>OU860796.2:17816542-18416542 GCA_917862395.2 Heliconius sara | reverse complement strand
AATAGTGGCATGGTATGGTTCTTTGATTACGGCGTTGCGAGCGTGCCAGTAGAACACATATCACTTCGCCAAAGTCACGTTGAGTGAAGAAATGACAAAGGAAATATCTTCAATCCCATACTGACAGTTTTATTTGCCGTACATATTCTACTTAGGCCCATTAAGCTCAAACATTTTCCGGCACCTTGGTTGACCACTGATATCAAAGCTTTAATAGACAAGTGAAACAGAGCTAAAATTTACTATAAACATAGTCTAAGACAATAAATGCAATCGATTGGTCCGAGCCGCCCAGCGAAAAAGTTTTATTGAAAGAAATCCGGAGATCTATTAGACAAGCTGAAGGCTTATCCGTGGCTAGAGCTAAAGGTCTTAGTAGAGAAGAAGTAAAAATCTTCTATTATCTTTTTATTAAAGTTCTGATCGAAAAGGATCTGTTGGACTCCGAATGAATCCGGAATTCAATAAAATAATAAACCCGGAAAAGTCATAGCAAGAAAAGGTGCAAAAGTTGTCAATTCGGTCACATCTGCCGAGAAAGATAAAACCATGACGATCGTCGGCTGCTGTAATGCAATTGGTAATTTCCTTCCACCAGCTCTGATAATAAAAAGTGTTAATAAAACACCCGAATTTAAGGATGGACTTCCAATGGGCTCAAAAGTCTTCATGAACAGAAAGCCAGCTTATATAAATCCTGAGCTTTTCTATAAATGGTGAACAGTTGTGAAATGGTGAACAGAAGTTGATTTTAGATGGTGATTTGTCACACTCAACTACACCGAATATGCTGCAGGCTGCTACTGATAATGATATAATTTTACTGTGTTTACCTAGTCACACAACTTTAGCCTTATAGCTTTTAGACAGGGTAGTATTTGGGCCATTTAAAACTTATTTCAACCATGACACCAATCAATTTATAATTCTTGCGCTTGAATCCAAATACAAAAATCAGCCGTTATAATGCTGGAAGGCTTTAGAGGTAGTGATTTTTACCTAGTTAACCTGAATGCTTTGCCAGATTACATTTCTGACTATATCTCTGATGTCAGATATGGCACTGGGTAGTGAAAATCCTGGCACTTCTCGTGAGCTTGATCAAGTTGTAGGACGAATATCAACAATTCGGCTTCAGACATATTATTCGTCGCCAATATTTCAGGAAATATAGAATTTTGTGCGTCTATTGCGGTCGTACAAAGAAAAGAATCATCTATGTCCCAGATTTCTGATTTTGCAATTTTTCATCTAGAGTTGAACAATCCGAGAGAAATATAATAGAACATGAACAAAATAAGACACCGCCAAATCCAATAGGTACTCAATTTGACAGCGAATCCTAGTCCTCCTAGTCTCTTGCTCGAATTTAAAATCTTAGAGGATATTACTCTTGTTTTTAATTTATTACAATTGCAGAGATTTTAGGGAATGATGTTGAACTAGAAACATCTTCGAATGGCTATGAGAGCCTAACGATCGGCAGATATTTTGAATTCTAAAGAAAATATAAAACGCAACAAGGATATAGCTGAGAAAAAACAAAAACAATTTAAAAGTAAGTGAGACAAGAAAAAAAAACAAACTACCAAAAAATAAAAAAAGGAACCACCAATACTATTCATTAATCAGCTTCACGTTGTGTCCCGCACACAGCAGGGCAGGCAGGAGGAACCTAGTATTAAGACACTCCATTTTCCACTTTCTGACGAATTCTGGAGGCATTGCGCGTTGAGTGACAGAACTCAACGCCGAGCTTAACCTCGACACTAAAGCGAAGAAATGGAAATATAAATGTAAGTAAATATTTCATCTCCTCGAGTGGGGATCGAATCGGGGAATTTATTGGAATAGACGAGTGTCACCGTGTGCGCCTTAGCTACAGAGGAAGAAATTCTTGCAGAACCTGAAAGTAACAACCGTAAGACTGACAAAGAAAACGAAGACCAGCAAGACCTTGAAGAACAGTTTCAGCAAACAACAACTTCCGAGGTTCTTAACGCAGTCACAGTATTGCAAAAACGTGTTACCTTTAACGAACAGTTTGATACTGATGATACTCAAGGTATGAACCTTGAGGAGTATGAAACGTAAAATATCGCTGTTTTGCATTACAACAAAACAGTTATTATGTGTATGAAGAAACACACAGCGTTGATTGAAGAAGCAGTCTCCTAATTTCGCCTATTTTCATATATAAATGGTTTAACTTACCAAATAATCTTCGATATACTTTCCTCTTTCACTTCTGCAGTGACGAACGTCATCTATTCTCTGTGGCGACGTGCTATCTATCACTCATAGAAGTCTTCATAACTCACCAGCAAGAACTGTTTTGTTGTAATGCAAAACAGCGATATTATGTTACTTCGAAACACACAGCGTTGATTGAAGACCTGTTTGTTTACTGCTGGTGAAAGAGAATGTATGCAGACAACGGATGCAGACGTTATGTGATCCTAAAGACAATTAAAATTATATACATACAGCGTTGATTGAAGACCTGTTTGTTTACTGCTGGTGAAAGAGAATGTATGCAGACAACGGATGCAGACGTTATGTGATCCTAAAGACAATTAAAATTATATACATACAGCGTTGATTGAAGACCTGTTTGTTTACTGCTGGTGAAAGAGAATGTATGCAGACAACGGATGCAGACGTTATGTGATCCTAAAGACAATTAAAATTATATACATACAGCGTTGATTGAAGACCTGTTTGTTTACTGCTGGTGAAAGAGAATGTATGCAGACAACGGATGCAGACGTTATGTGATCCTAAAGACAACTAAAATTATATACACACAGCGTTGATTGAAGACCTGTTTGTTTACTGCTGGTGAAAGAGAATGTATGCAGACAACGGATGCAGACGCTATGTGATCTTAAAGACAATTAAAATTATATACATATATTAAAAGTGAATTTTTAATTTACCTATAAAAAATGTTTCAAATAACCCACTAACACTGTTCACCCTAATAAGACATTTCTTACCGTCTTGTTTAACAAAATTTTACTGGTGATTTTTCTTTAATTATTTAATCATAAAACCTTTATTTAATGGTATAAGCTCGTCTCTAAGTTAGAACAAAGTATTGTATAATAATATCAAAATATCCTCTCAATTAATTTAGGATGTTTATATAATAAACCATACTGTATCAATTTAATAATAGATTGTTAAACATAATCATTATATATTAGTAAAATTATTTCACAAAAAACCTCTTTTGAAATTATTAACTTATCTGAATTTTTTTATTCTTTCAATAAGTTTATTACTGTTTACTTATATGAAACTTTTAATTCTTCCAGTATACCTGAAATATATCATTATTACATCTTTTAGAAATCTTCTTTTATTGTCAAAGTAGTTGTCTCTTTGACTCTGTAGCCCATCATTTAATAAATTAATTTATTTAATCATTATTATTATCAAATGCTGCTGCTGCTTTCTTGCTGACAAGAGAAAAATGTCTCTTTCAAAATTAAGACCATTTTAGTGGTTGAATGTGGTTGGTTTAATAAAATTCAATTTTGATATAAAAATGCCCACATAAAATTCAAAACTGATTGGTCCTTCAAACATTTGAACCTAAAAATAAAATGATTACTGACTGATATATTAGATGTTCTGATACATCACAATGTGAGAGTACAACAAAATAATATTATGGTGTACCACAATTTCCTTTTGCTTTGGTTCCAGAAAATTATAATTACAATGTATAGTATCCACTGTCATGTTCAGCCTGTCACATTAACACCTTGCCATCATGTTATAATACATATACATTCAGTTTTACTTGTCTATATCAAGTCTGGTTTCTTTTCCAATTTCTGTTTTAATAACAATCAAATATGGTATTTCTTTCAATTCCTAATATTTATTTATTATTTCAATTTCTGTTTAAATAATACCATTACAGCCAAAAGTGTATCTTGATCGACTCACCTTCAGTTTTTATTTTATTGTATCTTTCTGATTTTTCTAATCTTTAACGAACTTGTTTCATGGTCTTTCTATCTTAATGCACTAGCTAGGTTCTCAATATGTAAGTCCCTTATATAGTGCCCTATACAAAAGTAGTACAAAATTTGTCCTCTGTTATGTTTTTGGTTTTGATAATTAGCTATGAATTATTAAGATACCCACAACTTGTGTCACTTTTATAATAAAAGTAATATTAAAGTCGGGTAAGTTGATATAATGCTCTTGTCATGAACTTATTGTTATTAAAGTGATTGAAAATAAATAATTATGTGTATAAATATCATATTCTCTTAGATCTGGAACAACAGATGTTATTCAGACATGTCCTCCTTGAAAATTGTATGTCAGTCTTTGGTGTCTCATGTCCATTTTGGAAATAAAGCTAAAGCTGTAATTCCTTAGTGACGTTTAGTCGCACACTGGCCGATCATTTGGACAGAGAAAAATCCACGTCTAGGACGCTTCATATTAAATAAGGCCTCCGGAGCCTGGAGCAACAGATGTTATTTGGACATGACTTCCTTGAATAGTGCATCTCAGTCTCTTGCATCTCACCCATTTTTTGGAAATATAAGCTGTAAGTCCTAAGAGACGTTTAGTCGCACAGCGGCCGACCATTTGGACAGAGAAAAATCCACGTCTAGGACGCTCCATATTAAATAAGGCCCCCGGAGCCTGGAGCAACAGATGCCATGTAAATGGTGGTCAGCTTTGTATCTCTCGATAGATATACCACCGTCAGAGTGATAATCAGACGATCTGCCAACTTCCAGATATATCATCAACTTTAATAGTTAATACCTGGGTCTGTTCCTTAATTTTCGAGTATACCATAAAATAAAATTACACTCTGATATAGTACCATATTCACACTCTGAAAGCTTATTTTCCTTGTACATACTGTTATATAAATATTGAACTTTTCTATTAATCTGCATGCCATCTATCACATCTGATTTATCCAGAACTGCTTTCCTGAGGTAAAGCACATTCAGGTGGACTACTCAACCTACCTACACTGCAGTTTTGTTGAGAAATAGAATTACAGGTGTTGCATAGAGACTATGAATACAATTCTTATGATTTGACTTCTTACTAAGTCTATTTTTGGGCAGTTGCCCAGTTGTGTCAGGTAAACTACCCAACCCACATGTGCTGTGGTCTACTTGAGACAATTTGACTTTCCACTAAGTCAGTTATTGGCCCACTGTGACTATTGGCTAATATAAGTATTGGTTAATATGCATAAAGATCCACTTTTCCAACATCTGCCTTAACAATCAAAGGCAATCGCAGAAGTAATTGTGATCCATAACAACCCGCACACTTCTTTTCTTTAGAAGGTACACAACATAAGTTCACACACAATTTAATTTTGAGTGCTTCATTAATCATAATCATAATTCATAGGTAACAGCAATTACAAGTCAAATAATATACAGAATACACATTTAGGTTATATGATAATTATACTATATTACATTGCATTATTTTATATTAATTCAACTTTTATATTTTATTTAAATTATTTGAAAACATTAAAATATATAAATTAAAATTGTTGTTCTATCTAATATCTTATAATATTAATTTCTAAAAACTCTTTATAGCTATAAATATAGCTAGTCAAATTGTCACTATATCTCAGCTAAAATGTTATCAAACATCATCGACTACCCCCGAGGAATCAAAGAAAAATTTAGAAAAAAAAGCGCTGCAGCGACCCGTTCGACAAGCTCGCCTAAAAACTGCGTCAGGTGATCCGGACGCTTTAAAGCGCTGCCGAGAACTATCAGAGGTAAACCAATCGAGTAATAACGATAATTCTAACGACATTCATACATAAATAACAAATTAATAATTCGCATACTAGTGCAACCAATGATGTGGAAAGTAATGACAAGAACTGGAAAAAAGTACACTATGGTTCCAGAACAAATAAACGGCAAGTTGTTCGAGGGAGTGGGTCGTTTGATTGTGAGTTGCAAACTGTGGAGCGTGTGAAAAAAATTCATGCTTGTTTCTTCAAACCAGATACAACTGAAGGTGCGCTCAGATCCTATATGGAAAAAAAATGCCCGGACGAGGCGTACATTGTGGAAAAAATTAAACTGAAACATAACTACTATGCATCATTCATCATAAAAGTCCCGAGCAGCAAATTTGAATATTTTATGTGTCCCGATAACTGGCCTCCACGCACTGAAGTAAGTGAATGGTTTCGAAGCGGCGCCAGGCGTGCCGTGCAGCCGCCTTTTGGACGCGGCACCAACGGTCACACCGGTACAATGCAAGATGGATAAGTACAGTGATAGTTACACATCTCGTTTAGTTATATGTCATCAAAACATTCAATCGTTAAGCAATAAGACGAAAATGCTTGAGGTATTATTAAAAAAAAGCCTGTCCTGTGATGTATTAGCATTGACGGAACATTGGTTAACTGACAAACAATTGAATTGTATTAATATAGACGGATTTGTATTAATGTCTAGTTATTGTAGAAATAAGTCGCTGCATGGCGGATCATGTATATATGTTAATAAATGTATCATTGCAAAGGAAAATGCAGATATTTGCAAACTTTCTTTAGAAAAGTGCTGTGAAATTTCTGCGATAGATTTAATTGATTTTAATATTACTGTTATTTGTATTTATAGATCGAATTTGACATTATTATTCGACTTTCTTTAGAGATATAGTGACCATTTGACAACCAATAATACATAATCTCGTGTATTTTATATGAATTTTGTTTACTGAAAGCAATTTCGGTTTTGTAGCTGTATCAAAGACATTTCAATGTTTAATGATTAACTCGACAGCCAAAATGTAGCATTAGTTTACTATTTCCGAAATATTAATTGTTAATGTCAAATCTGTCCTGATCAATTGCCAGCATAAATCTGTTGGGATACACAACAACATATAAATGCCAGGTGATATGCCCATGCTTTTCTACCACAATCTACAGTTCGTAAACATTGTAACTGTCTGGGAAGCTCCCAGCAGGTCAAAGAAGATGAATATATACTAAAGCATCTCCTGGTTTTTAATGATCCTCAAAAAAAAAAACAATTCTCTGGGTGCAATATAACAATAAAATTAAATTGTGTATTATAATTATAATTATTATTATTATATATATTTTTTTTTTTCTTTTAATAGAGTATTATCTATACTAATATTATAAAGAGGTAAGATTTTTATTTTTGTATGTATGTATGTATGTATGTTTGTAGAGTTTTCACACAAAAACTACCGGACCGATTTCAAAAATTTTTTCACTATTAGATAGCTGCATTTTTACTGACCAGCATAGGCTATATAACACTTTCAAAAAAAATAGAGATCCCTAAAAAAATGCAATAATGTAACCCAAGGTGAGAAGAAATTAATCTTAACAATTCTATCATCGCATGCGCTGCGAAAACTATTGATGATAGAACAAAACAATGTTCTACAGTATTGTAGGGCGCATCAATATCTATAAAAAAGTCCGCGATAGCATATGTACAACTACTTTAGTTATGACAATATAACCATTTTTTTATATTTTATAAGTTAACAAAATTGCCGACAATAATCAAACCATATTATTCATACCTCTGCATTAATCCTTATCCTATTAAATGATACTTTATTAAAGATAATTTCAATACCTGTAAAATGCTTTTTAAATTAATAAAATCGGACATCCCATTCAAAAGATATAACGAATTTAAAAATATCAATCTAAAGAAAATCATGTAATATTAAAAAATGCGGTGTGTGTCGTGTGGCCTCGCGCACCGTGGCGAGTAACTCTGTGGGGGTGAGGGGGAGGTGCATCGACATCTCATCTAAAATTATTAAGACAATCGATTAGATTTTTTGTTTCTTTTGATTTGAATAGACCCCGAAACTACGAGATCGATTTGGAAAATTCTTTTACAATTAGACGATTAAGGTGTAAAAATATACGAAAAAAAACCTTATATCGTGTACGCTGTGGAAATTATTGACAAAAGAGCAAAGTGATGTATTACAATTTTATAGAAGACATCAATATCTACAAAAAGTTGACGATACCATGTGTAACTGTTAGAGTTATGTTACAATAACTAATTTCCAAAGGAAAAAGTGCAAACTAGAACAGAGCCGCCATCGTAGTACAGAGGGACATCTAAAATATATATATTTTATATTGTCATAATGAGGCCGGTCGTAGCGCAGCGGCACAAAGTGTGACTGTAAACCGACTGGTTGTGGGTTCGATCCCCACACGAGGAGATGAAATATTTACTTAAATTTATATTTCCATTTCTTCGCTCTGGTGTCGAGGCAAAGCGCGGCGTTGAGTTCTGCCACTTAACACGCAATGCCTCCAGAATTCGGCAGAAAGTGGGGAATGGAGTGCCTTTCACTACGTTCCCTCTGCCTACCCTGCAGTGTGCGGGATACAGCATGAAGCATTTGTTTTATTCTGTCATAATTAATAGCTTTAAACTTTGCCTTAATAGGTATCCCGTACGTAGTATATCATTTTTTTCGTTTATTATTACCAGTACATTATCGATACTATTGTGGTATCTATATTTTTATATGTATTTAATATTTTTTCTCACCTTAGTGTTTTGCAGATGGAAAACACAAACAATATTTTATTTGATAAAATATTTTATTCACCATAAAAATGTTAGTAGTTTTTATAATTCTAATATAATTAAACAACTTTCTAAAATGATCTTTCCTTGCATGTGTTGTAATAACTATCAGGAGCTATTAAACAAAACAATACATTCTCATTTTGATAAATATATTATATGTTATTACAATATAACAATATAATATATAAGATATTATTTTAATTTTTATCTTAAAACTAGCGGGCGCCCGCAACATCGCCTGCTTAGTAGCATCCTTAGTGGTGAATTCTAAAAAAAACACGAAACGCGTGTTCAATAAAATATTTTTAACAGTTTGAATTTAATTTTTTATAAAGATCGGTGGCGATTTAAAAATTTTTCCATATAAGCTTTCAACCCCGTATTTGAACTCTTAGGGGATGAATTCTAAAAACAATGAAACACGTGTTCAATGAAATATTTTAAAAATGGATTTTTTTTAAAACAGCACCGATTTTTATAAAATTTGAAAGTCAGACGACTTTCAAATTTTATAAAAATCGGTGCTGTTTTAAAAAAAATCCATACAAACTTTCAACCCCTATTTCATCCGCTTAGGGTAAAAAAAATTCAAAATCCCTTATAAAATATAATTTATATTATAAAAATAAACATCTGTCAAATTTCACGTTTCTCCCATCAGCGGTTACGGCTGTGCGTGTGTCTTACCTCAGTCAGTCAGGTACATGTCCTTTTATATATATAGATAAATAGATAAATAAGTGTATTTTGATCAAATTTATTTTCTTATAAAAATTTACAGTGCCCAAAAAAGCTATCATTTCTCTATGAAGATATAAATAAATAGTTGTAAAGGTCAGCTACTTAATCATTACACCATTCATACATGACGAATGTTGCAATAAAAACAATTAAACCGATTTTACCGCTCCTGCACCGCGCTAGCGTCTTAGCTCTTTAAATAGCTTAAATCGTTTCTCAGATAAGCGTCGACTAACAGAAAAACCAACAAACAAACAAAATTCACAAATATTATTGTTAATAGTATACGTTTCTCCCATCAGCGGTTACGGTACGTTACATTCATTTACAGTACATATATTTCTCAAAAGAACTTAATCAAAACTTTGTATATAAAAAAAATACATGAAATAATCATGTTAAGGAAGTGCCAAATATATTGTATGAATCAACTTTAATGTTATATTCAAAACAAATTAATTGTATGTAAATTTATTAATACATTTCAAGTATGAAAAAAAGAAAAAACGCAATATAATTGATTCTGTATCTTGATTAATTTCTTTAGATATGGGTTTATAATATTTTATCCTATATACTGTCCCCGTAAAAGAAGCGCTGACGCTTCCATTCTGTATAAATATTAAAGGCCGTCGTGGCGTAGGGGCACAAAATGGTTATGGGTTCGATTCCCACTTGGAGGATTGAATTGTAATTTAATCATATTTACATTTCACACATCAGTCATATATCATACGCAGTATCTTAACACTTAAGTTCCCTCTACCTACCCTGCTATAGGCTGGATACAGCGTCTGGTTTTAATTTTGTGTGACCCGATTAAAATAAATCTAATACTAAATATTTAAAGTAAGTTAGCCAAATTACAAAACTGTGAGATTATCGTGAACGCACAGATAAGCACACAAACTGACAAAGTTCTATTATATTGTTAAATGTCCGTAATAACAATTTTTCTTATATATCTTCCACGTACAGACACCGATGAGTTAGGATTTTATTGTAAGTATTGATATAACTATAACTATATAGCTATAACCATAACTTAGGTCCTAAAGACTCCTTAAGGCAAAAGAGATGCAACTGTCAATATATTAATTTCTTTAAGAAATTAATATATTGACAGTTGCATCTCTCTTATGGAGGTACGAAAATGCGACCTAAGGTTTTAATAATTTGCACATTAGAAATCTAAAGTGCGTTGCAAACATACATTATAGGTATATTAAAACATGAATATAATTTTAGTGTTTCAAGTAAATAATTCTGTGGTTAAAGCGGGCGAAGCCGCGAGCGGGCCGCTAGTTATTAATAAACATAGAAGTGAGCCTATGTCTACCTTTTTTCAACCAAGATGGTATAATTTGCAACTATGTATGACTTTTACTGAATAAACTTGTTATTTTTCAATTGCAATAATAATAAATTTTATGAATATATTTATTTCTTTATTCTATTCATTTCTATCCAATGGGGTTTCCTTTTCTGTTCTATAATCTTCTTTATTTATCATTATTTTTGTATTTAAATTAATATCTTATATGATCTATTTCCTTTACTTATATGTTATACCTTTTTTTATGTATGACAAAATACATGCACTACATGTATTACTGTCAATTTATTTATTATAAACTTTGATCAAAACTCTGTTAATTTCACATATTACACTTAAGACACAAAATCACACACTTTATAATTACATGACTTCATTCTTCTGAAGACCTGGATCCAAGTAATGTAGTATAGACACAGTCAGCCCAAGCAAACAATTTGGTTTGATATTAGATATCTCTCACAGCATTTATTTAGTTTCATTTTTATTAAAGTTACACAACTCCATGTTAACTACTAATTTCAACAGCTGGAGTAAATCTGCAAAACCATTACAGACTGGTTCCTGCAGTCTGTAGTCACTTATTGACAGTAGTCAACCTTTGTCTGTTTATCGCAATACTACCATTCTTATTCAAACACATTTTTTTTTAGCGGCTAGTTACATTCTTTTATGTCACTAAGCTGTAGCTCTGTTATAGATAACACAGAATTATCACAATAAATTCCTATAAGAAATAAAATTAACACCAAATCGTTGTGTGTTCTTACACAATAATTGTTAATAAAATTCAAATTCAAATATACTTCATTCAAGTAGTAAATAGGCAGTTATTGTCAACTGAATATAGAGCCACCACCGGTCCAAGGAGCAGTTCTGTTGCCTAAGAGCTAAAAAACGTTGCTCTTTTTAATAAAAGTTACAATTTTAAAACATTACGTTGACTTATTACTTTAAAAACTAGTGGTGTTGTAACCCGTAACTGTAAGCACCTTAGTACGTTTTGAATTCTAATTATTTCGTAATAAATACATATTTTGATTTCCTTTTTAACTTGTTTACATATATAACCTATACCTAGTTTAGATAGATAGCTATATAATACATATAACTACTGTACTTTTGTATATATGTATGACTGTATTGCTTAAAACGACTATCGGATATAACGTCGGCAACTAATCGGTCCCTTCAATGTCGTTATATCAGGTTTTGACTGTAGTAATAGAGTAATAGAATTTGATAGTAATTTTAATTTAAATAGACGGGTTATTTACGTGCGGTCGCTGGGTCCCGATGCGAGGAGGCTATCGAGGTGCACAAGAGTGTATTGTATGCAACGGTTGTGGGTTCGTTTTCCAGTAGGAGGAAATCAACATAT
This sequence comes from Heliconius sara, assembly GCA_917862395.2. Classification (NCBI taxonomy): domain Eukaryota; kingdom Metazoa; phylum Arthropoda; class Insecta; order Lepidoptera; family Nymphalidae; genus Heliconius; species Heliconius sara. The sequence continues at coordinate 18,404,436 of OU860796.2, read as the reverse complement.
TTTTACTTTCTCGCTCTAATTTCAATTTCGCGAGTGTCTTTTCCATAAAAAAAGAGAACGAAGTTTCTTAACACTAGTCTCCTAGGTTCCATCTGTCACTGCTATATATATATATATATATATATATATATATATATATATATATATATATACCAATAGTGTCTAGCTAGAAGGCTATGACAGCCCTCAGCTTCAGAGGAAACGATCGAAAAGAATCTAATTGTGGATTAATGTAGAATTACGATTGGCTGATAGAATTTTAAGAGATTGTGTTTTGACTTTTATTTGACCAGTGGAGTAATTTGACCAATAACGTGGAGGCTTACGCCGTGAGTGGAGTCGTGACGCGTGAGGGTGAAGTGTTGTTTGCTTTTAAAAAAAGGAGGAAGTTGACGATCGTAGAATGATTCATTCTTCTGATGTTTTCGAAGAAGAAAGGACTAGTGTCACGAATCTGCTACGTTATTTCTGCTTGCATTAACCCACAATGGAGCCCACAGGTCCAGTAAGAGTCGTTTGCGATGAACAATCTCCTACAAATATATTCTTAATTGTCATATCTTGGGCGACAAAGGATATCCATTGTGCATAGAAAAATAGGTCAGTAAGACTTATAAGATAAAAAAAAATAAATAATTATAAAAATTAAAACATCCACCACTCCATGCATTTTTTAGACCAGACCAACCAATATGCGTAGTCGGAAATATTGGCCAAATGATGAAATATTTGTATTTAATTGTTTAATACTGATAAAATTTTAATACTTATAAAGCACACTAAGACATTTTGGCACGTCCGCACGTTGGCTGAGGTTGGGGCATACTAAAATCGAATAAGAACACAACATTTTTCGTGCTCGTATTTCATTTGCCGTTTTTTTGACTGTAATCCTTCATCTAGTATAATAGATCGAAGAATGGATCAGTGAGTTTGAAAATAAATGTACACGTTATGAGATAATAAAAGATGCAGAAATTTTAAATTATGAAACATTTACTTGAGAAACAATGCTTAGATTGGTATACGAATGTGCTAATAAAATATACAGTAAACACAGAATGGGTCACATGGAAAACAAATTTCTGTGAGACATGGGAACCAAGGTTAGTCACAAGTAAATATGCATTTACATTTAAATATTTACTCTTAAAGAGTACCTGAAATCTTATGTTAATGAAATTCAAGACAACTGATCTCGTTATATATCCACTGCAATGTTAGCCTACAATCAACAACAACACGTATCCTGATTATGTAACAATGTTACAACATAGACTTAAGTTCTTGCTACAAAAGGATCTTGAATATATATGCAAGTACAAGGAGACTTTAAAAGCATGTTATGATAATGATCCAGGAAGGTTCAATACAAAGTGGGTCAATACGTGTACTTAAAAAAACATTTAAGGCTCCGAAAAGCCCCATCTCTTATATGGAAAGGTCCTTCTGAGATAGTAAAGATTCATAGAAACATCACCTTGTCATTATAAATCAATATGCGACATGTAAAACATCATTATGATGAGGTTAAGTCGGCAAGTGATGTCGATAATCATGCGAGTTTCTAATGTTAACTAAACTAGTATTACATTTAGTATTAGTCATAAGTAATTGGCTATTATTTTTAGTCTTTATTATTACTATTATTTTATTTCTTTGCAGTCACAGTCACAGTTTACAGGACAGGAGGAGAGGGCAGATATTTTTAGTATGCAAAGATACTAAAAATATCCATGTTAACTACAATGAAATCATTAAATCCTTTGAAAGGGACCATGACAAAATAATAAATGGACCACATATAATAAAACATGGAGCTCAATCACTCCGTGCTCAAAGAATTCACGATACTCTTTTCATAAGAGTATTAGAGTATTTAGGAACAAAACAACATCTCAAATATTTAGCTGATAGATACTTGTTGTCTGTCTGTCTATGTGTCTTTGACAAGAAAGGAATTTTTAAAACTAGCACCGTTTCCATGTGCAAAAAAATAACGCTGGTAACCATTTTTAAAATAATGAGACAATATTTTGACTTATCTTTTTGAACCAGCTCTCTCTGAGATCTAGAAATTATTATTCTGCGGTTTTTTCAAAAAATCAAGTGCCATGTATAATTGTGTTGTGAAGTCGTAAGTAAAACTCTGTTATTTATAAGTATTTCCCTACCTATTTAATCAAATTTAGCTTTAATGTTGGCCAAATATTAAAATAAAACACATAAATACTATTTTTTATCAGAATTTCTCTAACTGTAATTATTACGTCATTATTTCAGACGTAAAATCTGTATAAAAATCTTACTACTTCTGAGGGCTGGCTATTCTGAGGAATAATATTTAATCTATTATTTTTTGATGATTTTAAAAAGGATGGGTAATTTAAGTAAATACTGTAATTGTTTTTAGGTGCTGTGTTAATCCTAGCCAAGATTAGAGAACAACATGGAGAAGCCAGGACCTAGAAAAAGACGTAAGGATAAAGAGGAAAATCGGCAGTTTCAAGAGATTTGGACTGAGAAATATTTTTTTGTATGATCGCATAACAAAGTCGTTTGTTTAATTTGTGAGAATTCTGTTGGGATTGCAAAGGAATGTTATATAAAAAGGCACTATGAAACGCAGCATCCTTCATTTACCAAGTTTACAGGCGAATTAATAAAGCAAAAAAATGTTGTCTTTAAAACGGGAGGTTATTGGTCAGCAAGCTATGTTTACAAAACCTATTAAAGATTCAAAAACAGCTACAGAAGTTAGTTATGAAATTTGTGAATGTGTAGAATTGCTGCTAAGAAAATGTGTCCAGAAGCAGCAAAAAAGTTTGAAAAAATTCAACTGAATCGTATGACTATCCAAAGACGAATTATGTCTTTGTCAGGTAATATTGCGGAACAATTAATTGAAAAACCTAAGATCATAGAATTTTTTCATTAGCACTCGACGAATCCACTGATATTAGTGCCACAGCTCAACTTCTCATATTCATACGAGGTGTTACTCAAGATTTTGAAGTCTTAGAAGAGCTAATAAGAATGTGTTAATTGAAAGGTAAAACCAAAGAAGTTGATATACTCAATGTACTGTTGGATGCGTGTTCAAAAGCTGATTTGAACTTATCAAAATTATCGGGAGTTGCGACTGACGTTGTATCCTTCGATGATTGGTGTCAATTCCGGGCATCTGTTCCAAAAAAAATATTATTTCAAAATGGCATGAAATTGGTAGTTTCGATTGTAATTTCATAAAATCTCTCAATCACAGACAATTCAAACAATTCCTTGATGACATCAAAAGCGAATACGGAGATTTACTATATTATACTGAAGTAAGATGGCCAGGTCGTGGATTGACACTGGAAGGATTTTTAAAATTAATAGAAGAATTTGGAATATTAATTTGGCGGAAGAGCAAAGGGATGTCCTGGAACTTAAAAACCCTGATTGGTTGTGTGATTTGGCTTTTTTAGTTGACATTACAAATCATTTGAATGTCTTGAACACACGGCTTCAAGGTAAAAATCAACTGATATCCCAGCTTTACGCTCATGTATCATCCTTTCAATGCAAGCTGACACTTTTCAGGTCACAATTGAATTCTGGAAATTACAATAATTTTCCGAATTATAAGAAAATGGCTGAAAAATTCAACAAAACTGCGATTAATTTCAGTTATGTTGAAAAGCTAGATATTTTAATTCAATCTTTTCAAGGTAGATTCTCCGGAGTTTAAAAAAGTGAAACCTCTGTTGGACATATTCAGCAATCCTTTTACGATTTGAGTTGAAAATGTGCCAATCAATGCAGTTAAAATTATCGACATTCAAAACGACGAAGATTTACACAACAAATTCAACGAAGAACTTGTTCAATTTTTCCGCTGCCTTGATAAAAATATGTACGAAGAGTTGCGCATAAACGCTCTGAAATGTGCCAGCATCTAGCGGTTTCCGCTGGGTTTTAGTGGGTAGTATCGTTATAACTATACTATGTTACCTCCGATGAGTCTCACACGGACGGTCTGCGTAAAAACATTTCCCAGCGTCACAAAAAAAATGCGTGAGGATGAAAAAAATGCAACTACATCTCGTTGAAGAAAATCGAGTTGATTTATGCTGGGTTGACTTCTTTGCGAAATCGAAAGACAGAAATCCCTGCCCTCAATTGAAAAAAATTTGTCACCTTTGTTCTTTCTATTACTGTCTCTAATGCTTCATGTGAGCGCGTATTTAGCACGATGGAGCAAATATGGAGCAAGGAAAGAAACCGAATGAGTATTTCTTTAGTAAAAACAGAATTACAAGTACTAACAAGCTTTAATTTTTCATGTAATTTTTTTTATGATTTAGTGGTGAAAAACCGACTATTAGATGCTGCTCTAAACCAAATTAAATATAAATTTAAAAATTAGTTAGTCATTTTCTTTCAGATATTATAATTATTAATAACCTTTGCAAAGAAAATTTGATTTTAGAAAATTACTTGCTTTATTTGTGTGTTCTTTTCATTTTGCCAATGTGATGAAAATGGTAGCTTTAAAAAAAATATTGACTTGGATTACTTGCCAAGTGATATTACAAATATTCCTACGGAAAATTGTAATGAAAATTGCATTCAAAACATTTATATGATAGATCACTAGATCAGCCATCTAGTTCATCTCATGCAGATGTTGAGGAAACAATCTTATTTCTTAAAACTTACCAGAACAGATACTTGTTGAAAATATTTTATCAGAAAGCCCATTAAAGATCCTTCTAGAAGCAAAGGCCATTGAAAATGTGAGAAAAGCCATTTTAAATATTTGTCAGTTGCCAGATGCTGCAAAGAAGAAAGATCAAACAAGGAAACATAAGTGAGAATAAAGCTAAATCTTAACCTCTTACCCATATAAATTGGCTATAGAAATGAAAGAAAACGAAACAAAGATGAAAAAAGAAAAATTGCATTGTGGTACGTTTCAAAAACAAATCCAGAAGACAAAATAAAAAAAACCTAAAAGTTTTATAAGTTGTTTTGTAACTATTACATCAACCAAAAGTTTTGCCACAGTAGTCCCCACATGTAATGCTTGCTACTCAATGCACATTTACTCCGATCATTTATTTTCTCACTTATTTTTTTAATAATTTTAATAAATGTGTTCAGTTTTTATATATATGTTTGTGGTTGACTTTTGTCTAAAAGTATATAATTATCTTGTGATTTGTATTTGTGTTATTACTCAATGTACTATAAAAATGTGAAATGTACTCAGTGCTAGCCATTATGTGTAGTATTATATGTAGTACATTTTTATTTTTTCCTAAATCAACACTACATTAAATAAAAAGGAATAACAGTATTATGAAATAGTTAAGAAATGAGTTCTGAGACAATGAGTTCTGCCTGTGAAATAGACAGTGCATGCAAAAACGTCTAAACTTTGTGCCTGTGATAAAAGAAAAAAATCTTCAAAAATTTTGATTGTTTTATTTTCTAATGTTATAATATGTAATATTATAATATGTCCGTCTGATAGGCGGCCGAGTGCAACAAAAATGCTGACAGAGGAGAGATCGGGTGAGCAGCGCCGGTGGGAAAGGAATTTCTTCTTTTCCCACCCTTATCCATTCTTCACACTTATTATTCCATCGTGGAGTAATTAAGTCGTAGGTTAAGTTAGATTAATTTAGGTTTAAGCCGATTACTGTTTTTCCAACATTGAAGGCAGTAATCTTAGATATAGTTTAGTTTTAGATTTTAATTTGTGTATTTTAAATTTTAAATTTTTATTAATATAAGTTTAAGATATAAAATCTCCAATTGCAGCCTACGTAACTAATGGACCTCTACAAAAAAAACACATTGCCACACAAAACAAAAACACCATATTATTCAATGTTCTCTTGGGAGTGATTACAAAACTTGATGGTTCACAAAACAATAATGATTCAGAAGTTCTTAAAGGTTACACTCAAATGAAGTGCAACACGTATGGAATGCAAAATTTAACATAAATATATTTATTTACTCCCAACTCCCAATATACAAAAACTAATAAGAAAAAAAGGTGAAGTTTTTGGGTTAAAATATTACATAGTGAATAGTAGTAGTAGTTACATAGTTACTGAATAGTGTACTGAATAAAACAACAATTGATGAAGTCATAATCTATCCTTCAATAAAATTATTTTTATTTAATATTTTTGTTCTCACAGATCCTCCAAAATTATAGGAAATTTATAATGAATCTACTTACTTTTTTGCAGACCAGTCTATATTAACTATTCAATGGTCATCATTCCAATCTTGTAATATTAAACGTTGTTATGTTTTGGGTCCGACTGTATACATTTTTTTTTCATGTAATATATTGCACTACATAATATCAATTTATTATTGTTTTTATAACCATGGAATCATTAACCAGAGCCAATGGGGGTAAAATGGGGGTTGCTCAATAGTTAAGTATCAGCCATAATACTTCCACTATTAAAAGAAAAAATATTTAATGAAGAAAGACTTACTCAGCCTATGCCACAGCGCAAATCATGGTAAATATTTAATAATAATTGTCAACCACGAGAATTAAAATATTAACAGACATCAGCTGTATTCTTATAATTAAAAACTACAGAAATATATTAAAAATCATAACAATGTAAAATTAGCTATCAGGTAAAATATTTCAGTGTTGATTGTTCTTATCGAGACTCACGATCACAGAACACATGACACGAATAACGTCAAATAAAACTTCTTGAGGATCTGACAGACGACAGATAAGAAAATCTTTAGTAGATGCAAAATCATATATATAAAATAACTAAATGAATATTCTTTTGATTTGATAACTTACCGTATGTTATAATAATAATTTTATTTTTGACTAATATTTCAAAATACTATTTGAAATAATGAATTAAATAATTATTTCATACATTATTTCATTCGATAATGAATTAATTAATTATTTAACTAAACTACAATTATTGAACAAATAAGTAATTAAATAATTATTTAATTAATTATTTCATTTACTGAAAAAAAATCTTATCATTTGTAAAAACAATTAGTACAAAAAAAGGAATGTCAAATTTATAAAAAAATAAATTACAGATATTTAAATTCTAATATAATTATAAAAATATTAATATCTAAAATATGTGCTATCCGTCGCAGATGAAGACGCACGCACAAAGAGTGTGCAATCTTTATAAGAAAGCAATGAGACAGGTTGAATCGTATTATGGAGGAAGGTTTCCAGTTTTTTCTTTTATTCATACTATGTAAAACCCGGCTTCCATCGCGAAAGAGAAATGAGCTCATAATGCTTTTACACCAACAGGGTACAGAATTTTGTATTTCCACCAACAAAGAGTTTTCTGATTCGCTCACGGTGGAAACCGGGTTTAAGCCAGATTTCGGGGGTGTGCAAATTTACCAACTGATTTTATTAAGTTTGTGCCACTACGCCTCGACGGCCTTGTGTATTATGTATATTAGTAAAATAATTATTAGTCAATCAATCTACATATATGAAGCCAGTTGTGGCGTAGGGGCGTGTCACCGTAAACGCGACAGGTTGTGGGCTCGATCTCCACTCGAGAAAGTGAAATATTTATTTACATCTATATTTTCATTTCTTCGCTCTAGTGTCCGGACAAAGCGCGTTGGAGAGTTCCACCACTCAACACGCAATGCCTCCAGAATTAGAAGGAAAGGGAAGCGGAGTGTTTCAACACTAGGCTCCCTTCTGCCTACCCTCTTACATGCGAGATAAAGGGTGAAATTGTAAAAAAATCCTATTTATTCAGAAATGTTGTTCGCTATCACCAAGTGATCTTACGAAGCAGGTTCGATGCTAACAAGAATGTGACCGACGCGAAAGACAAACGTCGTCTATTCTGGGTCGGACAGCACGAACTGTTCATGACACAAACTCCAACACCGATTGCTAAGTGTTAGTTAATTCTGTATTTAGTTAATTTTGTAATTTATATTTCCATTTCTTCGCTCTAGTGTCGAGGCAAAAAGCGCGGCGTTGAGTTGTGCCACTTAACACGCAATGCCTCCGAAATTCGGCAGAAAGCGGGGAACGGAGTGTCTTTCACTACGTTCCCTCTGCCTACCCTGCAGTGTGCGGGATACAGCGTGAAGCTGATTTTAATTTTGTGTTCTTTTATATATATATATATATATATATATATATATATATATATATATATATATATATATATATATATATATATATATATATATATATATATATATATATATATTGACTGCAAGGCTTCCTCTATGATGTGTATGATGTCTTTAGCATTTTTGAGAAATACTTTTAAACTTGGCTCCCTAGTGGAAAGTTAAAAAATAGATTGTTTATAATACAAGCTGACATTTTAAAAAGTAAAAAGTCTTGAACATATAACTACTTCGTTTATATTTACAGTTCCCAGGTCAATAGGCATTGCTGGAGGCGTAGCGTACGGTCGCATGGTGGTGCCACCGGACTGGGTGCTCGACTACTGGCATCCGCTAGAAAAAGCCCAGTACCCCGAATATTTTGAACGACGCGAGATAAGAAAGGAAGAGTATATAAAGAAATGGAATGATGGTACTGTAATGTAACATGAATATAAGATTTTATTTGTTTGCTTAAATTTATTTTAACTTATTGTTTAAATATACTTATGTTTGGATTTTCAAAGAAGAGATTTGTAATCTATGATTATGTAAAGCTTGTAATGAAAATATATGTAACTTTGTTTAGAATTAAATAAAGGTTTTAAATAAAATTGAAGTTTTATTATTAATCCAATCCCCGCGCGAATGATGATTGTGTGTATCTATTAATGATTATATCTATGAATTTTTTAATATATTTAATAATTGGCAAATGCAGTATAATAAAAGAAATATAGGTAGTATGCGGGCGAAGCCGCGAGAGGGCCGCTAGTTTATAATAAGCAGCAAACAACCTCATAAAAATTAACAGTATATCGAAAATATATGAAAGTTTACAAAATCGTCAACGTCGTCTGCCCGTTCAGTCATTCCGTAACAAAACCTATTAGCCTCTTATTTGCCATTTTATTGAGTGAACTCAAATAAACCTTAAAAAACTTGTTCAATGAAATATTTTCAAGATCTAAAATCAGCACCGATTTAAAGATACTTCCATACAATTTTTCATCCCTATTTAACCCCTTTAGGCTTAAAATTATTCAAAATCCCTTCTTAGTTTCACATGATGAAAATAAACATGTATCTAGATTTCACGTTTCTACCGGTTGCGTGCTTGAGAAGTTCCCACTGAGTGATCACCAGCGGGTATATCATTCAGTGGGAACTTCTCATTCATATATATATATATATAGATTATAATTAATTTCCCGAGTGGAAATCGAACCTACGACCATTGCGTTACAGTCATATGTTAAGATGTAATAGATTCCTTTACAAGAAACAAAGTTTATGTGGGAATCAGACATACAATCTTCGTATCTACAGTCGAAGTTAGAAGCTGTGCTGCGTTCTAAGATCTAAAATACAAACATAACATAGTGCAAAGAAACTTTAACCGTCACACACCACTGTGGTATGATAACGTACCTATACCTAGTTTTTAAATCTAAAAAAAAGATTTCGGCGGCGTTCAGTACCGCAAGTCAGTCTTACTAAAAAAACTACATTTATTTCTGAATGCTTTAGCTTGCTTAAAATAATTTACATACATCTGACATTTGAATTATAGTTAAGTTCAGACTGAGACCAGTGTTGAGACACGACGCGACGAGGTCGGTCGTTCCATACAAAATGTGGGTTAGGTAAGCTTTTATTCTGCGAGCTAGTGATGTACCCAGTGCTTTTTTATGACAAAGTGATTTTGTTTAATGTTTTTGTGTAACATAATGCCTATTGTAGATTATTTGATTTTATGGTGGTTACAACTTCGAATCTTAATCAGTGGAATGTTTGTATGTAACATATTTTTGTTTTGCTAATCAGGTTTGGACAAGTATTCAAGGAAAGTGATGAACTGAGTGAATGCACACAACCTTTTTTTCTGTTCGCATGTAAAATGTGAAATAATTGTGTATTTTTGTACTCACAAAAATGCGTCACATTTTATATTATAATATGTACCGTTTTTATACTCGCGAGTATCTTATGAGGAAACTAACGGCAATAAATGCTTGCTTTAAGGTTTTTCTGTATTTAATCGTATATGTACTATCCTACGCAATTCATTGATTATAATATTTACACGTTTATTTTTCACACTGTATCTCTGTTTTATATATGGCCAGTGGCATTTAAGTATATGTGGAAGTGGGCAGAGGGAACCTAGTGTCTTCCGTTCCCGACAAATTTTCGGGAAAATTCGGTTTGAACTCAACGCCGTCTTTTTTATTACCAGAAATACTTATATTCCAGTAATAATAATACTTTTCCATACACTAGATTTCATTTTTTTAAATACAAGGCAATTTATTTAGATCTTAATAAAATCTGTTTGATATTTTTGGACCTACTGGTTTTTATTGTATTTTTACTAGTATCTGGAGAACCCCGCGAACCCGGAAACTAAGGCGCTGTAAAACCCATATAAATGAATGATATTAAACAAACTTGTATACACACACATAGCTCTGTCGTTATTTGCCACTAGATGACCAAAAAAAGATATAACGAAATAATAATTTTAATTTATTTTTATTTATAACTTTTTTATTTTCCATTTTATGATAAAAAGTAATACGAACAAAGTTGTGGACAATTTCGTTTGATACAAATAATAGTTTTGAAGGGTTAAAAAATTAACGCCGTGCTTCATATGGCTTATGACTTAAATTTACAACCCTCGCGCATACTTCGGAAATTCCCATTTGTCATTATGGCTTCAATATCAATACACTGTATAGGTACAAACAACTGGAAATGCCAATATTATAATTATTTCAATAATATTATCGCTTTTAAAGATTTTAATTGATTTATATTCCAAATTAAGAGAATAAAGAGCAAAATGCTCTTTTAAAAAACTTTTTTATTTTGATTGATTAATTGTTTATTTCCATGGCAGTGCACACTGTGTCCGCTTGTAGCACGATAGGCAGCTGGCAGAGGTAGTATTATGACACGCCGCCCCCCACGGACAGCCCGATTATCGAAAAAAAAAAACGAAAATAATTTAACCAAGTGTGAATCGAACCCACAACACTCGCGTTTACAGCCAGATACTGTGCCGCTGCGCCACAACAGCTTTTAGTTATATTTGACTTTAATTAACTAGATGAGATACATTGTTTATACTATATTTAATGGAGAAGGCCAAGAACGCACTACATCAAGTTATGTTTTTCAACTACTTGGAACCACTTTTCGTTTTTTCGCTCTAGTAAGACGACAAAACAAGGAGAGGAGTGCCTCAAAACTGGTATCCCTCTGCCTACCCTACTTATTTATATATATACGAAATATAATGGGCAAACTAAATGACACAAACATCGAATGAACATGGGGACTATATCTCAATACCTACATCATTATTTCAAGCCCATTTTCAAAATATTGTATTTTCAAGTAATTTTTTTAAGGCATTTTAATATCGTCGAATAAACCTCAATGAATAGCAACGTCATCTCAGAAGGCAGTTTTAGTGAGAACAGCGGATGAAATCTAAGACTTGCTTTTTTGAAATATAAAAAAAATATATATTTTTCTTTACAGATATGGAGCTTATATCCTACTAGTGTACGGTGTATCATGCGCCACGTTGTCATCTGATGATGAAACTTTTCAGTGGGTGCAGTCCCAGGAAAATAAAACAAAAGTTACAGGTAATTTTAGGGTATCAAAATTCTCTTCTGACTTTTAAAATAAAGATAGAAAAAGATTGCGAAAAAATTTATAAAAATTAAAAGTATAATATTTTTATTACAGAACCCGAACAAGAAAAGATTGATTTGAGCCCAACCGATATACGTAAGTTAAAACATTTAACTAATTAAGTAAAGTACTGTGGTGAATGGCATTCGAAAGCAACTGCTAAGTTTGTAATCTGTTCTTCTAAGCAGAACTATCCTCTGCCGGTGGTGCCTGTGGAACTGACAATTCAAAATTGCACAACCATCGCATTAACCGTCAGATGCTGGGGTGACCCAGCATACAGCATCATCAGACATTATACCGTTATCCAGTTTTTCGAAGTTTTCCATATAAACTTTTATATTTTCAGAAACGACCATTGACTGCCTTCTCGATGACGGTACGCGCGGACAATGCGTACAGTACTTCCAATGTGATGGAAATAAAAATATAATAGAAGATGGCACCACTTTGATAGATTTTCGGTAAGTCACGTGGTGCTGAGCTCAACTCTAGCATATGTTTTGAACAGTCCATTTATTAAGGAAGGATATATGACGAAAATATGTAGAATATATAAGAAATGCGCAATAATAATATATAAGGAAGGATCTATTATAATGAATTCGTTGATTGTTTCGTAGGAACACAATGTACTCGATGTCAGATGGCGACCGACAGATGACGTTCCCTGTTTCTTGATGCCAAATTGGCCTCATATAGACTTCACTCCGGTGCTCGTAATCTTAAAATTCGGCGTTTAGTTGGGAACAGAGTGTCTTAACACTAGGTTCTCTTACCACTTAACCTGCTGTACGCGGAATAAAGCTTGCAGGATAAAGTGTGATCTTATTACCATATATTTATTTCTGACAACTTAACCGGCAATACGGGAAATAACCATTATCATATAATTCACACGGGTGAGCCGCGATCGGAATATTAATATAATTTAATTTCTTTTTCTTTATTTGTGCAGAGAAAAACGAAAATGTCTTTCATACTTAGAGGTTTGTTGCGGGTTTAAGCCAATTGTTGAAGATGAAGTAAAAACCGAAGCTACCGTACCAAAGACGATTAACACAACAACTGAAGTCGCTGTCAATGATGAAATATTGAGACAAGATTTTTCTATTGATGGTAATAAAAACTACATTAATAAGCCCTTTTTTTATTTCATCATTTTTAGTTTCAAGATGTATTCTGCACACAGCGGCACACAGAGCACAACTGAATTTTTTTTTTATGAAAAGACGGCAAACGAGCGTTCCGGTCACCTGATGGTAAGTGATTACCGCCGTCCACGGCCCCGTGCAACACCAGAGGGATTACAGGTGCGTTGCCGGCCTTTAAGGTGGGTTGGGCACGGAAGCCCGGCATTACCTGATGCGAAACGCAGTGGCATTAAGCCACTACTTCACGCCGGTTTTAAATGCCGGGGGTGGTAATGATCTGGTCGAGTCTGCCCATGCGTGTTGCCATTGCTGGCGACGTGACTCTACCACACGTACTTTAGTCGCCTCTTACGACACCACCAGTACCAGGATAATCCTATTCTAGGCCGGGATCACACGGCACAAACGCACGGCACCTACAGTTAAGATATCCCGTTGGTATTGTATTCCTACGAAACGAAAATTGTGTCGTCGGGTATTGAGTGGCAGAATTCAACGCCGCGCTCTTTCTTATTATATTATTATATATATATTATTTTTACCAAGCTTACCATTCTGCCTCCATTCCAATGCTTATGTTGGTTATGTAAAGAACAATTAAAGTACCTACTATGATCTTTGTCTGTTTATTTCTAAATACGCAAAAAAGATTCATTATTTTCAGTTATATTTATAAAAAAAAATTTTTTACAGATGAATGCGGTTGGAATAATGTAGGAACTTATATATTTCCCGATAAAACTAAGGACCAGCAAATTTACGCCAATTATGGAGAATACAGATGGATGATTGCACTTATCAAGTATTTTTTTTGTTTTCGTGAATATATTTTATAAATAGAATTCAGAGATTCAGTGGTAGAACTCAATGCCGCGCTTTGAACTACCTAAGCGGGAAAATGAAAAAGATTGTATTGGATATAATAAGACCGTTAATGTCTTTAAAATAGACAAAAAATGGGGACCAGAATGTTTTAAGACTAGATTTACTTACTTAAATATATAGATCAATGACGCCATCAGGACCCGGTGGCACAGGGTTCGATTCCTACCCGGAGATATTAAATATTTCTCGCTCTGGAAACGGAGCACTTAATACTTAATACTTCAAAATTCGGCAGGCAATGGGGAACGAAAATGTCTTAATGGAATCTTTTCCATGTTTTAACTGTGGGTTCCCATTTTGCCTCTGCCTTGTTATGTAAAGGTAAAAAAAAGAAAATAAAAAAAATATAATTTTGTTTTCAGGAAAAGAAAAAATGTAAACGTCTGGGTTTCCGATGATTATATTGGTGGAGGGTCGTTGATACATCCATCTGTAGTAATAACAGCGGCACATAAAATACATAACATCAAACCTCGTGAGGTATTCATTTCATTTTTTTTAATTACGTTAAATGTAAGTAAAGTTTGATCATCTCCTTGCTTCACGCTGTATCCCGCTTATAACAGGATAGGCATAAAGGAATATATCGTAAAGGCACTCTGCTTCCGTTTTCTTTTGTTTTTTTTTTAAATTTTGCGTATTAAGTGGCAGAACTGGACACGTCGCTTTGTTTTGTTGCCATATCGAGGAAATGAAACTCCCACTGCACCACAAAGGCCACATTTGTTCAATTAATTTGTTCACTGCAGGATCTATATTTTAAGAACTTTCAGCTGGAGCGGTTGACGTGTTTTCGGCCTCATATTTTTATACATATTTACAGTAGTAATTATATAGTAAATATAGTAGTATCCGCACCGGCGTGAAGTCTATATGAGGCCGATTTCGACCTCAAGCCGCAGTGACGTTCACTGTTCACGGTAGGAAGTAAAAAGTCATTTATTGGAATGTAAAACTTAATCAGCGATCTATATTTAAGTATATAAATGCTTGCAGGCAGAACCTCTGCCTTCTAAATTCTCTATTTTTCGCTAAAATATAAAATTGATATTAAAATAATACTAATAATTTAATACGAATTGTATTAAATTTACTTTATTATTGTTAATTGGTATTTAATTAGTATTTGAACACTTTTAAGCTTAAATGCCGTGGAGGTGAATGGGATACACAGACAGAGTTAGAAAAATATAAATTTCAAGAAAGAGACGCTAGAAAAATTATTATACATCCAGATTACTTTAGAAGTAAGTATAATTAAGTATTGTAGATACAACCAAGACTTTTTTTTAGCTCACGCTGATCTTATATATATAGCAGGAAGTGTTAAGACACTCCATTTTCCATTTCCTGACGCTATTTTGTACCATTTCTTGTTAAGTGGCAAAACTGAAATGCGCTCGGCATTTCAGTTCGCCTACCAGAGTGTGGACATAAAAGTAAACAAATTAAATAAAACAAAAAACCTAACTGCATATACAAAATTAATATATTCAGTAACACGCGCGCCATCCAGACAAATCTAACGAGTATTATTTATCAAAATCGGTTCACTGGTTTATGAGTTACAAGAGAATAAAGCAGCAGATATACATACATAAATACGCGCTACGGCTTCGACACAGTCGAATAATTCAATATGTTGTTTCCTCCGTGTGGGAATCGAACCAACAACCGTCGTGTACAGTCAGGCGCTATCCATTACGCCACGACTGCCTCATCATTAATACTAATTATTTGCTTTATTTTTTAGCGTCTTTGTACTACGACGCGGCTCTAATATTCCTCAAGAAGCCTTTCGATTTACAAAGTGCCCCTCACATGGGCTTAGCTTGTCTGAACAAGATAATGCCGGAGCCCGATACCGAATGTTTTACTATGGGATGGGGAAGATTATTTAATGAGAAGAATAAATATGCCGTGGTATTGAAAAAGGTGAGTAACTTGTCGACATTGGAAAAATAAACGTTTTTGGAAAACATATAAGAACTAGAACTATAGAATAAATAACACCTTGAAAATATATATAAGTATTATAATTTTGGGTCGTCGGTCGATCGGTATTAGCGTGCGATGGTTAATGCGACGGTTGTAGGTTCGACTCCCTCGCGGGGGTATCGAACCTCGCTCTGATAACGAAGCAGAGCGCGGCGTTGAATTCCGCCACGTAACACACAATGCGTCAAGAATTTGACGGAAAGTGTCTTAACACTAGACTCCTGGGTTCAATCTCTACTCAGGAGAATGATTATATTTACGAGTATATTATTTTCATTTTACCGTTTCGATAGACAAAACGCAGCGTTGAGTTTTGGCAATTAACGCAATGTCTCGAAAAAATGGGGAGCAAAGTGAGTTAACCATATGTAGCGGGATATAGCGTGAAGCTGCTTTTCAATTATCTATTATATTCATAGATTTTTATTTCCTAACATATTTTACAGACAAAACTATCGTTAGTGAGTTCTCAAGCGTGCGAGAGCAAGCTACAAGCAACAAGACTAGGCCCGTACTTCAGGATCCACTCGTCTCTGACTTGCGCTGGAGGGCAGGAGGGTGTCGACGCGTGCGATAAAGATGGCGGGTCCTCCTTAGTGTGTCCTATAAAAGTAGGTTTTTACTTCTAATAAAAGTTTGTATTTTTTTTAATTGAATTAGGCATATTTCCGCGCCATGTCCACTGATCCATGTGAGATTGTAAACGCGACAGTTGGGGGTTCGCTTCCCACTCGGGGGAATGAAGTATTTAATGTTTAAATTTCCCCGCTCTGGCGACGCGCCGCGCCCGTTGCGTTCCGCCATTCGAGAATTGGAGTGGAGAACGAAAATATTTTATTGTGATCGGATTGTCGTAACTCTAGCTTCGCAGGTTTCCTTTGCCTATCCTGTTAGCGCATGACAGAGTAGGCAGAGGACAAGAAGCGTGAAGCTAATAAAAAAAGAAAAGTATCTATTTAATATGTTTTTCCTTTGATTTACATTTATTTTAATGTAATTAGGTAATTAACATTTTTGACATTTTTTCCATCTACAATTTTTTTTACATTTATTTTATTTCAGAAAAATGGTGAAAACGTTAGATACGCGATGGTGGGAATGGTGGCGTATGGCATTGGTTGCGGAATCAAAGACCGTCCCGGAGTCTACGTGAATGTACCAGCTATTTACCCCTGGGTGGATAAAGTTATGACAGATGAAAAATATGGCACCGTTACTTATACTGTATAAAAAATGTACTTCGTTATATAAATAACTATAGTTGGAACTTTATATCAAATAAAAAAAGTGGCCAAGTGCGAATCAAACTCGCTTTTATATCAAGCAAGTAGGTAGTGGGAAACTAGTGTTAAGACAATCCGTTCCCATGGGTAGGTAGCTTACATTTTAAAAGCGATTCACAGAAAACTTCAAGAAGCACCTACCAAGCTTCAATTGTGTAGTCCTAATAACTATTAGGTACTTCGAAACTTCGAAGTATTATAACTGAAACGTACGGATGGACACACATTCATAATCGTAGGAATAGGGCGGGGCTGGCCAACAGCAGAATAACCTGTTCCCAACACAGAAGATTTTCTTTCAAAAAAAATGCGCTTATAAGTTCAAGAAATAATGTTAATATATAAGTATGTTCAAAGATAAAAACAAACTAAAATATCTCCAGAATCCCATGCAGACATTATAATTCTCGCTCTGGTAAGGAAAATGCGGGTTGAGGCCTTTAAGCCCGCAATGCGCCGAGATCTGGCGATACGTGAGAAATGGACGTTACCCTAGTTTACCTCTGCCTACCCTGCTGCATGCGGGATATAATGTGAAATTAAAAAAAACAGCTTTATGTAGTCCTCCAATGTATGGATATGTTTAAATGTGTTAAGGTATTTCTAGTATAATTTTTTTTTACTATATTTATTTAGAAAACGTATAAAAATTTGGACGTAGCGGGACCCGAACCCGCGCCTCCTGGAAACCGACCAGGCGCTCTGACCACTGAGCCATACGTTCGCGCCAAGCTAAATCGAAATTCTTATACGCTTGTTACAACTTATTTATGCTGTTAGCATATATTACAACTTATTTATACTGTTAGCATATATTACAACATATTTATGCTGTTAGCATATATTACAACTTATTTATGTTGTTAGCATAAGTATTTATCTTCCCTAAGTGTGGAATAACACTTTAAAAATGTTAAAAAAAAATTTTTTACTACTTTATTATAAATATATTTATATTAAATAGTAGTTTTATTCTATAAAAAAAAACATACACATAATAAATACTTAGTTATGCCAATTGAGCAGTACTGTTTAAATTCAAATAAAATATAGGTGGAACTTGGAACCTGTTGCAATTGTTTTTATCCCAAAAAAAAATTGGAGAAAAATAAGTAAAATTGGATATAGTACAACTGGAACACTCGCCAGCCACACATTAACTAACGCAGGTCTCAGAGCTCGAATGAAACAGGAACGTTCCTCATTTCTGCTGGAATGTAACATCACTAGCAAAGTCACACGCTGTCCTACCGTGACACGATAACCTCAATCAACGATTACTGTCAATCGGGGTAACCTTGACAATGGGACATCGAAACTAGTTTCGATAATTTTTCCGTATGATACAATACTATTGTGTTTCGAAATCGGAAGCGGTTGACTTTTAATAAACACATATCGTCTATATGTTTCTAAATTATTCGAAGAGATTCTACGTAATAGCAATAAGTGATATGTATCATCCAATAACAATTTTTCACATGAGTTTTTTTGTCGAATGGGCTATTGCTGTTTATTTGGACTGGACTAGTCGGATAATGAACATTTATTACTTAATTTCTTACAATTTTTTGTTTTTCTTAATTATTTTGGCTTGTTTTCTTTTTAATTTACCTAAAAGTTATGTATTAGAGTTTTTACGTATTGTTTATGCTCATTAAAAATATATAGTATACAAATATAAAACGATCTAGGCTGATTTTCTTCGCTTAGGATTCCTTACGTGGAAAGACAAAGAGGAACCCTTTTGTCAGATCTTTTTTTTTCATTGTATTCAATAGTTAAGTTTAAGTAATATTTTTGCTACTTACTTACTATTGAATACTATGAAAAAAAACATAGGGGCAAAGTTTTCACTTATCTATATATTCTCACATTAAAAAGTATAGTTTGACCTACAAGTTCTAATTCAAAAGAAAATTGCGTTGAAAAGTAAATTCATCGAGGAAGGCTATAGACTATATTACATCACTTTAAAATTTACGATGTAGTCACTGTACCAGCGTACCATGTGTGATAGACAACGAGCTAGACTATGCGGGCGAAGCCGCGGGTGCAGTACGGTCGACCAGTCGTAGGCCGCAATAAAGTTGGGCTGTCTGAACTTTTATACAATGTACACTAGCGCGCAGCTATTTCAGCTAATTTAGTACTGAAAAAGCTAGTTAAGGTAAAAACTGGATCGTCTATCTACTAATAAAAATAAATGAAACATTATATAAGCTTTATTCTATAACACTTCACAGGGGGACATATTAAAAAAATCTTGGTCTCACGATTTAATAGTTCAAAAAAATCAACAAAAAAAGTAAAATGTGGCTCAAAATTATATATACAGGGATGTAAATACATAAATAATAAACAATATTTCAAATATATTCCACTTATTTCTAAATATTCTATTCGGACGAGCATATCCTCCAACAGGAATCGAACTTTATTATTCATAATAATTTCATTTTGAAAAAGGCAAAATTCTTACAATGTTCAAGGTATTTATATTTTTGTAATATATATATATATATATATATATATATATATATATATATATATATATATATATATATATATATATATATATATTGCTATAATAATAACAGATAACAAAAGTTATTTAATATATTTTTTTATTAATTATGCTCGCACGAACTTTGCAAAAGGTCACTTAAAATACAACTATACATTACAATAGTTAATTTTTTTCATAGAAACATTGGAATGAAGTTGGCACTAGCATGGAGGGCACTCATTTCTTTAATTATTTTTGTTTTAATATACTCTACGTTTTTAATATATTTTGAAGCTCAGAATTATTGAAATCGTTGTTCTAAAAATCACACTTTCAAGGCCGATTTAAGGAAAGCGTTTCTAATATCTAAGAATATAATATTACATAATTTTTTCTCGAATTTAAAAAAATGTTAGATTATTTTAATTTCGACAAAAAAACGTCGTATCTATGACATCTACATCACGATTCACACATTTAAATACATTTAATTATTTATTTCATTATGTTATGAACAGGCACATAGTTGGTTATAATATAAAAATCTAAAATTGAAATTTACGTTTATAAGAAGCTTTACTCTAGTTACCATAGATAAGTTATTTAAAAAAAATCAACAATAAATTTGAAAACTCCTGTAAAAAGAGATAAAACTCAATTTTTTATCTATGGCTCGTTTGTCCACTAAGAACATAATTACTTTTTTTTTCAAATAGTACCATTAAAAATACTGTTGCTTAAATATCTCAAGCTAGAGCGTTATTTGAGCTATTAATGTGTCTAATTAATATTTTTTTAGTTGACATTGACAGTTCAAGGTGCATATTAAAAACTGTCAAAATCTGTCAATTAAAAGGTGAAATTACTCAGCCGAGTTAATTGTAATAGTTTTTCCTTTGGGATCATCAAATCTGTCCATGGTTCTGATGTCCAACATCATCATGATGCCGTAGAAGGTGATGGCTAGAAGAATGAAGACCACAAATAAGCCGGACCAGATGGGAACAGTGAAGAAACCTACACAATTGAGTGAATCCCCGAAAGGTTGGGACTCATTTGATGACTTAAAGAAGGGTTGGACCTGTAAATTTAAAATTATTAATTTAAACCCACCACATAATTTTGTTATATATTGTAAAAAAAGATATTTCTGTCTTTAATTTAAAATAAAATATTTAAATTATTAATTTATATAAAGGTGCATTTACTCTTATACAATTATATATAAAGATAAATCAGTTTCAGGTTTTCTAGCAGCGGAAAATAGGCAGAGGGGATGTTTTAATTGATTTATAGTCCAGAGGAAGAAGAAAGTTAATTTAAAGTATTGAAATGTCTTGCTGGTCTGCATTCTATTTGTTTTATGTACTTAATCATTACTATCATTTTTTTTGCCAATTATAAAAAATCTACACATACTTTAACTACATACTTAATTTTACAAACTAATAGGTCATGCATGCTTGACAAGGTTTTTTATATTAGTTTTTTTATTTTTTATCTCACATATAGCAGGGTGGGTAGACAGTGATAACCTAGTATCTACCACTCACTTCACACAAATTGAGGCAGAAAGTGTGATCTCTCACAAATTTTGGACATTTAATATTCTCAAAATTGTAAAAAAATATAAAAAAACCATAAATAAAAAAATAGAATTCCCAAATTACCTTCAAGTCTTGGAAAACAATATCATAGCTCTGACTGGCAAAGGAGACATTCTGACCACATCTATATGAGAAACCCATGATGGAGTGCACCTCAGATTTGGGCTGGAGCTCCTCTATTCTTGCCGATGGTGAGCTTTGCTGGAGGGTTACCGAGCCTGGAAAAGTTTATTCATTTTGTTTTATGTTCATGTTACTTAGCTGAGTAGGCTGATGGAATCTAGTGTTAAGATATTCCATTCACCTTGCACCACTTTATTTACAACACCACAGTTAGTTCTCAAAAACATCTTAACCAATTCATATTTTCTAAGACATGATGAGATAATTTTAATATATTCTAAGACTTCCCTTAAGATTTAGTAATATTGTCTTAAGTAAATTGGTTTATAAATCAGAAAGTTGACTAACTTCTTACAAAATAACTTTATTATTAAATTGGCTAAAATTTTAGTTTTCAATGTTGTCTTTAAAATGACAACATTATTAGATCAGGAAAGTAATTCAACTTAGAAAATAAATAATTGTGTAGTTCAAGCTGGTGAAACTCATGGTGGGTTGCTACGCTAGTTACTTCATAAACCAGCATCACACTTTCTCCCCCATAGCACGCATGACAGAGGTAACCTAGTATTAAACATTCTATTTCCCATGCACTGCCCAATATTTCATACATTACCCATTAATTGGTGGCACCCAACACTCACTCACTCACATAAACCCTACACAATTATATAATTAAAAAAAAAAGAGTGAATACTCACTGAAAAACCAATAACCAGCTTTCTGCAAAAAGTTTAAAGTGATGGAGTTCTCTCCAAAGTTCATTGTTGTGGACATTTCTGTTTCATTGAATTTGCTGGAGAAACTGGCCATGTTATTCAAATTTGTGTTTTCACTACCAACAGAAAGAATTATGTTCTTCACATATAATCTCAGGCCATCCATTACATAGTCTCTTTGGCTCTCTCCGGCTTGACGACGGACTCGAGAGTGGTTTTCAGCAATGGTCCAGGAAGGATTCTCTGCAGTGTATACAGCTACAATGTTATCATACTGTTCTTGTAGTTTAGTAAGCATGTCAGCCATGAAATCGTTATGACGACGGAGTAGTTCAGCCCTTGATTCTCCCTCGCGAGCATCTTTAAGCGTTATAAAGAGTACCTTTACGTCCCTTGGTTCAAATTCAGCGGAAAGTCCATCTTCCGTCAGTTTCACGCGGTCCACTTGTTCAGGGTTCGCCAAGTTATTTAAGACGGGCAAAGCGTTCTCCACACCAGGTAAGTATACAGCTTTACCAATGTTAGCGTGTAAATAGGGGAATGAAGAGTCGCCATCGGAGTTTTTGAGTGAGAAATCTTCAACAGACAAAGTTTCGTCGACGAAAATTACGACGAATGGATCGGCTTTAAATTCTTTCTTCAAAATAGCTTCGAAGTCTTCTTGAGGCACGGTAGACAAGGGATTCGACTTTATTGATGTTTTCAAATCGCCCCAAAGAAATACTGGTACATGTATATTGGCATAACTCGACACGACACTTAGCACTAAAAGAGGGAATACTAAACGGCAAAACGCCATTTTTATAACTATTCCTAGTGGACGTTTGGGACTACCTTACTAATAAGTTTTTAGCCCAGAAATTGTCATAAAAAGACAGAAAATGGGCGATGACGAAGAACCATTGGTCATGTGAAAAGTGATCATATGATTACTTTGACGCTTGTCTATGGTACATAATGTTGCCAGTAAAAAATCAAATACCAAAAACGAATGTATTGTGAAATTTAATATTACCCAAATATATAAAATTTGGGAAAACACAACATTAAAGAGATAACTTAAAAAAAAATTGAAATAATTTTAATAAGCAAATAACTTCCCAAAACCCGTACAAAGATACCTGAGGCCTAAAAAAATTAAGCTAATTTGAATTCGTAAAAATATTTTATTTTAATAAATTTACCAATTAATAGGTATATATTTTTTAGTTTCACACTGTGTTCCGCACATTACAAGAAACCTGGGAAAAGGAATTTTGTATTTAGAGGTGGAACTCAACGCCGTCCTTTATCTCGTGACCATACCTAGCCTACCTGCTTAACTTAATAATTATTGAAATAATAAGATCAACACAAGAAATGCTGTTTTTTTAATGAACAATATAAAAAAAATCACAGTTAATTTCCGTAATATTTAAACCTCTCCTCTTAAAACCTTCTTGCTTCCTTATCTCCTTTAATAAAACGAAAAAGAATTAAACGCACTTCCGTCATCTAAATATTTCTTAAAACTAGGAAAAATGAACAAAAATATTATCTTTTTACTATTTCTGTCTTCTAGTAACGCCGAAAGAGATACAACACCAGTTTTTGTATTAGACTATGAAAAAGTCCTATCACATGTACCTATGGACCAAAATCCATTCACTGAATTAAAATCTAGCGATTTTACAAAAGTTATCGAGGAAGCTATAAAAAGAACTTCTGTGGTTATTCTTTTTGTAGAAGAATCCTTCTGTTTTGAAGATATAAGCGTTAAGGATATGGTTGGAACTCCATTCTATCATCTGCGCCAGGGGTTAAAGGAGAACCAAGTACGTTTCCTCCCAGCTGTCGCACAACCATTTAAAACTTTAAAACAATATTTACCACCAGAGAACTATAATATCTTCTATTTAAGTGACTCCAGTACAAAACTTAAGATTTATGATGGTAAATACAAACATTTGTATGTTTACTTCATGGATAACCAGAATGAGACTCGGGCGAGTGCTTTAAGACGACACGATTTACTAATGAGAGAAGTATATTTCGTTGTTCGTCAAATAGCTTCAAGACCTATAGTGGCGTTTTACACAGGCAAAGCAAATCCAATTGTAGTTGAGAAACAGAGTTTTGTTCCTATCAAGCCGCAGAAGAGCTACCGCCAGCCAGGCGTCACCATTTCTAGTTCAGGAGCTCTTTTTAGATTTATTGGTTGGTGAACTTTGCTTATTTTAAAAAAAAATCGTGACGATTATCTTCTTTAAATATCTTTTATAGGCATTTTCATTAAATATTGCAACTTATATAATTCAAACTCGTTATATCAACTACCATCATTACAATACAAAGAATTAAGGCCGTCGTGGTGCAGCGACACAGCATCTGATTGAACACCTGATGGTTGTGGGCTTGATTCCTACACAGGGCAATAAATAATTTTCATTCCTTTATTTAAAATAAGGGACACAATGCCTACTTTCTAAGCTCATTTCAAAACTTTGCGAATTTGTATTGTTCCTATAACAATAATACAATCAGAAAACATCATAGTTCCATAAATATATATTTTTTTATTATCCTATTTTTTTATTATTATTTATTTGATTTAATTTATTATCCTAGGTGTATATACAACAATGGGCTCGAGGAGATCTACATTCAGCCAGATCCCTTTAGTAGCGGAGGAGACGTGGGAGGAGCGACGTTTGAACACGCGCATGGCGTATTCGGACTTTGAACTGGAATTTGCCTTCGTTTTTAAAGATGAGAGTTGGATTGTTGGTGAGATTTTCAATTTTTAAATTAATACCGAATATAAACTCGACGGTTGTGGGTTTAATTTCCAATTTATTATTTTTTTCTTCTTTATTTTCAATGAAGTAATTTCACTTTCGTAAGTTACCAGAGGTAACAACGCAAACCTCGGCGTTGAGTTTCGTCACGTCTCTAGAATTGGGGAAAACAGGAAAAATGACGGGACGGGGCTTAACGGCCTATCCTGCTATTAGCAGCGGTATACAGAGTGAAGCTAAAAAATACCGACTATCATAATATGCTAATTAAAGTTGATCATTAAAATGTTTTTACAATTAGATGTAATTCAGAACAGAAGACATTCCATTCCTCAATTTACGCGCAATTTTCAAGACATTGCGTGTTAAGTGGCAGAACTCAACGCCGCGTCATCGCGATCATAGTGAGATGCTGTGCTACTACGCCCTCAATAAATGCAATTAAATGTAACCTTAATTTTTGTAATTTTAATCATATTACTTTGTGTTAAGAGAATGTTATGTTACTGGAGTGGGGTGAGGAAGTCGGTCGTACCGTGATGAAGGTGGGAGCTCCTTGGAACTGGTCCTACGTGTGCAGTGAACCACTTATACTAGTCAACTTGAGGGACGGCAGCGCGGTCACTATTTCGCACTATCAGGTATTAAAAGCTTAAATGTAGTGTCTTGATCATTTATTTATACCTACGCTGCTATATATGTATGTTTTTTTTTTTTTTTTTTTTCAGTTTTTTAATATTTGTTGCTAGCTTGACTATTCTTATGTATATCTACTGTAGAAATACTTATAAATATCTAAGGAGTATTTGAACCCACCTTCTTTGGCAAATACTTTATATGTATTATAATCGCACCGTGTCAAATATTCGATTTCGGGAGGAAAGCGAAGAATGGAGTATCCTGACACTACAGAAAGTAATCGATTATAAAATATTGATAGTAAGAAAATATACCCAAGTCATTTGGGCACGTCGAGAAAAAAAATTTCAAAAGAATGACTAAATTATTTTTAAAGCCAGAGTGATAGGAGTGACAAATGGAGACGTCAGTTGACCTTCACAGAGTGTCTATGATACCGGAGGAAGGTCTTTTTTTTTATTTTTTTTTATGGAAAAGACACGGCAAACGAGCGTGCGGTTCACCTGATGGTAAGTGATTACCGCCGCCCACGACCCCGTGCAGCCCCAGAGGAGCTACATGTGCGTTGCCGGCCTTTAAGATGGGTTGGGCGCCGGGGCCAGGCATTACCTGATGCGAAACGCAGTGGCATAAAGCCACTACTTCACGCCGGTTTTAAATGCCGGGGGTGGTAATGATCCGGTCGAGTCTGCCCATGCGTGTTGCCATTGCTGGCGACGTGACTCTACCACACGTACTTTAGTCGCCTCTTACGACACCACCAGTACCAGGATGATCCTATTCTAGGCCGGGATCACACGGCAAGGTCACGTAAAACATGTGTGAAGGTTGATAGCAATGGACGTATACAAAAAAGGCAAGTAGAGACAGCATCATTTGGCGCTCTATTCTCTCTGGCTCCAGCGAAATAAAGCGTGCAGTCGAGAAAAAATAATTTACCAAAAAACATAGTGTTTCAAATATTTAAATGATTCTGTATCTATTTTCACAGATACAACCATTCCAATCTGGTCCACGTATAATGCCAACGAATGGATCCGCCAACGACACTCGATGTTTCGGTCCGGCCATCAACTGCGGCCCCTACTTTAATTCTCAAATCCTAGCGGGCCTTATGGTCACTTTCTTTTGCTTGGGTATTCTAACATACGGCGTAGTCTCTATGTACAATTGTAAATCTAACGATCGATACGACGACCAACAAGGTAAGCCTTTGGTTATAGCGTTCGAAGGTGGTCATTGATTAATATATATTTTTTAATTATATTTCTAAAATAGACAGAAAACGTTTAAGTGTCAAGAAATAATTTGTTTTAAGCTTTCCTAAATGTTAGGCAAAATAATATATAAGGGTTAAGTTAGTTTAATAAAGTATTATGGAAAATCACGAGTTTTATTTTATTGTATTACTAATACAAATAAAATGTTCGTCATCTACATTTCAAGGTCATTACTTAGTTTGCTAAATATGAAATATATACAGGAAATTATTTTTTTATTCTTAGTTGATTGATTACCTTCACACTTCAGTGCTCAAAATGGTCAAATAATAAAAATAACAAACTGTCAGTGGCCGAAAGAAAATTAAATAATATCAACATTTGACAGCTTTACATACTATTTTTAAAAACTTTTTTAGTTATCTTTTTTAAGCTTCACACATGTTGTTTATGTAACAGGGAGCGTACCTTGGTAAGGTGAGAAAAATAAACCAAATTTCTGAAATAATATATTTCACTAACATCTAATTCCACATACAATTTCTCATGACCGTACCACACAGCGTACAAACAAAAATAGTGCATAAATTAATACATCATATTTAAAATAACAATAAGTAATTAATAATTTCGTCTTTTTTCCGACACAGATAAAATATAAACACAAAGGCTGTAAAAAGTAATTCCTAGAACATTTTTTCTCATATATGCACTTTGATAGTTGTGAAAAAAAAAACAAAAATAACACTAAAACCATACAGTTCGTAATGATTTTAAAACATATTCGCCAACCAATGGAGTAGACCTAATTTAATTTTGGTACGAATAATTAAAATATAAATCAAAAAACTACTCTGGTAGACAAAACGTTGAGTTCCGCCACTCAACAAGCTACTTTGCTTGATATTGAGAAATATGAAACCATAAACATTTCAAATAACAAAAAAAATGTTTATATATATATATATATATATATATATATATATATATATATATATATATATATATATATATATATATATATATATATATATATATATATATATATATATATATATATATATATATATATATATATATATATATATATATATATATATATATATATATATATATATATATATATATATAGAATAATTTCAAGTAAATTAGGCCTATCTTCCACAAATCTATAAATGCTTCACCTCATAAACCAGAATACATAATAAAATCATAACAAACAAACATACACACAAATAGAACAACTTAAGGCAATACCAGTCCTTCAATATAACAACATATTTCCATTTTCCATATGAAATTTGTACCGACTTTGAAAGAAAAGACGTAATTTTTTTACATAATTAGGTAATTTTGAATATATGAAAATTTGAATTTTAGCAATATATAGGGAAACATATAAAATAATGCCATAAATTCGTTTTTTTTTACGTTTATTTGGGACCATTTTGGCTTTTAAAGCGGCAAATTCTGTCAAAATCGTCACTTATTCTTATATATTCAAAAGTACCTCAATAAATTTAAAAAACCATCAGCAATCTTTAATATGAAAGAAATGGTAACACTAACTTGCAAATTTATATATTTCGTTTTATATGAAAATAACATAACAAAATGTTCGGGCGCAAATTTGGATCCTTTATGATTTTCCTATATAAAAAAAAAATATAAAACTAATTCGTAAATCGCTATACATAGAATATATACATTCATATAACCTTGCCTTTTTTAAAATTAAAAGTCACAAAGATTGATCTTTACAATGCAATAATAAAATTTTGCCTTATATGTTTTAAATGTATATAGTTTTTGACAGATTCTTTAAGAAAACATAAATTAACCTGCCTGTTCTACACACATACTTTATAAAAACATAAATAATATTATTTAATGTGCTGCTAAGCTAATAAATCCCATTTTATTTTGATTTTGAAAAATATAAGCAAACTGTTCTCGTATATACTGTACAAAGATACTTTTTTTAATACAAATATGTATTAAACTGACAAAGACCCAAAACCCATTCTGTCAAACATAAAAAAAAACGCCTTTCAAAATCGATCAATTGTCATAAGAAAAATACTAATTTACATTTTAAAAACTATAAAAAAACTAAAGCTATTGAATCACTACTTTTGGTGCTAAAAAAAAATAAAAAAAATCAACTCCTTACTATTGAGATTTACTTATAACAAGTAATAATTCAAAAAAGAACGTGTGCTTTTCTTTACTGAACGGAGTTCGCATCTCCAATTTCGTTTGTATCATTATTATGAATAAATATTAATATTTAGAGCAAATTTTTATTGCAATTATCAATTAAATATTAATAGTAGTGCATTTGTTTATGCAGAGATCACAGTAAACAAATAATTAATTGTTATGTGATTTCTGAACAAATAAATAGCTTATTAATATTTAATTACAATTAAAATTTACCCAACTGTGTTATTAGACATATTTTTTTACTGTACAGAATTTTCTATTTATTATAGGTATAACTGCTTCAACAGACGGACAACTTTTGGTTGTATATATTATATTAATTAATTTAATTCTTCTTCTCTTCCTTCTTTTCCTCTTCTTGTGTTTGAGACTGGGCTTGTTGTGATGATCCTTCGCGTTCTGCTGCCATCTACAAAATAAATATTTATTTACAGTGAAAACAAAAAAATCACACATAAAAACAAAAAAAAGTAATCATTGTTCGATTCAAAATATCTTTCATCCCTAATCAAAGAAATGAAAGAAATTAACTTAACACAAGGTAAAATAAGTATGTCTAACAATTACTAAAAATGAAGTTAATTTTTTTTTATACCAAAAATACAATAAGTATAAAATAAAACTAAAAAACCTAAAAAGAAAAACACAATAATAAAAAAGGCAAATAAAAATGTAGAAGCAGAAATAAGAAAAAAATTAATTAAATATTCACTTTAAGTCCACTCCAATATTAATATAGCATGTTTGCTTGACCACCGCACCTTACTTAATGGACACTGTGGCTCAAAAACGTGCATTCTTTGTTTCACGCTGTATCCCGCATATAGCAGAACAGAGGGAAAAATCTAGTGTTACAACACTCTGCAGTTTGCACACTAGCCGAATTCAAGACACTTGATTCAATGGCGAGTCTCAACACCTTGTTTTGTTTACCAGAGGTGGTGAAATGCAGAAAGGTTATTCACCAGCTAAGAATCTAAGTCAAGTTTATATCCTTGTACAATCATACTTTAATATAAAATTAAAAATCATAAAATACAATATAATACACATATAATATAGTATAGTGCCGTCGAAGCGTTGTGGTCACGTTATGGTTAGACTTGTTGAAGTTTTGTGCAATCCTAAAAGCGCAGCTATCGACAGCTAATTTCAAGGCGGCCACAACTAGTCGACCGAACCGTAATAAATGTTGAATATTAATTCAACTTAAATTACCTTCTTATACGCCTGTTCAAATAGTTTCAAACTGGCCTGCTGTAGGGTACTGGTGGCTGACTTGATGGCTTCAGGGTCTGCGGTTTCCTTTTGGGCTAACAGTTCACGTAGTTTACCCATTTCTTCGCGTAACTTGTCGCACTGGAAATAAGAATTACATTTTTTTACTATACTATTAAAATATTATTTTTTACAAATATATTCTATGTTGCTGCTGTGGAACAGTGTTTGACTTTAAACATGACGACTGTGGTTTCGACTTCCACTCAGGTATTTTCCTTTCCTTTACTGTGGTAACAAAACAAAGCCAGCGTTGATTCTCTCCACTCAACATGTCACTGTACTCTGCTAAATGTGGAAGACAGCGTAAAGTATTTTTTATAAATATTATGGGAAGAAATAGATTTTTATAATTGAATATTTATGATATTGAAATGATTGATTGATTTTCAAAATATTTATATGATGATTGCTGAGATAAATTTATATGTTCCTTGATCATTAAAGTTATTTTCTATGTAGCATTCGGATTATATAAAAATATAATTTTGTGAAAATTTATATACTAGCTATACTTAACTAATTAATAAACATTAAGTGATGAGATTAATTGTAGGCAATCGTAAATCGTCTCACATGTAAACACACGGGAGGGGATAACGCGACGCCGATACTCTTGCATCCGGCTTAACCCGCCAAATATTAACACATTTGATTGGCTTAAATGGGATGCTTTTTATATTATATTATATAAGAATAGAGAGAATTAATAAGAAATTCATTTTTAACCTTGCTTCTACTAAATATGAGATTCTTTAATAAAAATGAGAGGAAATGTTAAAAATATCACCACAGGTATCTGCATACAGCAGGCAATTTACACAAAGTCACGCATTTTCACTCCCATGTCACATTATTTCACTCTTTAGAGACATGCCTTGTTTAACCTTGTTTAACACCCGATTGGATGTCAAACCAAGGCGATATGCCAGCTCCTACTCAGGCTAAGGGATCTCTGTAAAGAGACTTTACTGCCTGAAGCAAGGGTCCGCTCACCATATGCCAGGGTAGTATTTCCCATAATTTGGTTGTCACAACTTTTTACAGGTTTATTTTTTTTATTTACATTCAAATTATACTCCTCTAATACAATCTCACTTCGTTTTTCAACGAACGAACGGATCGAAAAAAATGAATGAACTACATTACCTCATCCTGTGGCAAATGGGCCTTGTATTCATCCAGCTTGGTGTCAGTATCGTGTAGCACGCCCTCGGCTTGGTTAGCCGCCTCCACGCGCTCGCGGCGGTTCTTGTCCGCGGCCGCAAACTGCTCCGCCGCCTTCACCATGTTTTCGATTTCGTCCTTCGATAGACCGCCGGACGATTGGATCACGACTGGATGGAAACAATTATATATTAGTTACTTTTTTTATCGAAGATATGGGCTTATTAAAACAAATATATAGAAAAATTCAACTATGTGGTTTTTTCTTATCTTCCTTATTCCTAAAAAATCACTTTTATTTGGAAAACATCCACAGGGGCCAAAAGGCATACTTCTTGACTTTATTGTGACAGTTGTTGGTTGAATTACCACATAAGAAAAAATCAATGTATTGATAGTAATGCTCAGAATAAAACCACTTACTCTGTTGTTCCTTTCCAGTTCCCTTGTCCCTTGCGGACACATGTACAATGCCGTTGGCGTCAATATCAAAGGTCACTTCGATTTGGGGGACTCCCCGAGGTGCCGGGGGAATCCCAATTAAACTGAACTGTCCTAATAGCTTGTTGTCGGACGCCATTTCACGTTCGCCTTGGTGTACTTTGATTTCAACCTGCGTTTGTCCGTCGGCGGCTGTTAAAGAATATATATTTATATTAGTTATTTATACCTATTTTTCCATTATACAAAATCATAAGTTATAAGTTTTTTTTAATATTTTTATATATATAAAAAAGAATAATAATAAAATATAAATGTAGCGCGGTTTCTAGGAAGGTCTGTCAACAAGGTGTTGCGACCGGCTGGTGCCGCGCGTCTCTCTAGCATCGCTGCAAAAGTGTGCACATACAGACATACACACTGATCGGCGATGCTATGTACTTTATTATAAATATAGATTATATACATATATAATAATTATGTATAATAATAATATATTAAACAAATTCAGCTTCATACTGTCTGCCGCATACAGCAGGGTAGAAGGCTGGGTTATATATATACAGAATCATAGTAATAATAACATACCAGTAGAAAACACCTGACTTTTCTTCGTAGGTATTGTAGTGTTCCTAGTAATCAGCTTAGTGAACACTCCACCCAGGGTCTCAATACCCAGGGACAGTGGGGTCACGTCCAGAAGCAAAATGTCTGTCACATCGCCGGCCAAAACTCCTCCCTGGACGGCCGCTCCGACTGCGACTGCTTCATCGGGATTGACCGATCTGGAGGGTGCTCGGCCGAAGATCTCTTGTACAGTTGACTGGACCTAAAACATACATCAATTTTTTTAGACTGTTATTAAGCTTTATAAGCTAAAAATAGAAACCTACAGCAATATAAGGCCGTCGTGGCATATGATCACATGCTTGCGACTATGAACGCGACGGTCGTGGGTTCGATTCCCACTCGGGAATTCTTTT
This sequence comes from Heliconius sara, assembly GCA_917862395.2. NCBI lineage: Eukaryota > Metazoa > Arthropoda > Insecta > Lepidoptera > Nymphalidae > Heliconius > Heliconius sara. Next base: position 18,371,550 of record OU860796.2, on the reverse strand, counting down.
TCTTACATAGGCAGAAATAATCTCATAGATATAAATTAAATGGAGGATCTGAGCACCGTGCTTTGTAATCTGATAAATTCAGTTTAATTATTTCCTAGAGTGAGATAGAACCATAAATATAATGCATTTTTAAAATGTTTATCTATAAAAAATGTTAAATGGCAGTAGATTGTATTCCTGTTTAATAAAATGATTTGTTTGATGATTATAACCCAGGCTCATAGAGATGTGCTTGGGGAATATATCACCAAGTTACTTTGGCACCGGTCATAAGACTTACGACACTTGTGTTGTGACACTATGTATCGGTTTTGTGCTTACAGTGCGTGTTAGTGATTTTATTATTATTTATAAAGAAATATTTTAATTAAACCTAATAATACTTTATAAGAATATATTTTGTTTATTGGAATACTAATTTAATTATTAGTATATGACAGGTTGCTACGAAGTATATATACAAAGTGTTTTTGTCAGCACCACTTTAAATCAAACCACAGTTTTAACTACTCTATAAAAGCCTAATGCAATATTTTTTTCCCAGAAATGAATGTGTGTTTTTTTTCTAACCAAATAAATATTAAAATTATTTATTTCTGGTCGGTCTCCAGGAGGCGCGGGTTCCCGCTACGTTCAAATTAAAAAAAAAATCAAATTAGTTTCACGCTGTATCCCGCACAAAGGAGGGTAGGCAGAGGGAACCCAGTGTTAAGACACTCCGTACCCCACTTTCTGCCGGAATCTGGAGGCATTGCGTGTTGAGTGGCAGAACTCAACGCCGCCAAATTTAATTTTTTATACGTTTTCTAAATAAGCATTTTTCTTTCCTAAATGTGGAATAACACTTTAAAAATACGTGAGAATTACACCGACAACCCTCACGTTTTACAAATACACAAACAAACACTAAATAAATACACAATATCTCTTTAAGTAATTTATACACTGTTAGAATTCTATATTTTTGTAAGAGGATAGACCCACCATATTTACTAAAAAAGTAATCAAAATACATAAATAGAGTCCCCTACCTTAGGCATTCTGGTCATTCCACCGACCAACAGCACCTCTCCTACATCAGTGCGACTGACTTCAGCGTCTTGCAGCGCTCGCTGACACGGCGCCACTGTCCTCTTTATTAGATCGCCTACTAAAGATTCTAGTTTTGATCTGGTCATCTGAAAATTATGAAAATTGTAATAAGTATAAAAAAATATTGAATTCGAGACATTGCGAGATTAGTGGCGGAACTTGACGCCGCAAATGTCATTGCATACAGTAACATTTTAAAAAAGTAGATAGAACTTTAAATATAAGTCAGCATCACCCTGTATCCCGCATATAACAGGGTAGGTAGAGGTAACCTAGTGTAAAGACATTTCGTTCCCCATTTTTCACCGAATTTTTACAGTCACACCCGTGTCGTTACGCCACAACTGCCTCTTTAAATATAGTATTGTTACAAAACAATTTTGACCCACCTCGCCATTTAAACGAGAACAGGCGGTTTATGTACTGTCTACATTCTTGCACTGTAACTTTTAAAATCTCAACATTATTATATTAAGAATTTATATAATGCAGTGCTTTTTTCATATTTTACAAAGCGCAGCTTTGTGTTCCGCCACTCAACACGCAATGCCTCAAGAATTCGGCGCAAAGGCAATATAGTGTTCTAACACTAGGTTCCTAGTTTCCCTCTGCAAACTTTATAGCTAAAAAATATAAAATACCTTCAAATTCATATGTTTAGGTCCAGACGAGTCCATAGTGAGGTACGGTAAGTTGATATCAGTTTGGAGTGATCCAGAAAGTTCTATTTTCGCTTTTTCGGCTGCTTCCTTCAGACGTTGCATCGCCATGGCGTCCTTGCGAATGTCTAAGCCTTGCTGTAAATAAAATTATAAAAAAAACTTAGAACATTATATTAAAATATTGTTTCTGCCTAATAATAGATGAATTGTGGGTATAGTTAGCACAAAACCATAATTAGTCATGTTAGACCATTTAAGCACAAAAAAAAAATTCAATTTTACATAGTTTATATAAAAAAAATAAGGTTTTTTATATTATTACATTTTGTTACAAGCTATTTCTAACATAGAATAGTTAAGAATATAAATAAATAACAACAGTTACAGGTTCAATATTCACCCACAGACCACCACAACTCAACCAGCAATTAAAAAAAGAAGATAAAAGAAAACATTTCAATACTTACATCCCTCTTAAACTCGTCAACTAAGAAATTAACAATGACATTATCAAAATCTTCCCCACCGAGCAGCGTGTCACCGTTTGTAGATTTAACTTCAAAGACACCCTTTTGGATTTCCAGTACTGATATGTCGAAGGTGCCACCGCCCAAGTCGTACACTGCTATACTGTGAAAAATTTACAAGATTTTTTTTAGCTTTAAGCTGTATCCCGCATATAATATTAAGACACCCCATTTCATATGTTCCGCCCCATTTGTGAGTCATAGTATATTGAATGACGAAACTCAACGTCAATATAACAATATCTGATAATTCCTACTAGTGGGAAGCAAACCCATCACAACCCACACCACATTTCCAGTCACATGCGGCGCCATTGCGCCACGGAGAGGTTACAGACAGATTGATTTATGTAAACAAATAAAAAGTACAATTGCGTAATACTAACAACAAATACCGTTATATAATAGTTAAAATACACATACTTCCATCGTATTACGAAGGCGTCATCACGTTACAATGGAATAGTACCTATGTACTACACAATAGTTCCCAAATTCAATTACCGTTTGAAGAATTTGTATATATTTTTTTTATATTCACACTTTAGTTAGGTAGACCGCGGTGTTGGGTTCCATCATAAAATTTTAAGTAATACAAAATTCACTCACACTTTATCCTCGGTCTTGTCCATTCCGTACGCCAGTGCAGCAGCTGTCGGCTCATTGATCACACGTAACACGTTCAAACCCGCGATTTGACCTAAAAATAAGATGAACAATTATATAAATTAGTATCAAATCAGTACATTTTGTCCTGACCTAAAAATTATATAAAAAATATAATTTATGTATTATTTTATTTCTTGTTACATACAAACTCTAAACTAATACTAACAGTTTTTACAATGGGAAAAGGTATTTACCATATTAAGGATTGTACTAGTGGTAAATTATTTGATGTTCAAAAGATGACGAAAATTATTTAATTTTCACATTAATACAATAGAAACTGGCATTACAACAATATTACATTTTTTAAGTAACAGAATTTGATAAACAGAAAAAAGAACTATTATTTACTAAAAAAATAACTTTCTGTAGCTATTTCTGTAACTTGTTATTTTTCATAAAATGTAATATTCTAATATATGTTGTTTCCCACAAATTATAATTTTGAGAGTTATGACCCTTTTGTATTATAATAATCCATATCCGATATTATCACTGCACTACAATGACCATATATTAAAAAAAGCGGACACCGTTTTAAAAATAACATAAAAACACACATCGTCCATATGTTTCTAAATTATCCGGAATGAAATTCTACGTAATTACAATAAGTGATATGTATCACCCAATAATAATATTTCACACAAGTTTCCTACCAATAAAGGCCATTGGCATACGAAACTGCCTCTATTGACACAATTCCATTGCTTTTATAGTCTTTTTCACCTATTGCTATCCTCTTTTACACCAGTTTACTAACAATGTATAAAACCAAAATATACCTGCATCCTTAGTGGCCTGTCTCTGTGAATCATTGAAGTATGCGGGAACTGTCACCACTGCATTCTTAACACTTGTATTTAGATAGGCCTCGGCTGTTTCCTTCATTTTAATAAGAACAAAAGCACCTATTTGACTCGGTGAATAGACTTTACCATCAGTACCTAAAACAAGACATTTATAATATAAGAAACTATAGCCCCAAAAATTGTTTCGCCCGTTTAAGCATATTGTTATATTATTTTTATTATTTTTTTTAATGGAATAGACACGGCAAACGAGCGTTCGGGTCACTTGATGGTAAGTGATTACCGCCGCCCACGGCCCCGTTCAACCCCAGAGGAGCGTTGCCGGCCGACAAGGTGGGCTGGGCGCCGGAGCCCGGCATTGGCACATGATGCGAAACGCAGTGGCATAAAGCCACTACTTCACGCTGGTTTTAAATGCCGGGGGTGGTAATGATCCGGTCGAACCTGCTCATTATAGCCACATCATGTTTACATAAATTAAAGCCTATATTATTCCGATGTATACTACTACAAAGTTTCATCTGAATCTGTTCAGTAGTTTTTGTTTATTAATGGAACATGCATCTATCCTCACAAACTTCCATGTTTATGATATTATACAGGTTTATAAACTATGTGTAAACAAATTTTAATTATTGATTACAAAAATAAATCCATATAAAGTTTTGTACACAATATTTTAAAAAATCTTTATAAATAATTTATCATTGAGTTGATATATTATTTCTTATACTAATAGAATCTATCAGAATTTCTAGTATGTAAAAAAACGTTAATAAAGATTTTTTTTATAAACTTAAATATAAAAGCACACCTGACACCCAAGCATCGCCATTAGATGCTTTCACAACCTTATACGAAAGGTTCTTCATATCTTTCTGCACCTCCGGGTCCTCAAATCTGCGACCTATTAATCTTTTCGTCGCATAGAATGTATTTCCACTGTTAGTGACAGCTTGTCTCTTGGCTGGCATTCCTACGAGACGTTCACCTTCTTTAGAGAAGGCCACGTGGGATGGCGTCGTTCTAGAACCTTCGCTGTTTTCCACAACCTTTAGGAAGAAAATGGTAGTATTTAGATTAAATTTTCATATATTCTTGGCTTTTTTCGAACTGTCTCTCGCATATAGCACTCGCGTGTAGAGTATCTTTATATAGCTGAACTTAACCCCTGTGTTTTGTCTTTTCACCAGGCTAAGGAAATGAAATTAATATTTTCATTTCATTTTCCCAAGCAGGAATCGAGCCCACAACCATTGTGTTCACAGACGCTGGTCTTTCTGAGCCGCAATGTATTATTTTAAAATTTCTATTCTATTCTATTCATTAGAAGTTTCATTTTATACATATTTTATTTTAAAATAAATGTAGCGCGGTTTCTAGGAAGGTCTGTCAACAAGGTGTTGCGACCGGCTGGTGCCGCGCGTCTCTCTAGCATCGCTGCAAACGTGTGCACATACAGACATACACACTGATCGGCGATGCTATGTATGTAAATAAATATATGTAGAAATAAATAAATATAAACAAAAAATGTAAAAAAGATAAATCGTAAGGATGAGTGTGGCGTTGTGGATTAAATCTCTAATGAATATATTTATTTTCAATTTTTTTTATTTTATTTTAATTAATTAATAAGATAAAGCAACAGCGTCTTAACACTTAAATATTAATAACAAATATGTGAAGAAAAACCTAACCTTAGGTGTTTTTCCCTCCATAACTGCCACACAGGAGTTTGTCGTTCCCAAGTCGATACCAATGACGGCGCCACGAACACCATCGGACCTTTAAAATTATTATCTATTAATAAGTGTTTAAATAATGTACATTAAATAACATTATAAAAAAAATTAAATCAGCTTCACGCTGTATCCGGCTCACAGCAGGGTAGGCAGAGGGAACCTAGTTCTCTTTTAACTCCGTTACCCACTTTCCGCCGAGTTCTGGAGCTATTGCGTGTTTAGTGGCAGAACTCAACGCCGCGCTTTGCCTCGACACCAGAGCGAAGAAATGAAAATATAAACTTAAATCCACCAGTCTATTTTACAGGCACACTTGGTGCCCCTGCGCCACGACTGGCCTCTAAATAACATTATATTTTTTTAGATTAAAAATCATGTAACTTATTGTTTCTAATCAATTTTCAATGTCATATATATAATATTTTTAATGCAAAACAGATGCTAACAATAAATATATTTTTTAAATTATATAATAATACAATCAGTTAATTATTTAATTCGGCTGTCGAGGCAAAGCGCGGCGTTGCCTCTGCCGGCCTCTCAACACGCAATGCCACATGAAGTGTTTTAACACTAAGTTTCCTCTGCCTACCCCACTGTGTGGGGGATACAGCGTGAAGCTGATTTATTTATTGTATTTAATAATTATTTAGTTAGTTTGTATACAATATAAGTAAAAGCGAGAGGTATAGCAAAAAATAAATAAATAGTAGTGCTAAAAGATCTCAACCTTCTAGGTATATCATCAGTTAATTATGTATCAAATACATACTTTGTAGATACCAGTAGATCCATTTTGGATTTTATTACCTAAATTATTTTAGTTATAATCATTGGATATATAGCAAATAAGTAGTAAGTACTTTTACCCTAACTTGCCATATTGAATTCCATGTTATATTATCATAACAAAATCAAACAGATAACAGTATTAGACAACATCAGACAAAGATAAGCAATCTGGACCTCCCTCTATATAAGAGTGGGGTGATTTTCAATTGCAATCAACATAAATATTATTAAATTCACTATTAACAATAAGGAATACTATTATGAACAAGTTATCAATTATTAACTGCCTATGCCTCCAGCCTGAGACCACATGTGTGTGACTGTAAATAAGCTGTGGGTTCGCTTCCCCTCTTAAGGAATATAAATATATATTTCCATTTCCTCATTCACTCTGGTAAGGAGGCAAAGCACGGCATGGAGTTCTGCCACTGTCAGAATTGGCACACCAGAATTTGGCAGAAAGTGAGAAACAGAAATGTCTTAATGGGAATGGAGTGTCTTAAGACTAGGTTCCATCTGCTATCCATTTATTTATTATTTCTTATTTAATATAGGTTAAGTAGGCATTAGGTGTGAGTTAAGTGAGTTAGTGAGTAAAGTCCTACAGATATAAAATATAGTAGAAAGCAGAGAATATATATGCAGGAAAACAGAATGCACAAAAAGAAATTTTATAAGATACATTTTTTTTCTAAAATATTAAGACTTCAATTATAATGTTACTTTCAAAAAAATATTTAACAGACAAATAAATTGTAGCGCGGTTTCTAGGAAGGTCTGTCAACAAGGTGTTGCGACCGGCTGGTGCCACGCGTCTATCTAGAATCGCTGCAAAAGTGTCCACATACAGACATACACACTGATCGGCGATGCTTTTTTTGCAATATTTAACTTTGTTACTATGTTTTAATTTGTGCTCTATTACTATGTGAAAATTAAATGAGTCAATTTTTTCATTCAAAAAGTAAAGTATCCCTGCACATACAAATGCACGCTGGGTAAACCTTTGGGAACCTAGTATTAAAAATACTCCTAGAATACTCCATGCTTTTCGTAGTATAAAACCTAGAATACTCTATGCATTTCGTGCTGAATGGCGGAACTCAACGCCATGCTTCGCTTCTTCACCAGAATGACGAAATTATAATATTGAAATATTTCACTCTTCTGAGTGGGAATCGAACCCACAACTGTCATTTTTACAGTCACACACTTGTGCCCCTGTGCCACAGATAAAAATACAGTTTTGTAAGACACATCATCATTGTGCAATATAAATTTACTTCAAACTTATCTTTTTCTTTTGTATTTGCTTTTATTGTAATATTTAAAAGTTGTGTATGACATGATACATTTTTAGTGTCCAAGGTAACATCAACACAATTAACATGATGTAACTTTTGTTGATATGTGGACTATCCAACACTAAAAGATCCTGAAGAACATTCCTAAGATTAATGCTTTTAATCACTCTTTCAGATGTAGCTTACACATAATAATCAAATATTAAACTTGTATATGGACTATAATGAAAATAAAATTTATTTATAGTTTTGCAGTATCTTTTCAGGTAATTATTTGTTTTACTTTTTTTTCATATCATAATTGTAAATTTTTGAATGTTCATGTTTTACATCTTCAAATTTCCACAAATAAGAATTAAGTGAGGCAAACTTATTTCCGAGTAATCTATGTGCAATACTGAAATGGCTCTTATATTAAACATTACTTTTATATATTTGATAGATAAAAGTAATGTTTAATATAATTTACTTCTTTAATGTGTAATATACCTTCTTTAGCGTTTCTTTAATATTTTATACAAGATTAAAGAAAACTTTCTTTAATATTTATATTTGTTTTAGTTTTTTATAGTTATAAATGAACTAGTTAAGATAGTTTTAGTTTCTCTGTTAATTATAACCTCTCTGTAAATCTAGGAAATATTTTATAATAAATGAAAATAATACATGCAATATAATGTTATGCAAATTAATATAGAAATTTCGTAATATTATTACACCTAAATCTCACATAGAACATACTTGCTTTTTACTATTTTATCTGTAAAAGGCAATGTTACAAAGGTCATTAAAGTTAGGTTAGAATTAGGATGAGAAGATAGATAATGTAAATGGAAAATACTCACTTCTGTCTGTACTGAAGACCATGGCGTTGATAAATAGGCACTGTGGGGGCTGCTGTCTGCAGAATTAGAAAAAGAAGCCGGTTGCTTAAAAAAAAGTAGTTAAAACATGTGGCCCCCGGTTAGACCATAAATTAATGTTACAAGTTTACTTCAAAGTTACTTCAAAGGAAATTTAATTCATCATTTTAATATAAAAATTTACATAATATTTCATGACAAGCGATATTCATTCGTTTTTAATAAAAATGGATACTTACACTTTTTAGGATCGACGAGAAATTTCTATGTGTAGAAAAATCTGATATACCAGTGCATTCCAAAGCCTTTCGGCTTATCACCCGCGTTGCTGTGAGCATATTTATTGCGTTTTTAACTAACTTTATGAATTATTTCGTTTTATTTCACTTGACCAAGACCATGTGGGTGACGCAACTGCCTGAAAGAACGATTTTCCGATTTATCTCGCTCGCGGTCTTTTTAATTGTTGCCAGATGAAAAAGATATTATGTATTAGAATGTTCTAGTGTTGGCTTTTCTAGAATAAAATTTTGCTCGATTTAATAATTATTTTTATTAACTTTTTTATTATAATACCACTTTTAATTATAAAGTTACTCTATTTTTAATTCTTTATAATTTTTTTCATTTATTAGTTTTGCAACTTGTATTATAAGTATAAAAAATAATCATTTATTTTTTATTCACGTTGATTTCATACTATTAAAAATGTAATAATTTTTATACCATATATCTAAAAAATGTTGAATAAAAATCTTTTCGTGTTTATAATTTATAATATGATTTTTCCTAATAAAATCTCCATTTTTGCCAATGGCCATCCACGACATAGAATGTTCTCGTTTACTATCAACAATCTCGGTGCATTGATTGAATTGAATGAATTTTCTTTCATTTTAACATGATTGGTTAATATTCTGTCAAATTTTCATATAACATCAAATTCAATAAGCTTCTCTGGAAAGTAATTGATCCATTTATGAATGAAATATATTACGTTTTTAATATTATTACGCAATTCGTACGATATTTGTACTATTTTACTACTATAGTCTGTGACTTTCTAGTTTAGTTATTTATAAAAAACTGTTTTTATATTTGTTTAATTTCACGTTGTATTCTGCGCATAGTCGGGCAACGGGCAGGCAGAGGAAAGCTAGTGTTAAGATACTCCATTCACCACTTCTCCCAGAATTTTTGAGACATTGTGTGCTGAGTGGTGAAACTCGAGAAATGAAAATATTAAGTTTATAATTTCCTCGAACGAGCGATTAACATAAGAATATAAAATTAAAATAAAATTAAATTAAATTAGCTTCACGCTATATCCCGCACACAGCAGGGTAGGCAGAGGGAACCTAGTGTGACACTCCGTTCCCCACTTTCTGCCGAATTTTAGAGGCATTGCGTGTTGAGTGGCAGAACTCAACGCCGCGCTTTTGCCTTGGCACCAGAGCGAAGAAATGGAAATATAAATTTAAGTAAATATTTCATCTCCTCGAGTGGGGATCGAACCCACAACCAGTCGGTTTTACAGTCACACTTCGTGCCACTGCGCCACGGCCGGCCTCAAGAATAATAGAAGATAGTAGAATAATAAAAGATAGTAAAAAATATCTTTTTCATTTTAATTGTTCTGCAATTATGAAAAGTAAAGCTTTATCTCAGGGATATACTCACATACGCTCACGCTTTGGGCATATGTGTTCTGTGGATATACTTGGGTAATGCTACAAACGTTTTGTTAAAATTTAAAAAATAAATAAAACAAATCTTAACCAATTTACTTTTTTTATTTATTTGTTTTTATTTACTAACACAACATGATGGACGGTTTTGAAATATCACATAACATCTTAATATTATCGAGGCCAGTCGTAGCGCAGCGGCACGAAGTGTGACTGTAAAACCGACTGGTTGTGGGTTCGATCCCCAGTCGAGATGGAATATTTACTTAAATTTATATTTCCATTTCTTCGCTCTGGTGTCCAGGCTAAGCGCGGTGTTGAGTTCTGCCACTTCACACGCAATGCCTCCAGAATTCGGCAGAAAGTGGGTAACGGAGTGTCTAAAAAACACTAGGTTCCCTCTGCCTACCCGGCTCTGTGCGGAATACAGCGTGAAGCTGATTTTTTTTATCTTTACTGCAATAAAAACATAATTTGATGAGAAACTTTCCTTAAGAGACGAGATAGTAAAAAAACATTTTATATAAGTTACAAATACAAATATCTTACGTATTTAAGTAATAATAAGGTAAGTTGAGTACTCTGACAATTAATTTTTATCTATTATATATTTTTATCTATATATTTGGTTACAGTTGAGCGTTGTCCTAAAGTGCCCTCACGGTCTCACTCATTCTTTTGATTTTTAATTTCTTAAATGTTCAAAGCAATGAAATTGAAATTCAAAAATATGTCTTTTATGTGTTTGATGATGAATTTCAAGTACGAAACTCTTTTTTTTCATTTCTAATCTGTAGTAGTTGAAGTAGGAGCGGGGTTCTCGTCTCTAGCTGCGAGGAGAGCTCGCAAAGCGATCGTCTCCTGTCGCAATGCGTTTATATGTGCACGAAGAGACGCATTTTCTTGTTCTAGCAGACACGCCCGCCATGCTATCTGGGAATTAATATTTTTCTCTATTAAAAATAGAATTCTTTAGTTAGTAAGTTTTTTGGTTTCTGAAATTTTAGTAGGCACCGTATACCGTACGGAATACTGTGTATTCCACACGGTATTCCGTACGGTATGTCTATAGAAGGAATATCTTCCGTATATAGAAGTACGACAAGACAGTAGGCAGAGAGAACCTAAAGCTCACTTCATTTCCCACCCATCTTTAGAGGCATTGCATATTGGTCGGCGGAACTCAACGCCACACTTTACCTTGTCACCAGAGCATTAAAACAGCGCGATAAACTTGTTTTATTAAATTTACATAACATTTCTCATATGCACCAGGTGGTGAGAAGATTTTCTTAACGAAATCTACCTGGTCTTCTCTTAGTCTTCTCGCGTCCCTGGATTTCTTGGCCGCTTGGTTGTTCCGTCTTCTTCTTTCGAAGTATTTCTCATCTTTTAGCTCAGCCGGTATGGGTCGTTTCTCACCGCGTCTTCGAGCTTCAGCGTCACAAACTACTGTAGGTACTGAGTTTGCTACTGGCAAAATACGTTCTTATTTTAGTTTCGGCACTGTTGTGGTAGATAGCGAAAACTTAGTGTTAAGACACTCCGTTTCTCAATTTATACTCAATTTTCGCGACGTTACGTCTTGCGAAGCAGATTTATTACTAGAGCGAAGAAATGCAAGTAGTTTATTACTTCGAGTAGGAATCGAACCCACAATCGTCGTGTTTATAATTAGATATAGATATCATACCACTGCGTCTCGACAGCCTCAAATGGCAAAGACTTATTTTACAATATTTATATTCATCGTCTAAAACAGCTCTTTGTCTAGTTAAAAGAGCGAGGAAAATAACTCATAACCCTGAGTAGGAATCGAACCCATAACCGTCGCATTTACAGTCGCTCACTGGACTGCCATCACTTATAATGGAATTAAAAAATTAAATTAAATTAGCTTCACGCTATATCCCGCACACAGCAGGGTAGGCAGAAGGAACCTAGTGTTAAGACACTCCGTTCCCCACTTTCTACCGAATTTTGGTGGCATTGCGTGTTGAGTGGTAGAACTCAACGCCGCGCTTTGCCTCGACACCAGAGCGAAGAAATGGAAATATAAATTTAAGTAAATATTTTATCTCCTCGAGTGGGGATCGAACCCACAACCAGTCGGTTTTACAGTCACACTTTGTGCCACTGCGCCACGACTGGCCTCAATGGCTATAATGGAACAATATTATAATAAACGTACGAGGGGAACAGAGTGGTAGATGTTGACAGTATGATGGTAAGCACGGTGGCGGTAGAGACGCTAGCAGTGGCATCACTCGACCATCTGAAACAAATTAGAAGAGTCAAATATACTTTAGCTTTAAATAAAGACATACTTTAACCTTTTTTAACAGAGGTTTTATGTATGTAGGTGATATTGTTGGAATTGAATAATATTTCATGATGATGCATGATGGATGATATATTCCCTCAAACTCGTGTGCTAGATTTTGTTTCATCTAAATGATTTTTTTTTAAAATTGGATATTCAATTCTGTAAGAGATTCATTTCTGTAATGTCATGTTCGATAGGTACCTAGGTAATTAAGATTTTAATAACAAATTTTGTTTCTTTCTTATTATCTGCTTATTATTCTTCTAAATATTATGTGAAGAATTTGTTTGTTTGTGCTCAAATGCAAATCATTAACAGTTGTGTACGACTCATGTGACATGATACATTCTAAGTACCCGAGATAACTCTCACGAGCTTATATTATAACGATTAACGTAATGTAATTTATGAGAAAGCTATTCTTTCCCTAATAGTTGGACTATCCAACAAAAAATATTTCAAATAAACAATTTCTCAGTTTTAGGTAGGCAAAGAGAATCTGGAAACCTAGTAGTAAGACACTCTGTGTCACGCTCTCTTGTGTTGAGTGGCGGAATTTATCGCAGTGTTTTGCATCGTCATCAGCACGAGGAAATGAAAATCTTAAAAATTTCATTATTACGTTAATCGTTATAATGAAAATATTAAATATTTCATTTCCTCGAGTGGGAATTGAACTCGTAACCCGTCGCACTACCTAAGCCTCGCCTGTGCCAATAAAACTAATAATTGCAAAAAAATTAACATTTTACACAAAAAGGATACCCATAATTATAGTAACATCAATATAAGCAGGTGTTTTTACTCTACAAAGTAAGTACAGGTGTGACGAAAATATATTTTTTTATACATATATTCTGAAGGAGATAAAATGTTTAATGATAGCCACTTTTAGCTTTAAAAGATATATATAGTTTCTCTAAATATTAGATTAATTCTTCCTACAATTACCTACTTTATTGAAGCAGTCATGCCAGCGGACCAACTTTTTGGGCCCCCGGCTCTACTAAATGCAATAAGCGCACGATTCTTTGCAAAAATTAAAGATCTTAAGCATTTTCTGACATTTAGGCTTAGATAGATAGATAAAACTTTTTATTGCATACATAGAGGAAATATAACATGTCACAATAGAAATAGGAAAACCATTTTCCTGAACAAGTAACTAGTACTACCTGTAAATGCTAGCCGCCAAATTTTATAATTGTAGTTTAACCCAAAGTACCTTATTAATTTTGATTCCCTTTATAGTGTCGAAATACGCCTTATTTGCTATTTAAGGCTAATTTTTAGGATTTAACGACAAATGTATAGTTTTCAGTCTTTTTCCTGAACTAGTATTAGATGCCAAATGACATAATTTTTGGTTAACCGGAAGTACCCTATTAATTTTGATTCATTTAAATATAGATTTTTTTTCAGAAATTCATGGGGCCGTAATTATGAGAATATAGTGTGAATTTCAATTCGATATCTCCAAGCGTTCCTAAGATAAAGGTTCTTGACAGACAGACGGACAACAAAGTGATCTTATAAGGGTCCCTTTTTACTTAAAAGGTACGGAACCCTAAAAACAAAATCCTGCTCAGTTTCTGGAATCGGTTTTTCATAAATCAGAGGCAGTAACCTTAGAGAAATGGTGGTCATTTATTTAACGGTTAAAAATGTAGCATGCAACTTTTTATTTAAAATAAAGATACGAGTATTTGAATTTGGTTTCACTTTGACCGGATTTGATCTTAGCATGCATTGTCTCGAAATTTTGAGTGGGAAATGAGAAACGGAGTCTCTTAACACTAGGTTCATTCTACCTTCCATGCCATTTGCGGGATACAGCGTGAAGTTGTTATAAACTAAATAAATTGCAGGCGACAACTAGTAATAATATTAATATTTTTGAATAACCTTTTTTATGCATTGTACCTATAAATAATAAACGGTGCTTGCACGATCAACGCACGACCCTGGACCCTGTAAATGGAACACGTGACTAATTGCTTATTATAATAATATTTGCTTGTCACTTTTAGATTATTTACAGGTTAGTGAAGGTAAAAGAATGTAGTGAAGGGTCACCTGTATCCTGCACGTAACACGGTAGGTAGAGGTAGTAACTTAGGAACCTAATGTTAAAACACTCCGTCGCCATCAAGACACTTTCTTTCCCCATTTTCCGCCGAATTCTGACTTTGAGTGTTCAATAGCGGAGCTCAACGCCGAAAGAATAGAGGCCAACGAATTTTATTTAACGCCACACTAAAGGAAGAATACTTTTAAACTTACGCCTTTTACCATATAGCAAGGTAGACACAGAACTTAATGACAAAACAGTCCATTTTTCGAATGTGTTTAAGGAACCACAGAAATTATAATTATTGTAACTTGATGATTTGATTTCAATTATTTATTCAAGAAATTGATTTTTTTATGCAAGAAATTAAAAAAAAAGAAAAATTAAACAAATCTCATTTCCATTATCTTAAACTACCCTCATAAAAAGTTGACACTATAGAATTACATAAAGTGTATCGTAAATAATAAAGAAATGGGGTTAAAAGTTTGGTGAACACTATTACACCTGCGGCTGTGCGAATGTCCACACCTGGTCAGGGTTGCCTCTTTCAAATTTAATATATAATTTTTGTAGGATTGTTTACATATAACTTTAAAAATTAATATATTTTTTTTGTTGGTAGACAAAATACAGTGTTATATTACGCTACTTAGCACTTATTTATTTATTTATTTATTTATTTATTTATTTATTTATTTATTTATTTATTTATTTATTTATTCATATAAATCTTAACCTAATACAATGATGGCTTATATTATATACTAGGGGGCGCGCGTGGCTTCGCCCTGCTTTTGCACTCTTAGGCGTGAATTCTAAAAAATCCACGAAACACGTGTTCAATGAAATATTTTAAAGTCTAAATTTCGAATTTTATAAAAATCGGTGCTGTTTTAAAGAAAAATCCATACAAACTTTTAACCCCTATTTCATCCCTTTAGGGTTAAAATTTTTCAAAATCCCTTTTTAGTGGATTTCCAGATTATAAAAATAAACTTCTTCTTGACCGTAGCGTTTGGCGCTCCGTTCTCTCTGACTACCCTGACTACTGAAGCTAAAAGCTGAAGTAAGTAAGTAAGTAAGTAAGTAAGTAAGTAAGTAAGTAACTTCTGTCCAAATTGCACGTTTCAAAAACGTGTCCAAAAGTGGAGAACGCAATGTTTTAACACTAGATTATCTATTATTATGTGCGAGACAAAAATATATTCTACGACTTTTCTGTAATACTTAAGATTAACAATGAACAGCAGTAGTATGATATTTGAACACGTATCTCTTGTTTACCGTCCAAGCGGTGCACTACATGTTCTTTTCAGAAACACAATAGGAACTACATGTTTTTTTAGGCCACGTCAAAATTTTTATATGTTGTTTTATTGCTAGCAAAATTTTACATTTTTGGCAACCCTATTGAGTTTGAGGGTACGTGATGATCGCGATTGCCCCCCATCGCCGCGTCATTTTGACCTGTTACTAATTACAAACGTAAACTACATATAATGATTGAGTGTTCTTTGATACCATAAATGTATATTTGTTTTTTATTTTATGTTTTTGTCTTGAATTGAAGCTTCACGCTGTATCCTGGATATCGCGGGGTTGGAGAAAACCTACCACTGACCTGACCACTTTTCCAAAACCGCAGGTTGAGTTGCGGAACTCAACATCGCGTTTTTTGATATTATTTACATACATAATTCAATCTCCCAGAAGGGAGTTTACCTTTAAAATTGTTTCGGTTTAAATTCGACTGACAGCATACTGCGAACTTCTATAAAACAATGATTTCGTACAATCCTAAGTTGTAGGTACGAGTATAGGTCCACGTATTCTTCTTTATTATATTTTGTTTAAAAGTTTTTTACATTCTTCTTAATTATACCTGCGATTTCGCACCTCGTGATCATCATACATAACATAAATAAGTGCCCGAAGTAACTCTGCCGTTAGGTATATTATCAAAATGTAGCCTCCTTCCATAAAAATAATTCATATTTGTAACCAGCAGTTCCTGAGATAGATTGCTGCCACTGCGTCAGAAAGGCGTTAGCAGTATAAACTGTTAAATACAAAACCAACAGTGATTACGAGGGGTGAAATAATTGCACATAATTTGTACAACACTACCCCCGGGCCGCAGGAACATCACTAAATTGGTGCAATTTAACTTAATATTACTTTGAAAAGCTGTCATATAACACAAAGTAATAATTTGGGAATAAAATATATTTTTTTATATATCATTGGGTGTGGCAGAGGAACCTAGTGTTAAGACACTCGAGATATTTCGTGTTGAGTGATGGAATTAAGTGAATAAAACCTAGTGTTAAGACACTCCGTTTCCCACTTTCCGCCGAGTTCTGGAGGCTTTTCGTGTTGAACGGCGAAATTCAACGCCGCGCTTAGACTCGACAACAGAGCGGAGAAATTAATAAATATTTCTTTTTTCCAGTGGGGATCGAACCCACAACCAGTTGATTTTACAGTCACTCTACAGATAGTAATCTACAGCTACAGGTTTGAAATACATGCATTTAATTTACATACTGTAATTTAGATTAAATAATACAATTATTTGTAATTTAGAATACATTTGAGGCCGGCCGTGGCGCAGTGGCACGAAGTGTGACTGTAAAAACGACTGGTTGTGGGTTCGATCCCCACTCGAGGAGATGAAATATTTATTTAAACTTATATTTCCATTTCTTCGCTCTGGTGTCAAGGCAAAACGCGGTGTTGAGTTCTGCCACTCAACACGCAATGCCTCCAAAATTCGGCAGAAAGTGGGGAACGGAGTGTCTTAACACTAGATTCCCTCTGCCTACCCTGCTGTGTGCGGGATATAGCGTGAAGCTAATTTAATTTTAATTTAATTTTAATTTTTTTAGAATACATTTATTTGTAATTTAGAAATGTAACAAGTCGTACGATTTGTTACCTACTATTATCGTTTGTTAATGAGAAAATTATTCTTGAAAATATAAGAAACAGTTATTTTGAATTTTGTATTTTCATTCTCTGTCTGTGAGATAGTATTAATTATTAGATTACTATCTGAAATTTTATTCGTAACCGGTGAAACTGGCCCTTAGTATTTTATGCACTTTGTATGTGAATGTAAATAGACTGGGAATCGAACCGAAAACAGTCACGTTGACAGTTAGACGATTAAAAATATATATATATATATTACTCACCAGGAGGCATAACAAAATGATTGTAGCTCCTCAAAAGTCGTAGAGCGGTTAACGCGTTGTGTTGAGAACCGCACACAGGATCTAATTCGTATAGCATGTTATTTTGATCCATTTTTGTATGTTTGTTTTATATGTATATCTCCTAAACACTGTTTTGATTTCTTATAAGAAGTACTAAGCTCGTATCGTACTTTCTATGAAAATAGTCGTCAATTTGATTCTCTTTCGGTGTAACTAGATAACTATAATGTAATTTCTATATATTAGGATCTACGTGTTGAAAGAAAGAGCTATTGTGTGCAAAATTTCATTAAATCTGTTTATGTTAGATCAAATAGCACAAATTCCAAGTTGTTTTTTAATTCGAAAAAAAATCAGTAGTAATTATACATTAAAGACAAAGATTTTTTTAAGCTTTACGTTTTATTCCTAGCAGAGTAGCCAGAGAAAACGGAGCGTCAAATGCTACAGTCTATGCATATCTTTCGCTTCAGCGACTTATCCACCCCTTCATACATGGCCGTCGAGGAAACAGTATCATCGATACTGCGTTCTTGAAGGTCAACCGAGGTCTCCCCCACTCTTACCACTCATTCTAATTGCATACACAAATATTTTTTGCGATTATTCTTCCACCACTCCTCTCCACGTGCCCAAACTACCTGACAACGTTATTTTTTATTATCACTGTGATGCCTTCACTATTTACTTTAATTCTGTGTATCTCTTCATTGCGGATGGAGACAGTAAACAGACTCCGATTTTGTTTGTTCCATATTTACAAAATAACCTACTTCACAGATAAAACTGATAATAAAGTAACCTGATGAAGTCCAAAAAAATTATCATTAAGCACTTTGTTTATTTTATTAAGTACTTAATTTTCAAGTTACCTGTTTCTAATCATAATCGTTTAAAATGTGTGGGTTTAGGGATGATTCGTAGTAATCTTTTATCACATCATAATTCCTTTCTTGATACTCACTTACTATCTGCAACATTTCAAAGTTCTAGTTCCAGGTGGCTTGTGTTGTGCATTGATCTATGTACGTCAAAATTTTACTCTCATTTTAAATATAAAAGATATACAGCTTCAAATTAATAAAAAAAAAAAGATGTATAGGATTCCGAGGATATGCCACGGAAGAGACAAACTAGACCTGTAGTATAGTTCCCCAGAGAATCAAATTTTCGACTTTTAAAGGTAATAATTATACGAGTTTAATGGAGTTTTTCCACTCAAAAATCAATCACAATTATCGCTATTTACCTTTGAGGTACTTAAAATTTTAACAATTAACAAAATTAAATTAAATATTTAAAAATGCAATAAAAGAACCACATTCACTTTTATAAAAAAGAACAAGAAGCCCTACAAAATACAGTTTTTGTCCAGATCTGTTTAAAATCAAGTCACGTCACACCTATAATAGTTCTTACTTGAACACTGTACTTTAGGAAAACTCTCTATATAAGAATTTTCCAATCTGTGATTGGTCGGTTTTGTAATCGTTAGGTAATTTCCGCGTCTCCCATTGGACGACACGCCCCGCCTACATTTTCACCTTAGCTGACTTATGACATGGCGTAATGAATAGATAATGAAGAGTCATTAACGATGTGGTTGGTGACTTTTAAAGTCTACGATTTTTATTTGACGATTTTGTTAAGATTGTATACATGTTCTGGTTGACAAAAGGCAGCGTTAAGTATCTCCATGCAATATGCCACGTACGTAAGTATATAGAGAAGGTTTATCTTTACCTTACCTACCATTTACACTAAACAGGCTGACAGTTCAATCCTACGTTTTGTCCATTCCCAAATTTATATTGGAGTAAAGCACTGCGTTAAGTTCAAACAGGGAATGCCTCTAAACTGAAGATCGGTGTGTTGACAACAGATTCTTTCTTCCCACCCTGCAATGACAGAAGTGCATAAAACCGTAAAACATTTACATTTACCGAGTTGACAAAAAAAACAGCCTTACGACATGCTACGACTAACGACCCCATCATTTGGCAGAGGCCATCCTGGCGGCACAGCATCTGATCGAAAACAACGGACTGATGGTTGCGGGAACGGAATGTTTTAGCACAATGATTCCTCTACCTAACGCGTGCTGTATGCGAGATACAGCGTGAAACTTAAAAAATGTACATATCTACAATGTTCTTGTAAGTCGTATTGTTTAAGTGGTCTTAAACAAACATGGCGCCTAGTTATAATAGGCGCTTATGACGGAACGAGTTACGGCCGGTCATTAATTGTAGCAATGAATAAAATCAATATTTGTACTTTTTATTATGTTTTTCGTTTTTATGGTATAGTTTCATCGGAATGTTTACTGTAATTGTTGTTATTACTTCTAGGTTCAAGTTAGTTTTGCAACTTTGAAATTGAAAAATGATTTTTTTATAGTTGTAGGTTCGGTTCTCACTTAGACAAGTGAAATAATTATTGTTTTTAGGTTTACGCTGTCATAAACAAACGTACATTAAATATAGGCAAATAGAGAACCTACTTTGTATAATTCTGCTTATATAAGATTACATTGACATCTTTCCACCGTATTTCGTCACTCAGCAGGCAATGTTTGCATATATTTTTATTAAAAGACGGACGGACAAGATAAGATCAAAGAGATTGATTATCTATATTTTTATTGTTTAATAGAAATATAGGTAATCAAAAAGAGCAAGGCAATTCGATCACTGCGATTAATTTCGCGGTGGGGTTGACGGCTGGATTTATAATCAAGTGATGTACATAGGGCAACTAAGTTTTGATATAAGATGCCCCATAAAGTAAATACCCAAGGTCCTATAAAATAAGAGGCCAGTACCCTTGTGCAACAAACTTGGGGCACAAGCGTACGAATTGAGAATCCCACTCGAGGAAATGAAATAATTAATATTTCCATGTCATCTTTGGCAACGAGGCAAAATGCGGCGTATAGTTCAGCAGCTCACACAATGCCTCTAAAATTTGGTGAAAAGTGGGTAGCGCCAGTGTCGCTAGTTTCTTATCACTCTGGTGATAATTAATTCCCATGTTAATTCTGCTAAACCTGCTATGTGTGGGATACAGTGTAAAGTAAGTAGTGTAAGTAAAAAAAATGATAACAGGTTCAAACTTGTGTCGTACATTGTACTCCACAAACGGTATATTCTCACGGCTGTCGTACAAGTGAACGTGATGCAGGTAATTGTTATTAAACACCTCATTTT
Organism: Heliconius sara; assembly: GCA_917862395.2. Taxonomy (NCBI): domain Eukaryota; kingdom Metazoa; phylum Arthropoda; class Insecta; order Lepidoptera; family Nymphalidae; genus Heliconius; species Heliconius sara. The sequence goes on along the minus strand of OU860796.2, from coordinate 18,350,569 downwards.
TATATAGTAATTTCATTGTGCTTTGAGGGCTTAGAAGGTCATTATATAGTGCTCTAATATTTGATACTAAAAACCTAAACGTCGCTTCGCCCGCTTAAACTTATTATATTAAAGCCAAATTATAAAATAATAAAAGAAATCGTTAATGCCACCAACCAATAGCAATAACACACATGTCATTGGATAGGTCTTTTTAATAGGAACAACTTTTGTTATAACTGTGTTGTTCTCGCAGTTGTTCATTTAGAGACATATAATGTTTTTTTAATACTTTACTTCGCACACTGTCGCACACCTCCTGACGCCTTCCCAAGCGCGCCTGGGTGCGGCAAACGATGGGGCAAGAGTTTAATGCACCAGCAATACAACAAAATGACATTATAGTAGACGATCCGTAAGTCGTACTCTACATACCATAGTCGCGTACCCTAAATACCAGACACACACATCTTGTAATAGATTTCATTATCGTATTTATGAATGTAATTATAATAATAAACAATTTTCATTATCAACTTATCATTTTATTTTTTTCACCCCAAGAAAATATCTATTTTTACCCTTAACAAGGAGAGAACGTGAAACCTATAACTCTTATTTTCTATTTATCCTTTATGTAAAGATTTTGTGTAGGTGGGTCGCTAGTATAATATAAAACCTATAACGTAACCTTAGCTTGATACATTAAAAAAAAAGACGGCATATTATATAACCTGTCATTTTAATCTATAAATAGTTTATTTGGTTAAAAGAACGGTAACTACTATGAGTGTCATAAAAGATATAACTAAAGGACTTTTAAAGAAAAATATTTGTAAGTTTGGTCGGAAAATAATTTGATTGCATTCATATGCGGTTTCACGCTTCACGATTTTTCCATTCATAATAGGGTGGGCTGAGGGAAGCTAAGCTCTTCAAACTTTTACCTTTTTTCGGTTGGCAAAATTTAACCCCGCAATTGGTTCCTGGCCAGAGCTTGGAAATGAATATGCATTTTATTCTTTTTGTCTGTTTGTCTGTGCGTTTGTGCATGCTTATCAGAAAAACGGCTTAATCAATTTTAATGCATTTTTCACTATTGTATGTATAACTTTCTTTTACACTAAATCTTAGGATTTGTTTTATGTCAATGGATTCATAAATAAAAAGCTAAATTGGTACAAAAAACAATTGAATTGGCTGACATTTTAGTTTTAATATGTATTGATTTTGAAATGGTGAGGTTAATAGAGCACGAAAAATTACAATTATAATTCAGGTTAGTAAATAATTAATGATGTACTTAGTTGAAACGGATGAAGCATTAAGTTGGATCAGCGTGGCGTTTAGTTATACCACCCATATTAAATTCGGGTGGAGTAAAAACTGAATAGTCTTGACAGTTTTCTCCACCTTTCCTTCTACATGCGGGGTAAAGCCTGTGGGCTTTGAAATTTATAGAATCTATTGTTATCGAGCATACCTACTTACTTACAAGAGAAAATATCATTTTTTTTTAAATTTACAGATAACAAATATTTTACAAGTGTTGCTGTTGCATCTAACGACGATAATACTAAAGTCAAGAACGAAAAGGAAAAAAGAACAATTTTATATGTAAAAGAAAGAAACGTGAGAAAAGCATCGAAGGCTCTAAAAATTGGCGCTTGTGCCTTTTTAAAGACGCCTTCGATGAAGGTAATCTTAAAATCAAGCAATCATCTTTTTGGTTAGGTGGGCTTGATTCCCACTCGCAGAAATTAATTTTTATTTGCTCTCTTTGGTAACAAAAGAAAACGTATCGTTGAATTCTACTATTCAACATGCAATGTCTCGAAAATTGGTCGTTGCGTGAGAAACGAAGTGTATTAACACTAGGATCCCTCTGCCAGGGTAACAAAGGGAACCTAGTATATATACATAGCAGGGTGCTTTACGCAGCATACAGCGTAAAGCTGTAAAGAATGCAGAGATACCATAATGTCAAAAACTCCGATATCCGATTTTTGATTCTATCGGAAACCAACGTCTTTGTCTTTCTAGAGTAGGGAAATAAAAAAATATATATTTCCCTGCGCATGTATCAAAATCTCAAGTAAAATTAAGTAACCAATTATTATGAACTTACTTATTATGAATACTTATTTAGAAAACGTATACAAATTTTAAACGTAGCGGGACTCGAACCCGCGCCTCCTGGAAACCGACCAGGCGCTCTGACCTCTGAGTCATACGTTCTCGCCAAGCTACTAATATTAACTACTAATACTAAAGCTACTAATACTTATCTATATTTTAGTATTCAACAGCACGTAAGCCAGCGGACAAACCAAAGAAACCAACAGAAGTTAAATCAACATCTCCACCAAAACCTGCTGGAGGAGGCGCCAAAGGGAAGATTATAGCGGGTCCTAATCAGTTATATTAAATATAAGTATTATGTAGTATTAGCTGTCAACTGCAGTTTCTTAATGCTCAAATGCAAGTGAATTAGAGAATATAACCAGACAATCTCTAATAAACTATATAATATTAGTATAGATTATTAGTATTTATTTTATTTTACAACGGAGAATTCATTTTTACAAGCTTTTAACTTGCCGCATTGGTATGTATGTGAAATCTTGCAAGCCCTATCTGACCTAGTTCCCAGTAACCGATTGAGTTGAAATTTGGATCGCGACCTATGTTCTGATCATAGGTCATGGTAATTTCATTATTACATATCTATAGATATGTAATAATGAAATTACCTGTAATTAATATTGTCGTTGATCCAATATGGCCACAGTGATAAAATAGATGAAGAAAATTTGTAATTTGCTCAAACGATCAAATATGGATATCAAATGACTTAATTTGTAATATAAAATATATCACGAAAAAATAAACATCTGGAAGTCGTTCTTTAAGGATTACTATCATTAATTTTTTGTTATTTCTAGTTATCGGCGCAGTGGTGGATGTTAAATTTGAAGAAAATTTACCTCCAATTCTCAATGCACTAGAAGTTCCTGGACGTAGTGAGTATTTAGAATTTTACGTAATATTAATGATACAAATATGAAGCCGTCGTGGTACATGGGGACAGCGTTTGTTAGTAAGTCATGGTTGTAGTTTTCAATTTGCGTGGAGATTTTCTTAATTTCTTCTGGTGGCAAGACAAAGTGCGTAATGACGCGATACGTCTGCCACGAGTGCCACGAGTTCCGCCATTTACCACGCGATGTTTAAAAATTTGGACGGGAAGCGGGAAACTGAATATCTATAATAACTTACCTTGCTATGCTGGATATAACGTCATGCTAAAAATAACAATATTTTGCTTTTATTTCGTAAAATTAGAAATTATCTTTTAATGCAATTTTTGTCTTGGCCGGAACTATATAAATGACATAGGTACATGCGTAAATCGATAACGTTCTCCTTTTTTGAATTTGATTATTAAGTCCAGATATTTCCAGAACCTCGTCTCATCCTTGAAGTGGCACAGCATTTGGGCGAGAACACCTGCAGGACAATCGCAATGGATGGTACCGAGGGTCTGGTCAGAGGGCAGTCCATAGTGGACACGGGGGCGCCCATTACGATACCGGTCGGAGCGCCGACCTTGGGCAGGATTATTAATGTTATTGGAGAACCTATTGGTGAGGAGTTCAATTATTATTTTTTTATTGTTTTTATTTCTTCACGCTTGTATGCCATATTTAGCAGGGTAGGCAGAAGGACCCTAGTGTTATGGAAATACCTTTTCTACTTGTTTACTCCTTAAATATTGGACAATCGATACAGATTTTATTATTTTTAATTCCAGTTATTCTTTTCGATTGGACCTAAATCTTTGATTTGTTAGTAATATATTTTTCGATAGATGAGCGTGGTCCAATAGATACGGACCAATTTGCTCCTATACACGCAGACGCGCCTCCCTTTGTGGAGATGTCGGTGGAACAAGAAATTCTGGTCACTGGAATCAAAGTTGTAGATTTATTAGCTCCGTATGTGAAAGGTATTTTTTTCTTCAAAATAATTAAATATAATTATAACTCTCTTATATACAGATTATATACATATTATTTTTATTTAATAGGTGGAAAAATCGGTCTGTTTGGTGGAGCTGGCGTAGGAAAGACGGTGTTGATAATGGAACTAATCAATAATATCGCAAAGGCTCATGGAGGATTTTCTGTTAATATGTTGTTTTCTTATTATAAGTTCTTTTATTAGTAGAAGTTCCTATTATTTATAAAAAATCATATTTTAGGTCTATTAAGTTAAATTTGTTTCGTCGCAGCCTTTTTTCATCTCAGTTTTTTTCTTTTCAAGATGCTAAAAATTGAATATGTACATTGATTTTTAATATTTTGTTCTTTAAAATTTTATTCCTTTCAGTTTGTCTTACTTGAATATTTAGAAAAAACTTAATAGGTACTTAAGAAAACTTTTTTTAAAGGTTTTTGCTGGTGTCGGTGAGCGCACTCGTGAAGGAAACGATTTATACAACGAGATGAAAGTGGGTGGTGTTATCAAAGAAGATTACAAGACGTCTAAAGTACGTTATTTATTAAATACTTTTGTTATTCGTTCTAAGTATAGGTACCAACTTGTTTCTTGAGGGCGTAGCTACGGCTAGCTTCGTTTTTCTTTTTGGTTATTTCTGTTTGTTTACTTTTTATGTTAATGTAGAGTTGGCATAACATTTTTATCTAAAGAATAATTAAAATAATTTTAGGTCGCATTAGTATACGGTCAAATGAACGAGCCCCCTGGTGCGAGAGCGCGCGTGGCACTTACAGGACTGACACTGGCGGAACACTTTCGCGATAAAGAGGGACAAGATGTCTTGCTGTTTGTCGATAATATCTTCAGATTCACGCAAGCTGGATCTGAGGTTATTTTATTTTATTTCAGTTTTTGAGTGTAGAATTTCCTAGATAAATTATTATTGTTTTTAGTATAGGTATATTGGAGTAGTGGGACATCATTATCCTCTATTGAAATCGTACAGGATGACGATTTTTCCCGTACAGCTGGGTAGGCAGAGGAGTAACGCAATACGTAGAGAACGCTATATTGTAATCAATAAAAAAATAAATATTAATGTCGAGTTTTTTAATTATATTTTCAAATCTCTTTATAAAAATCAATGTCGTATTTTCTGAAAAATATTTTCGAATCGAGTTAAAATAATGGTATTTTAAATGTATAAAAATCGCGCAAACCAAAGATCTTAAATGTTTCAGGTGTCAGCCCTACTGGGGCGTATACCATCCGCGGTAGGATACCAACCGACGCTGGCGACTGACATGGGGACCATGCAGGAACGCATCACTACAACGAAAACCGGGTCTATTACTAGTGTACAGGTAATATATAAATTTACCGAGCGGGTTTGTGAGGGTGCAAGGTAAGGAGCTCAGAGTAGTATCTGGGACTTGCGACCCAAGAGAAGGCTTAAGGGTAACAACCGTTAAAATTAGTACTAATATTCAACTCCACTGTCAAAGCTCCTCTATCTTCCTGAACTTTTAAAATTATTCTATAATTCTCGGTTGAAATCTTTTAGTAAACTACACACATACATATCTTCCCGCTGTATCCTTAGTGAGGCAGTCAGAGTGAACTGTCATCAACTTTTTCATACATGTCCTCTGGGGAGTCCTCTTTAATACTGTGTTTCTGAAGGTCAACCGAGCTCTCCCCCTACCTTTCTTACCGCTTTAGCAAATTATTGACCATACTTATCATTATACATTATCTTTTTATACTCCTCGTAAACTCGCAAACTACTTTATTGCATGCTTTTATTAAGTGTTCGTTTATCGAAGAAGGCTATTATAATATTCATCACAATATATTTTACATTTTTAAAGTGTTTTTCCACGCTTAGGAAAGGAAATTACTTTTTAGAAAACATATACATCACAACTGAATAACCTCGGGCTCTTAGAACGTCATGTGTCATATGTCACACTTAGTAGTAATTATATGTCATTGTCATACATGACTCTTAGTTATATCCATATGCCAACGGATGGAAGCCGCATATAAAAACTATTAAAACACAAATTCTTTTGCTGCAGGCTGTGTATGTACCAGCAGATGACCTGACCGACCCGGCACCAGCTACCACCTTTGCTCACTTGGACGCTACCACAGTACTATCGCGGGCTATCGCCGAATTAGGAGTGTATCCTGCAGTCGACCCCCTGGACTCCACCTCCAGGGTCATGGATCCCAATATAATAGGTCCCGAGCATTATTCTGTAGCGAGAGGAGTTCAGAAGATTTTACAGGTTCCTTAAATTCAGCAATATTTATACTATAATAAAACTGTAAAAAAAATGTGTCTGTACATTGATGCGGTATGGCGGGTTTAAAATAACTAATAGAACATAAATTTATAATTCTTTATTTTTTTGTCTGTCTGTCCGTCTTTACACGTCCATTGAGCGAGACCACTGGACCGATTTAAATGAAACTTTTCTGTTGTGTAGCTATTAGCTCTGGGTAGGATCTAGTTTATATTTGATTTTGAAGACTTCCATCTGATGCAGAACCGTAGTGGTGCAGGTAAATTATAAGAAATAGTTAAATGCGTCCATAATAAAATTTGTTACGGCGGGATGAGCATTTACACTGACTTATAAAAATTAAAAGAACTAAATCATTATTTCAATTATAAAATTTGAAGGTAGCTTAATTAATTTTTTTTAAGAGATTTACACCGTCCAATAAATAATAATATAAGTTTTGGGGTAAAAATTATTAGTAGGTAAAGCAACATATATTTTTACCCCAAAATTCCCGCAGCAGAGGGAAACCGCTCATAACTAAAAATTTTGTATTATATGCGACAGTTTTTGGAAGCAAAATCAAATGAAATTACAAAAGATTAAAATTACGGTTTATGAAGACAGTGTCTTTAATAACAATACTAAAATAACCAACCCATTCTTCCCCTAAATACACTTAAAAATATTAAATACAAAAGAAGCGATCAATTCACTCGTGCAGGCACACTAGTATAACAATAGTTACAGAGACACAAAATGTGACTGTAAACGTGACAGGTTGTGGGTTCGATTCCCTCTCGAGAAAATGAAATATTTAATATATACATTTCTTCGCTCTGGTGTCGTGGTAAGCGCGGCTTTCAGTTCCGACACAACGTCTCCTGAGTTCGGTTGAAAATAGGGAACGGAGTGTATTATTACAAGGTTCCTTATGCCTACCTGCGACTAACCAAAGTAAAATGAGACTATGATTGGTCCAGGATTACAAATCTCTACAAGACATTATAGCAATTCTGGGCATGGACGAGCTGTCTGAAGACGACAAGATGACTGTGGCAAGAGCTAGGAAGATACAACGGTTTCTCTCTCAACCATTTCAAGTAAGAGTTATAACACATGAATTTAGTTTAAGCCGCGTTGAGTCCCGCGGCCAACTCGCAATATCTTAGAAAAAGCAAAAAATTGGGCAGAAAAAGTAAGACAAGGTTCCTTATATTTATGTTGCTATGTGGGAAAAAGTGTAAAAGTGTATAGCTGTTTAAAATAAAAGAATAACTTTGTGTTAGTCTTAATGTATGTATAACAGGCGCAACAGTCCTCTGAAGTACCTCCCTCCCTCCCTTTTGAAGTCGGTGATTATTGAAGTATTGCGATGAATAAGATCTTATCATTTTTTTGTATCTTGTATGCCTTTTTTGCTGACATGGATTTTTTTAGGTAGCCGAAGTATTCACCGGACACATTGGGAAGATGGTGAAATTGGAAGAGACCATTAAGGGTTTTAAACAGGTAATTTGATGAAATTCGTTTTTAATTAATTCAGTTTTAATGAGCTGCAAGTATGACTAATAATCATGATAATTACTTAATAATATAATGAATATATTTATTAGCTTCACGCTATATTCCGCAAATATCATGGTAGGCAGAGGCGATCTGGGTACGTAGTGTTAAGACACTTTCGTTCTCCACTTACCGCCGTATTGTGGAGGCATTGCGTGTTAAGTGGCGTGACTCCACGCCGTGCTTGCCTCGTACAAATCACTCTTGCACTAATAACTCGATTATGTTTTCTTTTCCTGATCAGATCCTGAATGGCGAGTTGGATCATATACCGGAGGCAGCTTTCTATATGGTCGGAACAATTGAGGATGTCGTCGCCAAGTCGCAATCTTTAGCTAAAAATGTTTAGAATGCTATATTAAATTAATGAAAAATTTAATTGATATTTTATTTGAATTTGTACTAAGTTTTTTTTTGTTTACAAATATTCCGTATGTTGCGAAGTAGACAAAATACCTGTGCTGCAGGTATTTTATTATTTTAGACCACTTAAGGCATTGTATAGGCGTAAATACAATATAGTGAAAGTTTTTATGAAAAGATTTTTTACTTGTAAGTTATTATTCCAACAATATTTAATAATATTCATAATATGTATGTATACATAGTTAAGTTAAAATTTTTGTTTTTGTTAGAGCGATGTAAGGCTTCTTGCTTCGGGAGTGGATGTCAATTGTGTAGAGACAGTGACCCTATCCCGCCATACTTCCGGTGCAACAGGAGGTGTTGAATCTGTAATTAAAAAATAAAGAATTTGGTTAGTAAGTGGTGGTGGTTTTACCACACACTAGGGTAAGCAGAGAGAACCTAGTGCTAAGACATTTCGTTACCTACGCGCATCAACCAATTTTTCAAGATATCGCGTGTTAAGAGTGGCGAAACTCAACGCTGCCCTTGTCATAATACCAAATTGAGTAAATTACAAATTAGACTTTCTCGTCAGTAAAAATTCAGTCAGTTTAATGCATGTTAAGAAAAATCATTATTAATGATAAGGAAACTATGTGTATATAATAATAACTAGATACCGGAATCATTACTAGTGTTCGGCTTCGAGGTGAGCAAGGTCTGTTTGTCGGAAACAATGCCGACCAGCCCCATTTGAGCCATAATATCTCTCATGCGCTTGCTGCTCACGTATTTACTTATGTTTGACGATCTTTTTAACATGTTGCTATTAATATTCTGTTATTTGATTGACATGTTATTAATATTTTTTTTTATATCTCTTTAATGTTGACAGCTATGTTGTAAGAAATTTTAAATATTTTTAAATGCATAGCGCAGTATTCTTTTAGCATCTTAGCATCCGAAAAAAAATCTAATTAAATAATATCACATCGTGTTAAAATTGAAACGTGCCTGAATTGAAATTCCAATCAAGAATGGAGGAATGTGATTATTGAACTAAATATTTCTTCTTAGTTTCCTCCTCTGAATAACTAGACACGAGTATATGCATATAAGAGCAAACTTGCTGAATATCAAAAACCAAAACTAAAAATATTAGGAGAGATTTCGTTCGTAATAAATATCACATATATAAATTATTATATAGCATTTAAATTATTTTATTTCCTAGTATTACAAAATGCGGCATTAAGCTCCGCCACTCAGCAAGAAATGTATCTATAATGGTATCTCAATGTTACCATTGCCATGATGCTTCTGATGCTTCTCTTTGAAATTCTTTTTTCTTCTCATTTTGAGAATGTTTAAAACAGCTTAAAGATAAATGTATCTATTAAAGATACTAATATTGTATAATAGTGAGCTTTAGTTGTTCATTAATAACTTAATTGGAATGGGAACTTATTGAATAGATTAGTTTTTTAGTTACTTTAGTTAGAAGGTGGAAATTTTAGTGAACTGGTGGTAAATTATTTGATGTTCAAAAAATTACTTGAAATTAATTTTGAATAAAATTTCTTATCTCCGCTCCGCTTCATCCCCGATTCGCTTTGCTCGCCTTGTATGTAAAGTAAAAAATTTATTTATAAAAACAAAAACCCCGACTGCATAAGACTAAAAAGAAAATAAACGAGCCCAATAGTTTATTAGGATTTACAGTCGGGACCTCTTGTAAATATGCGGGGTTTCTGGTAAAGAATATATTGCTTGAAGAATTACTTATAGGTCCTTCCTTAGCAGTCGGGAAAAAAGATATTTGAAGGTATATGATGCATTTTTACACCGTTATCCTTCTAATAATTTAATTAAAACACAGTGCCAACAGTAAGTGCCCGAAGTGGCTGTGGCCGAAATTCAGAGGTGGAGATGGCATCCATCCGTAAACGAACTATCAAAAATATAAATAAAATTATTAGTTCCTGAGATTTTATCGTTTTATTGAGCAAATTCATTAGTTTTGTAGTATTACTAAAGAAGTGGAGATTTGACTTACTTCTCATAATGAGGTTTTGTTTTTTGTGTTCCTATGACGTCATTTATACATACTTAGTAATTTAAATGAAACAGGATTATTTAATGAGCATCATTTCTTTACAATCATTAAATAATGATAGAAATCATTACAAAATCATTGCATGTCAATTATTTCTGAAGCCAGTCATTAATATGTTATTAGAATTTTTAGTTCAGTATTGTACAGTAAGTTGTGGTCGACGGACGTTTTTTTATTATATAATTTGTTTTATATAATATATGTAAAGTGAATCAATTTATAAAGATAATAACATTCTTCTCAGTATTGTTTACGGTAAGTGTTGATGTTGATGAAAATTGTTATTTGCTTTTTGCGCTTGACTGTATACACAGAAAAACTATTATAGCAAGACATTTCGTTGTCCACTTACAACTTAAATTCGAGATATTGCGTGTTGCGTGGCGGTTCTTAACATCGCGCTTCGTCTTGCTAAGCACGAGCCGTGTTGCCCATCGTATGCAAGGAGCTTGTCTTTTATCCTTGTCAATTGCATACTAGGTATTATCTGCAGTTCTACTCGCCTTTTCAATGGAAGTAGCTAAAATTGTGAATTACACTTTCTTAGTACCCTAATAAATCTGACCGCAGGTACATTGGGTCAAATTGAAACGATTTTGTGCCGTGTGATCCCAGCCTAGAATAGGATGATCCTATTCCTATATCCTGGTACTGGAGGTGTCGTAGGAGGCGACTAAAGTACGTGTGGTAGAGTCACGTCGCCAGCAATGGCAACACGCATGGGCAGACTCGACCGGATCATTACCACCCCCGGCATTTAAAACCGGCGTGAAGTAGTGGCTTTATGTCACTGCGTTTCGCATCAGGTAATGCCGGGCCCCGGCGCCCAATCCATCTTAAAGGCCGGCAACGCACCTGTAGCTCCTCTGGGGTTGCACGGGGCCGTGGGCGGCGGTAATCACTTACCATCAGGTGACCCGCACGCTCGTTTGCCGTGTCGTTTCCATAAAAAAAAAAAAAAGATTATCATAATATATAGCCTTTAGCCACTCTATATAAACTATCCAACATATATAGAGTTTTTCAATTCGTATCAGCACTTCCTGAGATTAGCGTGATCAATCAAACAAACTCCCTCGCTGTATAATATTAAGTATCGATATAAATATATATAATTGAGTAAATATATTGTATGTTTTCAGATGTATAGATACGTAATAATTTTAAAGCTCCTCGCGTTCGTATCGACGCAGACAACGGCCGGCGGCGATCTGGACGAAGTACTTAAAAGTATTTACGGTATTTCTTTTTTTGTAATATTCAACAAAATATTTTAACAATAGTCGTTTACAAAATGTCTCCTAACGATGTATTTTGCATACCTTTTGCAAATTACACAAAAGATTTTAATGTAATTATCACTAATATACAGAGTGATTCATGAAGAAAGTTGAAGTATATTATTGAAGTTGAATAATCTCTTCTCTATCTATATATAATAAAAGGATTGATAAGTCAATTCTATACATGAAAAATATAAAAATATAAAAATCAAGTCGGTTAACGATTACAGAAGACCCGATTACAGAAGAAAACATTCTATTCTTCAAGCTTCTCCTGTAATTCATCAAACCATACCGGTAACATTTTTAGAAACCAATCCGAAATACTTCTAATGTGTCACAATCATCGATCACGTATATATATTTTTTCCCATTAAGACACGTCCGTTCCCCACTTTCCATCTTGTTCTGGAGACATTGCGTGTTGAGTTTAGCGAGAAAATTAAATTATTAAATAAGTATTTAATTTCCTCGAGTTAGGACCCATGACCTGTCGTGTTACAGTCGCCACGACTGGCTTTTAATAACCACAAACACCAATCTTAACCAACTCAATGTGATACAAATGGTTAACTCTCGAATTAATATATACTTTTTTTATGATTTTCAGGTAATCCATGTAAATTAAGCGACACAGTTATGGGCGTCTGTGTGACTTACTATCAGTGCAACAAAAATGGTGTTGTAGTTACAGACGGATCTGATCTCATTGATATACGGTGAGTTGATCTTACTCCTTTTCCTTCTTTTCCCAAGTCTTATATATAGGTATGTTATTCAAACCGCGTCTTGTATTTAAATAGTCTTGAGTTTACAATATTTAATCTTTTCAAAGAATTTAACTGCACTATAGTATGCACATTTCACACTTCCTAAAAATTAATTATTCATATCTTAAGGAGATAATTTAAGCAATTAATTAAGCGATTCGTTCATCCTAATCCTGTATGTTAAACTTTATTGATGTCTTCTTAACATTCAGCTTAAAAGATGGCCCATGTCCATCTTATTTGGATGTCTGTTGCAATTTCGCGGATGTGAGCAACACGAACCAAGCGGTTATACCGGAGTCACAGGTAACATATTTTAGATATAAAGCAATGTTAACATATAAATAGATATATCGAACACCATTTCTTATATAATCAGAACGAAAAAACGTATTTTTAACCGAATTCTATAAAGAAGAAGGTTATTAAGTCCACTGTATTTTTTAAATATTTGTTACCTCAAAACATTGACTGGTTGATTTTGATTATTTTTTTATTTGTAAGCTGGTGCTTCCCGTGTGGTCCATTTTAGAAAATTACATTTGTCTTTATTTTGCATTCAATATGCGCGCGAAAAGATGAATAACTCAATATTAAACAGATTTCGATGATTCTTTTTTGTTGGAAAGGATTCACTTCAAGGGTAGTTTGATGAGAGTTTAAGTTTATACTTAATTGGTTATTATATTCGCAACCATTGCACTCAGCACTTATAATTATCACTTTTTTAGCTTAATGATTTATCCCGCTTATAGCAGCGTAGGCAGAGAGAAGTCCGTATTACGATATGTTGACTGACGGAGCTCATCGCCACGTCTTGTCTAGGTGTGACCAGAGCGAGGAAATAATTCATTGCCTCGAGCGTGATTCGATCCCACTAACATCGTGCTTACAGTTAGAATCTGTGACGCTACGACGACCTCAAAACATACATACATATATACTTATAAGCAGTTTTAACTTTATATTCATTTTAGCATAAAGACTGTGGATGGAGGAATCCTGAAGGCGTTGGATTCCGTACAACTGGGGATCGCAATAACGAAGCTAAATTCGGGGAATTCCCTTGGATGGTTGCTATTATAAGGTGAGCTATTAGGTATTGTTAGTTCCTATATTTAGAGTTCTTGTAGCATCTCCTGCATGATTGCGAGATAGTTAAAGCGAATTTAAAGGCATTTAATTCTTAAACTCTAAATGCTTTAGACAATATGCGTGCTGATAGTTGGATTTGAACTAACTATAATAAATATTAATAACCTCGCTTAATTTGACATCTATAACTATCACAATGCTTCTAGTATAAAACCAGCTCCCTGCTTTTTCCCTCATAACAGAGTAGGCAGAGGGAACCTAACCCATCCGTTTCCCACTTTCCAGCTAATCGACAATCGTCTCCACCACTTTCGCGTTTTTTTGGCTAAATATCTAGTATATTCAAAATTTTATTAATAACACTATTTTTATATAACAGAATGGAACCCGTTAACATGAACGATCCTGCAACAGACTACATAAATGTATATGTAGGTGGTGGTTCTCTAATCCATCCCAGCGTGGTGATAACAGCCGCCCATATCATCTACGAGAAGCCAGGGCTCATTATCAGAGCTGGTGAATGGGACACGCAGACTACTAAAGAGGTGTATCCATCACAAGATCGATACGTGAAGGAAGTGGTTGTACATAAAGATTTTAATAGAGGTTTGTGCAATGATTAATATTATAGAATGTATGAACATTAAAACGTTGCGAGCGTAAACGATATTGCTTTCAAATTTTTAGATGGTTTCCAAAATAATCTCCCCCTTTTTAGTGTGACAGAAGGTTTTAAAGAAGTAAAAATTTTCCAATAATGTTACATTCTTACATTTTTATTATACATTTCTTTGTTTAAATATATTCTTTGCCCCAATTTCGAATTCATTAAAATATCCACGATCTATAACTAAATTATTTGCTTCATCTGTATTATATTTGTTGTTATAATTTTTAGGTTCACACTGTATCTCGCCGCTCTGTATAGAGCGTAGTATTATGACAATATTGAAATAATTAAATATGAGAAAATACACATTTTATTTTTCAGGCAACCTCTTCTACGATATTGCGTTATTGTTCCTACAAGATCCTGTATCCTTGGCACCAAACGTAGGGGTGGCGTGCCTGCCCCCTCAAGGTGTACGGACTAACACCGGCGCTGCTTGCTTATCCTCAGGATGGGGCAAAGATAAGTACGGGAAAGAGGGAACATATCAAGTTATTATGAAAAAGGTAATTTTCTGTTATAATTTCAAGTTATTCAGGACCCAGATATGAGAAAATGGTTCTAGTCTAGATGTCCATTTGATAATGTTCATATTTAAAATATATATGTAGGTACTTTACTTTTCGAAGAAAAGTGTAAATATTGTCTAAATATAGCTTTTGCTTGTAACCCTTTAACTTTACGTCATGCTTATCATTATAATTCAAGTTCCCTCAAATTAATATATTTTTGGCAATCGGTCCAATGAACCACAGATTTCTGCTATGCCTACTAAGTACCTAAAAAAACTAATTAAATTAAATATAAGACTATCGTGATGCCGGTGTCATGAGACCAGTCGTGGCGCTGGGGCACTAAGTGTGCCTGTAAATGCGACTAGTTGTGGATTCGATCACGTCGAGGAAATGAAATATTTGTTTAAGTTTATATTTTCATTACTTCGCTCTGGTGTCGATGCAAAAGCGCGCCTCCGCTGCCAGAATTCAGCGGAAAATGGGGAACAGAATGTAAAAACACTATACAGTGATACAGCGTGGAGCTGATTTAATTTGATTTATTTTTTGAAAAGGAAATAGACAACTTTTTAAAATTTACCTAGTAATTATCTGAAATGATTACGCTAATCTACATTTATATGAATACATTAACTCACCATTGCTCAGAGCCCAGTCGTGGTACAGCTGCACTAGCGTGTAGCTAAATACGGCAGAAAGAAATATTTAATATTTTTATTTGTTCGCTCTGGGGTCGAGGCAAAGCACGCCGTTGTGTTCCGTCAATCGACACCCAGAAAGAAAACAACCAACGCTTTAGACTAAATAACTTCCAGGTGGAAATACCAGTAGTAGACCGAAAGGTTTGCCAGAACAGTCTTCGGAAGACTCGTCTAGGCAACTTCTTTGAACTGCACACTTCATTCATGTGTGCTGGAGGGGAGGTCGGGAAGGATACTTGTGAGGGAGACGGAGGTTCTCCCCTTGTGTGCCCTATTGAGGTAATTTACTAATTTATAATTATGGAGATATTATATATATTGAATTATGCTGTATGTATTTATGTATTTATAAGTAAAAAATTCTTTTTTTTGTATGATCTCTTTTTCTTGTTCGTAACGAACAAGTGTCACGATTCAATTATATCTACTAAATGTTTTTTTAACATTGAATGAAAGAGAAGTTATTCGAGGTGACTCAAACAATGCACTTCGTTTTTTTTTTGTTCAAAAGGAATTTTAATTAAAACTGTTTTTGCAGTTCTAACTCATTTCAAAATATATAACACTATTTGAAAAACTCTTAATTAATTAAAAAAAACGTTTTTTATATAAAACTAAAAACATACATATCTTTTCCAGTTCGAAAAAGACCGATACATGCAAAGTGGCATTGTAGCGTGGGGCGTCGGATGTGGGGAGGACGGCACTCCGGGCGTGTACGTCGACGTGGCCAACTTGCGATCGTGGGTGGACAACGAGGTTGTGAGGCGAGGATACGATCCTGCCGTGTATTCCTTTAAAGCTTAGATATTAAATGTTTTTTCGGTAAATAATGGAAGTTTTTGTTTTTTGTCCTGTAATATAAAAGTATAAGGATACTGATAGTTTGTTGAATTTATGTAACTTTAAAGATAAATGAATATCAGCTAAACATAAGAAACCTTCGTCTCTAGGAAAAAGCAAAACAAGCGGCAACGTTTTTTACTGCATGTCACTACTATTGGCAGGGGGTACTAAGTCCTTGTTTTTTCACCTAATTATCAAAAAATGTTGTGCAGATTGGCAGTTCTCAACGCTGCGCTTTGTGTAAACAAAATAAATGAAATAATCATTCCTCCTTATCGAGATAGTGCTTAATAGTAAAATCTTAAAAAACTAGTATTTGAGATTCTTGACGTTACATAATTTAAAACAAATAAAAGTTAAATATCTATCAGAGGTTTATTTTTATGACAGTGACATAATTTTGATAAATATACCGACATTATTGTTAAATTTGGGAACATCAGTTTGCACAGGTCGAAAAAATGGGCAAGCACAAAGGATATGACGGCTGTAGATGAGATAACAGGTTCTTTCTGGATTCATTGAGATGTTGTTTGTCTTTGCAACTTTTACGAGTTTTTGGGTCCTTACATCCGTCTTTTGGACAGAGAAACGGTCCTTTTTTATCTATTTTAGGATATGGTAACGAAGGTATAGGAATCCAAGGCTCAAAGTCCCTTGCAAATAAAGTATTACCGGAAAAGTCCGACATGTTTAGAGTTTTGCCCAACTTTTTCAGACTTTCTATAACATCTTCCGTTAACACGGCTAATGATGGGAGGATATTTATTTTGGTTTTGTATAGTAACGCAGTGGCTGTACATTGTAACGGAATTTTTAGGTCGGAGATGTTATACTTTTTGTATAACGTATTAAAGAAGAATGGAAGAAATTTCGCACATGGGTCTTTCTTGTCAGGGCATTTTTTGGGACAAGGACACGGGTTATCGTCTTTTGGTTTGGGTATAGGTTTGCAAGGACCTGCTTTTGGAGGGTTGTTGGCAGCAGGTGGAGGACAGTTAGACTTATTAGCTTGAATAACATCGGCCTTTGCTTTATTGAAGAGGTCTCGACAATAATCTAATTTGCTTTGTTCCTGAATTCGCTTTAAAATAATAGATAAGGGCACACTTTCAGTGTTTGATATATATGTTTGATGTAAATTATTGGTACATTTCGGTGCCTCTGGAGACGTTTTGGTATCTATCATATAGTTGCTTATCTGTGATGATTTCTCAGATACTTCTAGTTCTGGTAAACTAGCAAAAACCACATTTCGTGTTACAGAATGTTCTATCAACATACGTGGTGTACTGCTGTATGGATTCAATGGAGAATGTGGAGAAAATTGTACCGGTAGCTTCCAGTCAAAATATTCTCCAGGATTCTGATGAGCCGAAATGGCGGAATTAGGTGGTGTTTCTAATTGTTGACTAGTGGTACTGCTACTTCTTGGTGGATACGGGAGGGTACCAGAGATTGCAGAGTTAGCAGAATTATTCTCATCCCTTAATGATATTCCATCTGAGCGCCAACTACTTGTGTGATCTGTGCTAGTGAGTAGTTGCTGTGTAACAAATATATTTGATATGTGGTCAGCTTTAAAAGTTTTAGAAAAATTATCGACTTCTCCATGAAATGTTAGGAGTGGCTCACATAAATTATGTATTGTTGGCTGTGGTCTCAATGGTTCTTCTGTTTCAGGATTCTCTATTGTTCCCTTTCTCTGATCAAGTGCACCTTTGGGAAGCATTTCATCAGCTTGAATTGGATTTTCGAACTCATTTTCTCGTATAGTCTCAGTAATAGCTGCTGTTTCTAATTCTGGATCATCTTCGAGAACATGTTCCTTATTGGTGTATTCATAAAATGGTATGGCTTGCTGATCATAAGGGTTCAATTGTGATGGTACTTCCATTACGGTTTCCTCTACACTGGCCTTTAGGAGAGGTGAAGAATCCCTAAAAAATCCCGTTGGCTTAAAATCTTTAGTGTCATCATCAATAGTAAGCCGAGGTAATGTGTCTAAATGTAATGGCAGTATTTTTTCTACTTTAAATTGGGGATAACATTCTTCGCTTTCATATAAATAAATTCCAGATTCATTAATGTCTTTATTCTGTTCCGAAATAGAGGACTCTTTTTGAGAGTTTTCAAATCTGAGTATATAATCTATATCTGTATTAATTGCAGACTTCGTTTTAGCAACATTTTTCAATTCATTTAATAGAGTTTTATCTATGTTACCCACCGAAGTATCCAGACAACGTTTAGCTAATTCGTCAACACTAACTCCTAGGTTAGATGCAATATTTTTTTCATTAGTTGAATCAAATTTAGGTACATTTTGACCTAATATTTTAGGGCCAGAATTAAAGCCTTCTATTTTAGCAGGATGAGCTTCTACGTGAGGCGTTTCATCGACTATATCAATTTTTTGACTTAATTTTTCTTCTTCAATTGTAGCTGTAGTTGCTTGCGCTTTAAGTCCTTGGTTTTCAAAATCAGGTGTTTTATGCGTTTTGAGGTCAAAAAGCTTTGATATGACAGAATTACATTTTGTACAGGGTGGTATTTGGTAATATTTAGGGGCGATTATGTTACCATTGAGTAAATCATCTCTAACTAATAGTGTTATTTCATCGCCTTTCTCAACAATTGCATCACTAAAAATCAATGGTTGCGGTTGATTTTTTAAATCAGAATGTCTATTCTTCTTTACTGCGCTAAGATGTTTTATATTGCCTGCAAGGAGGAGGGAAAAAAGAACACTTATAGAAATTATGTTAAAAGTAAATTGTGCAGACGTATTTTAATAACAGGGTCCTACGTCCAACGTACCGTACAAAAAAAATTGGCCACTTGATTTTAAGCACAACAAAACTCAAGATAATAGAGACGCGTCCAAATTTATTTGATTTTTTATCTCGCTTTAGGAATCCTACTTTTGTGGTTTATATGAGCTAGACATTAAGATTGGCTTCACGCCTTTTTCCCAAGTAACACGGTAGACAGAGGGAACCTCGTTCCTTACATAGTTTCGAGACATTGTGTTGAGCGGCGGAATGCAACTCTTTACCTACCAGAGGACACGAAATTAAATGTAATCAATCCTCCGGACGCACAATAAGTTCGTTCATCTGTTGAGATGCGGAATTATTTAAGCATTGCTAATGTCTAATCACCCTGGGCTCGTGCTAATAAATCGCTCTCGAGATCGAGATGCCGTTTTCATTCATGGATTATAAAATCGGCAACTCAAGAGTGGTTTCTAAATATAGGCCTTAACACTCTTGGAAAGTAGTAAGTAAGCAAAGAAATATAAATAGTAAAAAATAAAAGAATACTAACAATTATTTTTCAGACATTTTGATTCCTTTAAAAATAAACGTGGTAGAAATGTAAAAGCATAAATTTGCTTAAATTTAGATAATTTTATATTCCACATTTTAAATGTAAGCCAAAAACTACATCCTTTTAAAATTGACACTTAAAAAAAATTATTTCTTTATTTCTCTTCTTTTTCTTAGTGGCAGTATAGTGTTTTTAGCCAGCCAGTTAATAGAATACCTGTTTATTTTATTATTTCTTATATAAAAATATAAAATGAAATATTATCAAATTCAATTATTTTAAATATTTTTAAAGTAATTTTCAATTTCTTGGAGTATCGTTTCCTTATATTTAACTGACGTGCTAATCAGTAACAAATATTTAAAACATTATTTTTAATTGTTATGGTTACTAAAATTTATTATGGTACTCTAAAGAAGTAGATGTATAGGTGCAAAAAAACAGCTACTTAATACACAAAAAAATCAAACATTTATTTAGTAACATCTATTTTAGTCTTTTTTGCTTTCAAAAATCACAATTATTTATAATATAAAAGTTTAAATAACAAGTGAATTTTCTTATTATTTTTGTTTATTCATATTATTGAAATAATTTCAATTTTTTTTCTTTATCTTGACATAAAATTTATGGTGCTGTAATGGAACGTCACTCAAATGCATGAAAATAACAAAGATGGCTGAAGAACAGGTGAGAATCAAAATATGACGATTATTAAGCAATTTTAACATAATTATGTTACCAAAATTCGTAACACAAGAAATAAGATTACAAATAATTCATATTTATAAGATTTTTCAATTAAACTTATTGAAATACCATGTTATACCTGTTAATGTTTTTACGGCCGTAGCACTGCGTATTTATAAAATTTTAAGTGTAACATGTAGTATATATTTTAATCTGATAATATTATTTAAAGAAATAGTAGTACTTAAAAACTTTAAATTGTTTTATTTGTATTTGTTCGCCGGCACTTTGGTTATAATCGTGTGTTGACAGTCCCTACCCTTGAAATGTTGGAAGTAAACAGAATAGATTATTCATATAATAATTGTTTCTTTAATTTATAAATGAAAGAGTTTATTCTGTTTGTACAAAATAAATAATAGTAAAACTTATTTTGTGATTCAGATACTTTAAAATAAGCAAAATGTTTTACACAGTTTTATTTGTGTTATAGTTCATTTGAAGTTTTACATATTATTAATTTCAACATATACATATATTCTTTTAAGTTAGGATTAATCAATAAAACTAGTGTACTTTATGGTAAATCTAGAAAAAACATTGTGTCCACTATATTATATTTTCTTACTCTAATATTATTTATTATTATGTTAGCGAAACATTAAATTTATGTAGCCTTAAGTATTTATAAATTTGATTTAATAGTAAGCTTTTAATATCATAGGATCAGCGTTTATCCCACATATAACAGTGAAGGTATAGGTACTGCAAAAACAAAAAAAATATCTTGAATGTAATATTCAAAATTGATTTTTTTATTATTATATTCAGGATAATAATCATCTGTGTTAATTGAATTTTCCTTTTATAATGCTTTTTAGGCTAAATTTCAATTAGGAATTATTGAATAACCTTGACATGTAATGTTACTATCCTCATTTGCTGTCAAATATTTTTTTCATAATGAATCATTTTAGATAAAAAATATATAGCGGGAAGCTGTTTAGATATATTATTTTGCTGCAACTAGTTTACTTTTGGGTGTATATCTCTTTGCCTAACTCTAATGATGGAGTCAGTTTCATTTATTCTGGATATTGTCCTCTACTCTAGATGTCCTCCTGGTCTTCTACCAGAGATGTCCAGCTGTAGTTTCAAATTTCAAACATAAGGTGGTCTACTATTAATGTGCTATTCTAACCTGACTAAATCATATAAATATATTGAGAAAAACAGTTATTTTAATATGTAATATACATAAAAATGTAATAATGGAAGTTAATGTTGATTTAATTCAAGATGTCTGCTATTTTAATATTTAAAAACAGATCTAATTTATACTCATGCATGGTAATTATTATATGTACTTTAAAACTGTAACTATATGATTACTTAATGATTCTATTTAGTACAATTGTAATTTGGTCTTTTAGTAGGTTCTCATGCAACTGGTCCATTTTTGTATTAACTGACAACTTAAATAACAACTTATAATTTGCTATATATAACTAACGGGCTAACTTAGATAAAAATATTAAAAAAATGTAGAATTTAATATGTGTGTCTATGATCATTAATGTGTTTTTTAAAAGGTTAAACATTAAAATGGCATGAGTACTTTAAATAATTATATAATATTATAATTTTATATGAATCTATTGTGGTGCAGTAGTGTATTGTTACATAATGGGTTCAAATCCAATAAAAGACATATTTATGTGTTGGTATGGTTACTGCTTTTTTATATTAAAACTAAGAGTTGTGTATGAAATGGGAGATTCCAAGTGTCCAAAATACCTTACTGACTTACCTGATACTTAACTTTATACTTTCCTTTTATTTTATAGACATTACCTGCTAAATGGTGGAACCCAACGGCACACTGTATTAGATTGGATGATCAAGAAAAAATTAAATATATATATATATATATATATATATATATATATATATATATATATATATATATATATATATATATTTTAAATTTCTCAGTAAGGATAAAGAATCCAAAATAATTCAGTATACTCATGTAATTCAATGTTTAACACACAATTTGCACATTGATGCCTGCCTGCCTTATTAAATTTATTTTTAACCAACTTCAAATAAGGAATTTATCAGTTTGAGCAACTGGCATGCTTGAAACACCATAAATCAAGAAATCAATCAATCATGTATGTGACATCATTAAAATTGTATAATATTTAAGTATGATGGTGTATTTAGGCTTCCATGCAAGTGTGATAAATTTCGTGAAAGTCTCACACCCACTTTTCACTTACTTCACACCCAAATTTCTCAGATTTAAAGATAGTCTTTTTTAATTTACTTTTAATTTTTTAATTTACTTTTAATTTTAATTATGTACATAAAATGTTACTTAGGAAACAATCCATTTCATTCAGATTTATCACAATGGTATTCACAAATTGCTCAGATTTGATGTCCAAAGTAATGCCACGACACTAACACTCCAACTTATGAACTAAAATGTATTTTTAATACTAAATGCTTATTTTTTGCAGAAGTATTATATACATTGTAATTATAATATATTTCTCAACATTATAGAACAATTTTAAAAATCTGTTGTGAAAGATTTTTAAAATTGAAAGTTTGTGAAAATGCATGAACAGTTTAGTTATTAGAATAACACATAGACTACAATTTATGTAAATATTTTGTATGATTGAACAATGAGTCAAAGCGGGCAAAGTTGCCTTTAAGTCTATAGTACAAACATATATTTTGTTTCCAGGAGGTGATACAAATAGAGCTTCTTTGTAAGCAGCTCTACGAGTCTCAGGATCCCGTTGTGCGGGATCAAGCTGAGGTCGCTGTTGTTAGATTTCAAGTAAGTTTTTATATGTATATACGTCTTTGTATTAGAGATAGACCATTGTTACTTTACTATTGATTGTCTGAAACTTTGTTATTGTGGACTTGTATGATGTAATGTGAATATCTTGTTTGTTTTTGGTTAGGAATTTAATGAAATCTTTTCTTAATGCTCCCTACTCTCCCCAAGAATCCTGCACACCAGCAATTTCAGTGTTCTACGCTGCATAGTTTTAACTGTGTTGTGTGTGAGTCACTCAGTAACAAGTTCAAAAGTTTTTTATTATACATAGATTGCCCATGGATGTAAAAGCAATTATATGTGATAAAAAAATTATACATATAAATGTATGTAAGAGCTGTTATATTAACATATAAATTTCTCTTTTTCTTCCAGGAGTCACCGGACACTTTGAGCAAATGTCAGGCGTTACTTGAGAGAGCTGATTCTAGCTACTCCCAACTATTGGCCGCTACCACATTAGCTAAATTGCTTAGCAGGTACAATATTTTACATTTAATCCTATTGTCCAGTCTCCTGTTTCGTCCCCTTGGTTATTTTATTATGGAGTAGTACTAGTATTCGAGTCATAGCAGTGTCTTATTGTAAAAACTTTTGTAATAATATTTTTCTTGGTCTGGTACCAGGACAAAAGCGCGATGTTTAAAAAGTATTAGTAAAAAGCGTTATATTAATTTTATCATGAGGCCGGTCGTGGCGCAGCGGCACGAAGTGTGACTGTAAAACCGACTGGTTGTGGGTTCGATCCCCACTCGAGGAGATGAAATATTTACTTAAATTTATATTTCCATTTCCTCGCTCTGGTGTCGAGGCTAAGCGCGGCGTTGAGTTCTGCCACTCAACACGCAATGCCTCCAGAGTTCGGCAGAAAGTGGGGAATGGAGTGTCTTAACACTAGGTTCCCTCTGCCTACCTTGCTGTGTGCGGGATACAGCGTGAAGCTGATTTAATTTAATTTTAACTTAGGAAACAATCCATTTCATTCAGATTTATCACAATGGTATTCATAAATTGCTCAGATTTGTTGTCCAAAGTAATGCCACGACACTAACACTCCAACTTATGAACTAAAATGTATTTTTAATACTAAATGCTTATTTTTTGCAGAAGTATTATATACATTCTAATTATAATATATTTCTCAACATTATAGAACAATTTTAAAAATCTGTTGTGAAAGATTTTTAAAATTGAAAGTTTGTGAAAATGCTTGAACAGTTTATTTATTAGAATAACACATAGACTACAATTTATGTAAATATTTTGTATGATTGAACAATGATTCAAAGCGGGCAAAGCTGCCTTTAAGTCTATAGTACAAACATATATTTTGTTTCCAGGAGGTGATACAAATAGAGCTTCTTTGTAAGCAGCTCTACGAGTCTCAGGATCCCGTTGTGCGGGATCAAGCTGAGGTCGCTGTTGTTAGATTTCAAGTAAGTTTTTATATGTATATACGTTTTTGTATTTGAGATAAACTATTTTTACTTTACTATTGATTGTCTGAAACTTTGTTTTTGTGGACTTGTATGATGTAATGTGAATATCTCATTTTGTTTTTGGTTAGGAATTTAATGAAATCTTTTCTTAATGCTTCCTTATTCCCCTTAAGAATCCTGCACACCAGCAATTTCAGTGTTCTACGCCGCATAGTTTTAACTGTGTTGTGTGTGAGTCACTCAGTAACAAGGTCAAAAGTTTTTTATTATATATAGATTGCCCATGGATGAAAAAGCAATTATATGTAATAATAAAAAAAATATACATATAAATGTATGTAAAAGCCGTTATATTAACACATAAATTTCTCTTTTTCTTCCAGGAGTCACCGGACACTTTGAGCAAATGTCAGGCGTTACTTGAGAGAGCTGATTCTAGCTACTCCCAACTATTGGCCGCTACCACATTAGCTAAATTGCTTAGCAGGTACAATTTTTTACATTTATATTACAATACATTTTTACAATATTTTTTTTTTATTTTACATTTTTCCAGTCTCCTGTTTCGTCCCCTTGGTTATTTTATTATGGAATAGTACTAGTATTGGAGTCATAGCAGTATCTTATTGTAAAAACTTTTGTAATAATATTTTTCTTGGTCTGGTACCAGGACAAAAGCGTGATGTTTAAAAAGTATTAGTAAAAAGCGTTATATTAATTTTATCATGAGGCCGGTCGTGGCGCAGCGGCACGAAGTGTGACTGTAAAACCGACTGGTTGTGGGTTCGATCCCCACTCGAGGAGATGAAATATTTACTTAAATTTATATTTCCATTTCCTCGCTCTGGTGTCGAGGCTAAGCGCGGCGTTGAGTTCTGCCACTCAACACGCAATGCCTCCAGAGTTCGGCAGAAAGTGGGGAATGGAGTGTCTTAACACTAGGTTCCCTCTGCCTACCTTGCTGTGTGCGGGATACAGCGTGAAGCTGATTTAATTTAATTTTAATTTATCCAAATGCAGTGGGACAGTCCGATTGTAGACATGATGTTCCTGAGTTTCATTCCCACTCAAACAAATGATAAAAATTTAAATTAATTTCCTTTCCCCTCTCTCCTATGCTCTCCACTATTATATTTATATTTAACAATATAGTTTACCAATTACCAATTTCACTGCTCAAACTATATGGTTTTAATTTCAGATCAACAACAAGTCTTTCGACACAACAACGTCTGGACATAAGGAATTATGTCCTAAACTATTTAGCTACTAGACCAAAGTTAGCCAGCTTTGTCGTGCAAGTAGGTTATTTTTTTATATAGATTTTAACCTTCACCTAATTTTGTGAGATTTTCTTTAATTTTTATTTAACCGATTTCATATATTAACCGGTTACATAGTTTTTCTCTAATTTTTATTTAACCGATTTCGTAATAGTGTTGTACAATATATAGTATATTACTTATACTCTCGACTACGTGTCTCGGTAACTAACAACACTGATATTTGTACTAATACTGATAATTATATATTTTTTATGATATTGAGGCCAGTTGTGGCGCAGCAGCACGAAGTGTGACTGTAAAACCGACTGGTTGTGGGTTCAATCCCCACTCGAGGAGATGAAATATTTATTTAAAATTTATATTTCTATTTCTTCGCTCTGGTGTCGAGACTAAACGCGGCGTTGAGTTCTGCCACTCAACACGCAATGCCTCCAGAATTCTGCAGGAAGTGGAG
Source organism: Heliconius sara (assembly GCA_917862395.2). NCBI lineage: Eukaryota > Metazoa > Arthropoda > Insecta > Lepidoptera > Nymphalidae > Heliconius > Heliconius sara. The sequence continues at coordinate 18,324,319 of OU860796.2, read as the reverse complement.
AACGGAGTGTCCTAACACTAGGTTCCCTCTGCCTACCCTGTTGTGGGATACAGAGTGAAGCTGATTTTTTTTATTTTTTTTTTAATATTTTCCAGGCCTTAGTGACACTGTTTGCTAGAATAACGAAACTCGGCTGGTTTGATATGGTCAAAGAGGAATATGTGCTTCACAACGTCATCAATGATGTCACAAGCTTTTTACAAGTAAGTGTTGTTTTAACATTTTTTAAAAAATGTTATTTACCAAAGAAAAAGTATTTCTACTGAGGCCAGTCGTGGTGCAGCGGCGCACAAGTTACTATAAACACGACTGGTTGTGGGTTCGATCCCTACGTATCATAATAGTGCACGCGCACTCTGTGTATTTAATAACGCACCAGTACTCTTAAGGTTATAGAAACTTTATTTACTCAAAAAGAACAATGTTCGCTTATATTGAGCTTAATACTAATTTATAACTACTTAAAGTTATCTTAAATAAACAAATTTCCAGTGGTCGCGTGTAACAAGTTATTCGGTATTACTTTAATAAATAAATAAATATTAATTAAGCAAGGCGTATACATATAATTTGAGATTTTTCTTAAATTCTTTTACTGTTGTACACGTCTTTATACTATTTGGCAAGTTGTTAAATAGTTGAACACCCTCATACATAATATTTTTAATTCCGTAGCAGGTAGTTCTTGGCTTTCTTGTTTGAATTTTGTGTTTATATCGCATTGAGTGTTTATAAGTTTGAATTGTAAATTTTAGGCTCGAATCTAGATCACCGCACATAATTTTCTTTATTAAGTTACATGTTGCATACGTATATAATTGTTTTATATTAAATATCTTAGTTTCATTATAAAGAACTAATGTATTTGTAAAGAAATCATAATTAAATAAGATTTTTACTAATTTATTTTGAGTAGCCTGGAGCGGTTTAAGATTTGTTTCAGCGGCACATCCCCATATTTCTATAAGATACTCCAGATGAGATTTAACTAAAGAGTTGTAGATGGTCATTCTAACTTCAGGGGGTATACAGCCTACTACTCTGCGTAAAGCTCCTGTAATTGATGATACTTTGGTTTTGACGTGGTCGATATGTGCACGCCAATCTAACTTGTCGTCAAGGTGCAATCCTAAGTAAATTTCCTGGTGTGAGCGATGTATTAATACGTTATTTAAAGTTAAAGGTGTATAATTTGGTATTTTTTTATTTTTTGCACAGAAAATCATATAGCTTGTTTTTTTGGTATTTATAGTCAACAGATTGCTTTGACACCAGATGTTGAATTTAAAAAGATCGGTCTGTGCTTGCTTGAATAATTCAGGTAGGTTGCGTCCGAAATAGAACAAACAGGTATAATCGGCATATAGAGTTATGTGTCCAGTAAGGCCTATTCTACTTATATTATTGATATAAATCAAAAACAATAAAGGACCGAGCACTGAGCCCTGCGGTATGCCAAATTTGCTAACCCGCGGGCTACTCTGGACTTTACCAACTTTAACAATCTGAAGTCTATTTCTGAGATAAGATTCAAACATTTTTAGTGCTGTTCCCGTTACACCCAAGTCTCTTAGTTTATTTAACAATATTGTGTGACTAACCGTATCAAATGCTTTTTTTAAATCAATAAATACTCCTAAGCAATAACATTTTTCGTCTATATTTATTTTAATTTTAGTAATTAAATCTATGATAGCAGATAACGTACTTGATTTTGATCTAAAGCCGTATTGGTGTTCATATAAAAAGTTTATAGTCATTAAATGCTGCTCTAATCTGTTATATAATATTTTTTCAAACACCTTGGATATAACGGGTAAAACAGAAATAGGGCGGTAATTACCAGGTTCGGTTTTACTCCCGGACTTAAAGATACTCTTACTTTTTTAGTCCTTTTCAAAGCAAGTCGACATTCTTATACGTGTGGTTATAACTTATTTTTGAAGTTGTCTTAGTGGGACAGTGTAAACGCGATGGTTCTAAGTTCAATTCCTACTCAAGTGTAAAAATTATTTCCATTATATTATAAGGCGTTGAGTTCCCTCACTCAACACTTGAATTGTACAGAAAAATCAGTTTCTTAAAGTAATGTTTTCTCTTATCATAATATTCCTATAGTTATTTTAATTTAAATTTCACGATTAAACTCACTACTAACATTTCTTTTGTTTCAGGGTTCAGCAGAAATGTGTACCATTGGAATTCAACTTCTTTCCCAATTGGTTGTGGAAATGAATCAAGTGTCTGAAGCCGATGCAAGCAGGTCTCTAGCCAAACATAGGAAGATTGCCTCGTCTTTCAGGTTAGTGTGGATTCTATACCCACTTATAATATTTTTATTTCTTAACTTTCCAAAACAGTGTGTGGAGTTAAATTTCGTCAATCAATACGCATTGCATGTATCTAAAATTAAACCCTTTTATTTACAGAGACGTCCAACTATTAGAAACGTTTCGTCTCGCGTGTAACCTACTCGGAGCGGCGAGAGGCTCTCAGGGCTCTCGAGGGGCCCTCGAGGGAGAGGCCCTCGAACACGCGCTGTTAGCAGCCCTTTTGAGACTGGCACACAACTGTTTGACGTTCGACTTCATTGGGACCACTAGTGATGAGTCGTCCGACGATCTGTGTACAGTGCAGGTTAGTGTAGTGTGTGTGCGAGTGAGTGAATATAGTGAATGTCAGTGAGTGTACCGTCGTATATAAGGGAATGAGTCTACAGTACAGTTTGTAAAGGAAAAAAGGTGTTGTTTTATAAAAAAAAGTTTTAAGGCCATTGTGTGGCCATCTACTTAGGAGAATGAGTGATTTTTATTTTTTCGCTCCGGTTAAGATAAAGTGCGGCGCTGAATTCCGCAATTTAATACGCAATGCCTTAAATTTAGGTGAAAAGTGAATTATTAATATCAGTCATGTGACATATCTCAACGAGGTATGTAAAGCTGCTTACAAATCAAATATATTTTTTAATTTCCCCTCAGATACCAACATCATGGCGGCCGACGTTTCTAGAATCTGGTACTCTTGAGCTCTTTTTTGAGCTTTACCACAGTGTTCAAGGCACTACAGGCAGCTTGGCTTTAGCTTGTTTAGTTCAATTGGCCTCGGTCAGGCGGTCTTTATTCAGTAATAATGAGAGAGCCAAGTTCTTGAACAGATTGTCCGCTGGTGTGATGAGGATTTTAGAGGATACTCAGGTAATTTACGTTTTTATAGAAGAAGCCTTAGCTTTATTGGGTCATAGTCCGCAATAGTGGGTATATTGGGTTTATAGTCCGCCTGTCGGTCTCTCTGTCTGTCCGTCTGTTAAGACTACTTTTCTTATAATCGCGTGAAGGTATCAAGCTAAAATTTACATAAAATATCTAGGTATCATAAAAAAATAAACTTTAAGATCTAAGAGATTTTGGTTTTTAGCATTTTACATAAAAATCGATGCACAATTACATCTATGGGGTACTTCCCGTTCATCTAGAATTATGAAATTTGGCTAGAAGAGAAATCTTTGTAACTTTATTAAAATATCTTATTATATACTGTGGCACCCTGCGCCACTCAAGTAAGATTAAAATTTAGTAACTAACAAAGAGGGAAAGCGCGGCGTTGAGTTCTGCCAGTCAACACGCAATGCCTTAAAAATTCGGCGGAAAGTGGGGAACGGAAGTGTCTTAACGGAGAATGGAGTGTCCTATCACTAAGTTCACATGTTCCCCCGCCTGCAGTGGATACAGCAAAAATAATATTTTCCTATGTTCTCATCCATAATCTTCCAGGGTCTTTCGGATCCGACGAACTACCACGAGTTTTGTCGTCTCCTCGCCCGATTGAAGTCCAACTATCAGCTAGGGGAACTGGTCATGGTGGACAAATATCCACGTCTCATAGAGCTGGTGGCCAAGTTCACCGTTCAGAGTTTGCAGGTTAGTTGGTCCTTTATATCATTGGCTTCTTGTAATTCAACGTTTTTGTTTTTGGCCACAGAACATTTTTTACCATTGGAAATTGTAAAAATAAAAAGAACTAAATTCACCTTTGTTTTATTTTACTAGAAAATACAAATTAACTTATATGCTAGAAAGTACAAATTAACGACACTAGACCGGGGAAATGAAAATAAAAATAAATATTTCATTTCCTCGAGTGGGGTTCGTACTGACAACTAGTCAAGTTTATAGTCATACATACGCTTGTGCCCCTGCGTCTCCTCTGGCCTTCGCTATATATATAATTAATAATATTTGAGCGGCGTTGAGTTCTGCCACTCAACACGCAATGCCTCCAGAATTCGGCAGAAAGTGGGGAACAGAGTGTCTTAACACTAGGTTCCCTCTGCCTACCCTGCTGTGTGCGGGATACACCATGAAGCTGATTTTATTTATAGTTCTTATCAAAATTCAAACAGATTGTAAGAGTTTTGAAGTATTCAGAGTCTGCACATATAATATTTTTATGTTATTTTCTATAGTTTTCTCATTACTTCAGTGTTATTATCTAAAATAATCACTTCATTTTAAATATTTTTTTTATAAATCATTTAATTACAGATGTGGCAATTCGCGCCCAACTCCGTCCACTACTTGCTTTCTCTGTGGCAACGTATGGTGGCCTCAGTACCTTACGTGAAGGCATCTGAACCCCATCTCCTGGACGCCTTCGCTCCAGGAGTTACGGCTGCTTATATAACTTCAAGATTGGATTCCGTTGCTCTTATTATCAGGTGGGTTATGAATTTTTAAGTCCTAAGTGGATTCTTGGAAACGGTATCATATGACACGGTAGTCGGATGTCATATTCTGGACACCTTCGCCAGGAGTTACAGTTACTTCAATCTGTTTTTATATACTTTGAGATTGGATTCCGTGGCCCTTATCTTCAGAAGGATATTGGGGATTTAGGTTTTTAAAAGGTTCAATGTATGGTTTAGCACAACGCCATTAAACCCTATCTCCTGACGGCCCTCGTTGCAGGAGTTACAGCCTATCTTATATAATTTCTAGATTGTATTGGAAGTTGTATAATAAACAATTAATACTTAAATTCTTACAATTTTTAAATTATTTTGCTTTGTTCTCTTTTTATTTGTAATATAAGACAAAATTATTGTTTTATTACATCATCAGTTACATTCATTGTTTAACATGAACATAACCCATGGTGCCTAGATTAATAAGAATAATAATTATGATTACTTTTTTAATAATAGTTCTTTGTGTGTCAAAGTTAAACCAATTGATGAGGGTAACTTTGACACACCACAAAATTCAGATTTTCTTCTATACTAATGTATTTTGACTGGTTTATGTGAATGTTTATGGGTGAAAAGTATTATGAGGACAATAATAAAACAAAAACACTTGCAATGTGCTTTAAATTTTAAGATATAGTGTAAAGCATCGTTTGTACCAGTGAAAGTTTCATAAATTGACTGTAGTGTCATGTTTATAAAATGTTCCCATTTTTCCCAGGGACGGCCTGGAAGACCCGCTGGACGACGCGGGCACCGTCGCACAGCAGCTGGAGCAGGTGTCAGTGATAGGCAGATGTGAATATGCCAAGACTTGCCAACTTTTAGTGGCCCATTTTGATAGAGCAGCGGCCGCTTACGGCGTGGAGACTGGACCTAGCTTGTTGGTTGTTCAGGGTGAGCGAAATTTTGATGGTTAAAAAAACGGATCCATCGATCAATCGATATTGTGGATCGTTTTGGCTGGTTGGGGTTTGCACGTGTACTGTATTTGCAGTAGAAGCATTTAAATTTCTTGTATTTTTGAAAATTTTGCCGTGAATAATTGTTTTAAATTTAATTTGGAATGTTTAAATACGATATCTAAGAAAACTCACTAACAAGCAACTCTTTAAGCCTTAGAAAAAAAGTAAAAAAATCGCACAAAGTTATAGAGATAAATAAATACGGACTTTATGGATTATTTCGGCTATTTGTTGGGATGTTGACCTGTCCTGACCTGAATTAATTTTTTTTGAAATTTCTTTTAATTAAAATATATTTCGAATGGTCTCTTTCCTTCCAGGTCAGCTAACCTGGCTAGTATACATAATCGGTGCGGCAATAGGCGGTCGCGCCTCAGTCAATACAAGTGAAGACAACGACGCGATGGACGGAGAGTTGGTGTGTAGAGTTCTCCGCCTATTGGATCTGACCGATTCTAGATTGGCTACGGTGAGTGAAACTTGTGTAAATTTGTATAAAATTTGTGATATTTTCCATGATTCATTATATGTAATATTTTTCTGGTTTTTTTAATGTAATTGTTTCTAATGGTGGTTCAAAAAAATTAACTTTTTGGAAAAAAAATATACAGCTTGATTTGGACAGAAAGTAGTGAATAATTAATATGTATTAATCGTTTTATGTTTTTGTATCATATTGTCATTATGTTGTGAAATAAAAACATAAATCATATACATATGCACATTACATTCTATATGTGATATATACACAGCTCTGCAACATATCGTGCAATACATTTTTCAAAATATTATAGGGAGGCTGTGAAAAACTAGAACTGGCAATGATGTCGTTCTTCGAAGCCTTTAGAAGAATATACGTTGGGGAACAAGTGCAAAAGAATAGTAAAGTTTATAGACGTCTCAGTGAAGTGTTGGGTGTTAATGACGAAAACCAATTGTTGAGCGTTATTATGAGGAAAATGTGAGTTTTTTTTCTATTACTTTTTTCCATCTTAACGTTGTATTTCTGATATAGCGGAGTAGGCATCGGGAACCTAGTGTTAATCTCAGTGTGTTAAACACTGTTCCTCTTATGCCGCCTAATTGTCAACTCCAGTGGCGGAACTCAACGTCGCTTCTTCTTGTTGCTAGAACGAGGAAATGAAAGCAACTCATACTCAACCCGAGTAGGATGACGCCTCCACTACTATAAGTGGGATATAGCTTTAAAAAAAAGACAGGTCTTTGAATAATAAGTGCGGGTTCAAATCTTGTAAAACGAAACCATAAAAAATCTTTCTTTATATCCACAGCATAACAAATCTCAAGTACTGGGGTAGTTCAAAACAGATTATAACGCGTACCCTCGGACTGCTGAGCGATCTGAGTGGAGGGTACTCGTATGTGAGGAAATTAGTGAAACTGGAGGAAGTGCAGTTCATGTTGACACATCATACGGTTAGTTATTACGTTTAATAAATAGATAGATTAAACCTAAATTTGTTTTAAAAAAATAACGATAATTATCATACTTTAACTTACAATGTACTTATACAACCCTATTTATAAACCTTATTTATAAATTAAGTAGAACTCCCTGACTAACGATTATCCTGTGTGGGTGTTTACTGTGTTAAGTTTTCGCGAGGAACACGAGGTTCCCTCTGCTTACATTACTATATGCAGGAAAAAAAAATAATTCCCAGGCGGACCATTTTCCCTTTCTCGGCGTTGGAGCTGGTTCAGCAGAAATGAGGAGTCGCAGTATGCTATACACCGCCTTGGGACGACTCCTGATGGTGGAACTTGGTGAGGACGAAGACAGATTTCAGGCGTTCATGATGCCGCTGACAGGTGAGTTAAGTACAGTAAAAAATCAAGCTAATACAATAATACTAATTCACTGCGTTATCAAAGGCACTTCCTGTGCATCTACAGTTATGAAATTTGGAACGAAATGAGAACTTGCAAAACAAATAAAAGAATAAGTCCGAAAAGTGAAAATTTATGAGTATTTCATCTTCGATCAACTATTTACTAGATTATATATTGGTTATATATACAAACATGGTTTAAAAACGTGGTAAGAGTCAATATAACCGGAAATGCAAAACATTATTACCCACAGACTAATGATTTAAAATAATTTTAATAAAATTCAACCTTATTACAGCCTTTAACGTCGACTAGCGCATGATATATACATAAATATAAAGTAATACAGGCTATAAAACGTTTTACTTTGATAATATTTATCACGCAGTGAAGGCTAAAAAGTTAACTCTATTTTTATTACAATAACGCATAAAATACCAACTTATTTTACCAATTTATGCAATGCAACTAACTATTGACGAGATTGTTGGTATTGTCCAAACGATAAAATATTTGTATTGAATTTGTATATTAAATAATGATTTTTAAGTACTTTATTAGATCGAGGGTTATTTACGTTAGTTTTTGAAAGCAGACACATATTTTAGCGTATCCGTTGGCGATTGTTGGACGATATTAAAATCAGATAAGAACACAATTTTTTTTGTGTTCTTATTGCCCGAGCCGTTTTTTAGATTAACCCTTAATCTACGTATAGTTGATCGAAGTATTTCATAGAAAAAAAATTGTACAAAATATTTTGTTTCATAATAATCTTTAAATAATTTTCTTATAATTCCAGCGGCATTTGAAAGTATAATAGGTCTATTATCACCGGGTGAAACGCAAATGTTTGCTTCAGAAAAAGCTAAAACGACTCTAATAGGCCTCGCGAGGGATTTAAGAGGATTAGCATTCGCTTTCAACACGAAAACAACGTATATGATGTTGTTCGATTGGATGTTAGTTTGTATATTTTACTTATTTATAGATTATACATTTTAATAATTTACAATAAGATAAAAATAGTATCACTCACTTTCATGCATTGTAGGCAAAGATGCGGGCCTTTTGGGCTTCTTGTAACTGTAGTAACTGAATTGGGTTGAATCAGTGACCTGGTTAGTTTTTTTGCAGCTTTACGTTGCATTCTGCATATAGCAGGAGTAAGTTAGAAAACTTAACGTTGTATATTATCGCCTTTACCTTGCCAGTACGCGGGGGCTTTACCAATCACGCGGGGTAGTGATATTCTCACTTCTTCTTTCATTCCCTTATCCACTTCTTAATTCATTCCCTTGAGTAAAAATCGAACTCAAAAACGTCACATTTACAGTCACATTTTAGCTTGGTGCCAATGCACCACAATGACATTTTCTTGAAAATTGTAGAAATAAAATATTAAAAATACCATTATTATTTAATTATACCATTTCCATTGTTTTTATTATATTTCCAGATATCCGGTCTACACAAAAGTTCTACTCCGTGGAATCGAACTCTGGTACTCCGAGCCGTCTGTGACTATTCCCATATTAAAATTGATGTCGGAATTAGCTCACAACAGAAATCAAAGGTTACAGTTCGATGTCAGCTCTCCCAATGGAATATTGTTGTTTAGAGAACTCTCCAACACCATATGTGCTTACGGTAAGTAGTGGTGAGTGGAGTGTCGGTTCTTGGTTGGTGTAAATTTGTTTGTGACTACTATAGTGACCTTTTAGTTTAGATATTTTGTAATTGATTATATTTATATATTTACTTAAAATTATATTTCCATTTCTTCGCTCTGGTGTCAAGGCAAAGCGCGGCGTTGAGTTCTGCCACTCAACACGTAATGCCTCCAAAATTCGGCAGAAAGTGAGGAACGGAGTGTCTTAACACAAGGTTCCCTCTACCTACCCTGCTGTGTGCGGGGCATAGCGTGAAGTTAATTTAATTTTATTTAGTTTATTTATTTATATTTTATTTTTTTTAATTTATATTTTGTAATTAAATTCACATATTAATTTTATAGATCTCGAGAGTTGAAAGTTAAATAAAAGATTTGTGTTCTATAGCAGAACAGGGAATGAGAATGATTCAATTATTGGTCCCTGGGTATAAATTTAACAGATACTGTACCGCTGTGACATTCCTTTAATCAAGTTATTATTTTATTATATTATGGTCCATCTTACCAGGAATCTAGTGCCAAGACATATCGTTTCCTGTTTAAGTTATAGACGGATTTTTTTCGAGGTATTCCTCGAGAACTCGGCAGAAGGTGAGGAGTGGAAGTGTCTTAACACTAGTTTGCCAGGTTCCCTCTGCCTACCCTGCTACGTGCAGGATACAGCGTGAAGCTAAAATAATAATGTTAATTATATTTCCAGGTAGCAGAATATTAACGATAGATGTATGCAAAAAAGATATGTACGCGATGAAACTAAAGGGGATTTCGTTATGTTTCACCATATTGAAGGCAGCTCTGTGTGGAAATTACGCGAATTTTGGTGTTTTTAGGTAAATAATATTTTTTTTCGCTACACCAGGTGGAAGCCACGGCGCTACTTTTACGGGGGAAGTATATAGGGTATAATATTTCAAACCCTTCCCTAAAAATATTTTTAAAATTCAATCAATAATTTGGACGTATAATTAATATTTTGTTGTTTACGTGAGGCACTTATGAATAGATACCAATAACGTAACCACGTACCACTACTAGACATTGCTGATTTGCATTGCTATTATCCATAATAAACCTAAAAAACGTTCAACTTCACCGCCAATACCTACGACTCGATTTCGTGACTGAGCAGGTACGACGTTGCCGCTTTGATAGGTTAGTGTGTTTTTACGTCGTTCTCAACAAACGGCGTTTTATTTTACAACGACAATTTTATTATTTCTTTTGTTCAAAAAAAAAAACTTTAATTTTTGGCAAAAAGTCTTTTGCTCAAATTGTATTAGGCTTTTCTGGAGTAGTTAAAACTGTGTTTTCATTTTAAGTGTTCAAGATAAAAAACACCCGGTTTATTCATTAATAACTAGCTTTTACCAACGGTTTCGCATTGAGTGAAATCGAAATAGCTATTTGTTGTGTATGACACATTCTGAGTGCGGGAGGTGATTCTGACCGCAGGTGCGGTGCGATACAACAAAATAATTAACGTGATGTGATGTATATATATATCCTGTAACTTATCTATAAATGTATTAGATATAAATGGATTATCGAAAACTAAAAATATTCTCAATTCTGACCAGTAAGTACTTATTAAGATTGGCGCGTAATTGGCGATAAACGTTCGACTATAATTTTGCTATAGAATGATCGATAATTTTTGTATTCGTATAAATTACGTTTTTCTTCATTATCTGAATGTTATGAAAATTAACACTAAAAAACTCTAACATTTTAAAAAACTTTGTAAATAATATGTTTTTTATTTTTCGTAGTGGGCATTAGCTGATCTTAGTAGTTTTTGAGATCGCTGATTTTTTGAAATGAAACTATTTTAACCGAATTAATCGCGTATATTTTGTATTTCAGTCTACCCGTGACCGCGGACTACTGCAAAGTTCGAAACGTCGGGTTTCCAAAAATGTATAAAAATACAAAATATACGCGATTAATCCGGTTAAAATGGTTTCATTTAAAATGTGTAATAATCGTGAAAATCAAAGAATTTATTATCGCTGATAGTTATTTTGAATATTAGTATAGTTATTTTTGTATTTTGTAAATCAAACCCGCGCTAAGTTTCATACAATTGATTGCAGGTTGTACGGCGACGAGACGTTAGACAATGCACTCAATATGTTCGTCAAATTGCTACTTAGTATATTGCTTAGCGATTTATTGGTATGTAATGGTTTTTTTTTTTAATTTATGATTATACATATTTTTAGTTTGATATCCCGCATATAGCAGAGTAGTAAAAGAACAAAACTCGGCGTTGAGTTCCGTCAGTCAATAGACAAGTCTCGATTTTAGGCCAATATTACGTAATTCTCAGGCTAGTCGTGGCGCAGAATTGTGTGTTCAATTCCTACTGGAGGAAATGAAATATTTTTAATATTTTCGTTTCTCCGCTCTGGTGCCGAGGCAAAGCGCGGTGTTGAGTTCCGCCACTTAACACGCAAATTAACTTAACCTCTGCCTACTCGGTTACTCTGTTGCCTACTAGTCTGAAGATATTTTTTTATGTATATATCTTGACTCCGTTGTTTTACAGGATTACCCGAAATTATCGCAAACGTACTTCGTTCTTTTGGAGCGCTTAGCGCAGGATCATATGCCTTTCTTGGCGTCCCTTCAGCCCGATGCCACTTTGTATATATTGTCGTCGATATCTGAAGGATTGACGGCTTTGGGTGAGTTCTCTATATACAAGTGACGCAATCGGGGTTTCGCCTGCTACAACTTATTATTATATTACAGCTAAACTATAAAAAATCTTCATATTAACTGTAGCCTATGTGTTATTCTGATGTATAAGCTATATAGTTATGTATAACTGTAAAGTTTAATCTAAATCAGTTCAGTAGTTTTTGCGTGAAAGTAAACAAGCATCCATACAATAATAATTCCAAAATAAATATTGGGTGAATCGCAAGTATTATTATACTTCCGTTACTAAGTAACAGGTAACGCACAGACGAAATTACGCTGAGTAGAACGCTGTGATATCCTAAAGCTTCTTTGGAGAGGTTGGGATTGGAAAGAAATAAAAAAATACTTATTTAGAAAACTTCTTGGACGGTTTCCTAGAGACGCGGTTTCAAATCCGAAAACTACGTTAAAAAAATTATACGTTTTCAAAAAAGTATTTTTTTTTCGTAAGTGTGAAAAAAATAATAATTTTAAATATAATTGTAAAAAAAATTTATAATGTTTCATGTTGTAGATTCGAGTGTGTGCACGGGATGCTGCGCCACTCTGGACCACATCGTCACCTATTTGTTTAAGCAGCTTGTGCAGAAATGTAAGTTAGTCACGGGAAATTGATGACATTAATATATAGAAGAAATATTTTATTTGTGTTGTGATTTTTATTGAATAAGTATTAATTAACCTCTAGAACTATATATGGATGCCAGTCGTGGCGCAGGGGCACAAAGTGTGACTGTAAAATCGAATGGTTGTGGGTTCGATCCCCACTCGAGAAAGTGAAATATTTATTTACATTTATATTTTCATTTCTTCGCTCTGGTGTTGAGTTCGGCGTAACTCTCAATGCCTCCTGAACTCAGCGAAAGTGGGGAACGGCGTGTCTTAACATTAGGTTCTTCCATCTGCCTACCCAGCGGTGTGCGGCGTACAGCGTTACGCTGATTATTGAACCTTTAGAACATTTTTTTTATCGTCTAAGTTAGTAACAGCTGGTATAGTAAAAATTTCAAAAAAAAAAGAAATAAACTACAAACAGTTTTATTTGCAAATTGGGTACAATTGTATGTTATTAATTACATTTGTGTATTATGGAGTAATGAAATTAAATATATATTCCTATTCCAATATGTATAGATTATATGTATGGGTATATATTTTTATATACATAAATATATTTTTTGTTCAGCCAGTAACAAAGTGCCGAACCCGCGACAACCGCCGCCCGAGACCAGCAACATGTTCATAGAGGTGCTGCAGCGGAGGCCGGAGATCATGCAACAGCTGCTAGCTACGGTGAGTGTGTGAGGCAAACTATCTTTGTGAGGGAAAAATATATAAAAAAAACTTTAAAAACTAAACAAACAAGTATGAAGTGCTGATAATTTTCAAACGGTTGAACATATTTTTACGACAGCATCCTGCGTCATTGTATTAAACCCGAAAGGCGCCGCATAATTTTTGTGAATATCTGAAATTCGTTTACGTACAAGTTAAAAACGGTTGTCGAACTTAAAACTCCCTATTTCACTCCAACCCATACGGACATGGTAAAACTCCTGCCCACCGAAGATAGTTGAATTGGCTTCTGTACCAGTACTTGAAATTATTAATAAGGCTTTTTTATGACTTGCTCCGTGTTTCCCCACAACACATCATACTACACCAGGTCATATGCTTTATAAAGATCTAAAGAACCGGCAAAAATTGGGAGTTTTTCTCATTGTATAATATGTAACAGGATGCTATCCGCAAGACGACCTGCGTTGTCGTGCAAGTTGATATATTTATTTAGTTGGCTATTAAGCATCCGTAGCTGTCCAACACCCTCGGGGTGACCTTAGCTAGAGAGATTGGCCGGTTATTTTTTTTTTATGGAAAAGACACGGCAAACGAGCGTGCGGGTCACCTGATGGTAAGTGATTACCGCCGCCCACGACCCCGTGCAACCCCAGAGGAGCTACAGGTGCGTTGCCGGCCTTTAAGATAGGTTGGGCGCCGGGGCCCGGCATTACCTGATGCGAAACGCAGTGGCACAAAGCCACTACTGCACGCCGGTTTTAAATGCCGGGGGTGGTAATGATCCGGTCGAGTCTGCCCATGCGTGTTGCCATTGCTGGCGACGTGACTCTACCACACGTACTTTAGTCGCCTCTTACGACACCACCAGTACTAGGATGATCCTATTCTAGGGCGGGATCACACGGCAGAGATGGCTATGGGTCTGGTTATGGTTATCAGATCACGGTTATGGGTCTTATCAGCTAGATCACCTATTTTAGTTTTCGCATTAGGCGCAATGATCGTCCTCGTCATCTCATACGTTGTAAAACTTATCAAGAATTTCTGATAAATGTTAGTACGACGTATTTAAGATACACATTACTGAGACGGCCACGATTTTCGCGACTACATGTGATTTAAATTCAACACCATTTCCCTGTTGGCCTCAACATTAATTAACGATAGAGAAGACCTTGTGGGCTGCCACGGCGTGGATTACAACACCTTTAAGTTTGATGTGTTGTTGAATTGAATGTGATTTTTTTTTCCATGTAGGTATTAAACGTGGTAATGTTCGAAGAGTGCTGCAACCAATGGTCCATGTCGCGGCCACTCCTCGGTCTGATACTCCTCAATGAGGAGCAGTTCGCCAGGATCCGCACGGAGCTGATCTCTCAGCAGCCAAGGGACAAGCAGCCTCAGCTGGTACAGTGGTTCCATAGCCTGATGAATGGAATTGAGAGGAACCTATTGACTAAAAATAGGGATAGGTGAGTTTTGTTATGAGTTAGTTTTCACGCTCTTTTCTTCTTATAACAAAGGGAATTTGTTCGTCCGGGAGTGTTAAGACAATCCATTCTAATTTTTGGGATATTGCGTGTTAAATGGCCGGCCGTGTTATAGGTCCGGACCTAATGCCGCGTTTTGTGTTCTTATCATATCGATGAAATGATAATAATGATTCATTCCCTCAATTGGGAATTGAACCCACAACCATCGCGTTTGCAGCCATATACTTCACATACTTTTAATGTATCATTAAAAAGTCGTGGCCGCCCTGAAGTTAGCCGTAGATTACTGCGCAGATTTAGTTCTAAAAGTTTTCTTACTTTTGATTATTTTCTTTCCGTTCCGTGTACGATGCTCACAAGTCTAGTAAACCTAACATCAGGGCGAGTACAACCCTTAAGTTACTAAATACATCAACCCATTATTTATTATGTTTCAGGTTCACTCAAAACCTCTCAATGTTCCGCCGCGACATCACCAACCTGCTGAAGGGCACGTCAGTGACGTCACCGTCCGTCAACGATATGATGACGTCATAACATAACATTCAGTAAAAATCCCGTTGAAATCCGTAGATATTTCTTAAGATTTGTCTCGAGATTTAATTGATTTAATGAAATGCGAAGATATATTTGGGGCTTGCTGTGAGATGCGAGGATGTATCTAGAGTGAGAGTTAAGATACGTCTCAAGATCGATCGTAAACAAATTAGGGCAAATTTTAATTGCCCAATTGCAATTGATAAAGAAATATTAATAACTGATTATTTTCATGTGCAAAAATTACAATTAACAATAAAATAAAATGAGTTGCTAATTGAAGTGTATGGATTAGCAATTTAATATAATTTACGAATATTTACTTAGTGTTTAACTGTTAATTGCAATAAGAGTTTGTCAAACTGATCGTAAGATGTCTTGGGATTTATCTTAGGATATATCTTAAGATTCCTTATAGGATTGAAACATGGGATTTGAGCCATTCGTTGAGGATACATGGCTCGTCTTTTTAAAAAGAAATGCTATTTATTTTTTCTTCTATGTTTTTAAGTGTAATTTAATGAGTTATTCTGTGTTTTACAGAATATTGTGAATTTTAAAAATAAATTCACTTATGTCCTTTTTTATTTAAAATTATTAATAATAGATGAATTAGTATTTTAATACATTAGCCACCTTTTTCTAAATATATATCAACTAAGTGAAAAACTAATATGGCGACTAATTCTTAAAAAATAGTAATTTTTTTTTCGTATTAAATGAATTTCGTGAATTATTAACTTTTTTTTTATCTAAATTTGATTGAATATTTAAAAAATATCATTTTTTTAAACTTTAAAATAATTATGAGTTTCACTGCACTTTCTTATTAGGAAGATTTTCTTTACATTTTTTTTATTATTTTATTTATCGTCAATTACTCATGTATTCTATAACAATATAAGTTTATATTATCACTAGTAAATAGATAATCGTTTAAAGCACAAATGTGCACAATTTTTGTGGTTATCCAAACATAAAAACGTTTTTCTGAAAAAACTATAATTAGTAGTTTTCTTTCCATATTTTATAAGTCACAATGGAATTTATGGATTTTGCTATCGAATTAAAAAAAAAAGATAATCGTTTCCCTTTGTTGAACGCCATTTTAGCTATTGCCCATAGATAAATGAAAGAATGAATGGAAAACAATTATACATTTTGATGGAATTTGGGATATCTTTTTCTTAATTTTAAACAAACTTTAAAATATACAGCAAAAATATTAAAAAAAAAATACTTTAAATTTAAAAGTGAAATGAATTCTTACTTACTATTGTATGTCCAATGCACTATAAATTAATATATTTATTATCGAGGGATTAATTGTATTTTAATTGTCGGCGTTAGGTTACGTTTTATCACGTAAATAAAGTAAACTTAACGCGGGGAACGGACAATCTTAACATTATGTTCCTCTCGTTCCCTCTGCCTACCTTGTTATATAGCGGGGTAGGCAGCGTGAACAAGAGGCGGGTTACAGCGTGAGGCTATTAAAAAAAAATAATTAACATAAATGACGTCACAACAGCTTTTATGAAGTAAATTCATTTATCAAATTAAATATATTATTATTTAATTTCGATGATTTATTCATCTCAAATTCCTAACACTAGTTTAAACTTATTTGAATAGGAATAATAAAAAATGAATTGTTATTATATATATATATATATATATATAATGCAATTTAATCCATGTAAATAAATATGTTAGAAATTAGTATTTGTTAGATATTGACACGTTGTTTTGAAATGTCATAGTTCTTGAGGTTTATTTTTATTTCTAATCTGTGAATCCATTTTTAGTTTTTATTTAAGAAATTAAAAAAAAACGCTCTCGCTAAGATATGAAGGGAGAGAAGGGATAAAAGATTGTATTGGAAGTCTGTATGTGATCAATACACATGTATTATGTTTATATACATATGCACATATAAACAAATATAAAAAATAAAAAAGTAGCCCAAATCTGGATGCTTAAACTGAAGAGAAATTAGAAATTGCTATAGAATTGTGCCCGTTTAATAAGTGTTTAATTTAAGAGAATTGCGTATTGAATGACGTATCATAACGCCGCGCTTTGTTTCACCGGAGCAGTGAAATTAAAATAATTTAAATATTATAATCCCCTTGGGTGTGTACAAAAACCACAACTTTAAACGCGACGGTTGTAGTTTTTCCGGAGGAATGAATTATTTTTATAAATTCACTCTAGTAAGAAGAGAAAGCGCGGCGTTGAATTTCGCCATTCAACACTACTCGGTTCTGTACTCGGTTGTATGCGGGATACAGCGTGAAGCTGGTTACTCTCCTAAAAATTGCCTTAAATGGAAATATTATATAGTTTTTTCTTATTTTTGAGCCAATAATAATTTTTTAAGTTAAATGTATGAAATGAAGTCCTCATCGGTTATTTAGTGATTAAATACTTGTACAGTACGGTGGGCGAGTTGTGGCCGCTTAAGTCGCCCGTTGAAGTTAGCTGAAGATGGCTCCACTGATTTGATTTTATATTTTTTTCTTTTGATTACTTTCATCCCAACCGCATTGCTCGCAAAAGTTCCGAAAGCCTAACTTTAGGGTGGCCACGACTCGTGAAGCGTGCTGTATGGGAGAAGGTGATAAAATCAAATTCAAATTTAGATAAAGTTAAATTGAGTTTTGAGTCTGCATATATATAGTCTATATTTGGTTTACAGTCGTACTTTTAAGTTGAAAGTCTTATGTATATTTTTTTCTTATTTGTATAATCTATAGTGGAAATATTATGGAATTTATGTATTAGTTTGTTTGTTGAGGAGTTGTTCAGTCAGTAATTTTTTTTACTACAATATTGTACTACAAAAGTGTCACAATTGCTTTTTTTTGTTTTATGTTTTAATTTGTTTTTTAAAATTAAATCACAAAAATAAAAATTAGCTTCACGCTGTATTCCGCACTCAGCAGGGTAGGCAGTGGGAACCTAGTGTAACACACTCCGTTCCCCACTTTCCGACGAAGTCTAGAAGCATGGCGTGTTGAGTGGAGGAGCTCAACGCCGCGCTTTGCTTCGATACCAGAGATAAATATTTCATTTCCTCGAGTGGGGATCGAACCCGATCAGTCGATTTTGCATTTACAGTTTGTGCCCCTCCGCCACGACTGGCCTCGAAAAGTAATCTTATTTAATATGTATGTGTTATAATGTTTAATTGTGCTCTTTTGAATGCTCTGTTTATATAAATAATATGTTGCTCTTATGACTTGTATTGACTTTGTTGTATGTGGCTATAGCATAGGCTGTGGTGCCGCAAAGGCACAGGCTATGAGTTCGATTTCCACTCAGGGCGCGATAAATTAATTTTCTTTTCCCGCTCTGGTAACAAGATAAAGCGTGACGTTGAGTTTTGTTACTGAAAACGCAATGTCAAGAAATTTAAGCAGAAAGTGAAGAATGGATTGGCAGCAATAATATTATGTAAAGATTTTCTTCAACGAACAATATCTCGTTTGTTCTTTATACAATCCAATGGTTTGAAACGCTATAACTAAGGAACTGATACAAACTGAACTGTAGTTGTGACATTCTTGGTGCATATATTAGTATACATTAAAAAAAATCTTGTTTAGAAAGTCTATGGATTAAATATGGAAAACTTATAATAGAACATAAGTTTTTGTATTTATTTTGGACGATATCTTATAGAAGTAAACTATATGGATTGTATACTTTAACTATTAAGTTTGCATTTTACTTATTTTTCTTCTAGCAAAGTCAAAGTGCGGCGTTGACTTCCGCCATTCAACACGCAAAGTCTAGAAATTAGGCGGAGTGTCTTAACACCAGGTCCTCTCTGCCTCACCTGCTATAAAATTGTTACAACATCCTATGTAGATAATTAATATATAGAACAATTTTTTATATTTTTGAAATGTTATTCCCCACTTAGGAAAGAAAAATACGTTTTTTATAAAATGTATAAAAAATTGAACGTATAGCTCTCTGGTCAAAGTGCTGGGGCGGTCTTCAAACGGTGCGGGTTCAAAGCAGGCTGCGTCCAATTTTTACACGTTTTCTAAAAAATTAAAAATATTTTTAAGTATTATTTTAAATATATTTAAGTGTGTATGGTATTAAAGTGTATGGAGTCGGTTCAATGTTTTAGTTTTTGTTTCAGATTTTGTATGTCTTAATGTATATAGTTGAATAAAATGTGATTTGTACAAAGTATTACGGTTATTTGTTATTCTTCATAACCCACTGTACCAGCGGTCAGGGCCATTTGACCACGCGGGCGAAGCCGTAAGTACGTTCTCAGCTAATATATAAAACATCCAACGTGCCACCGCGAGAGTCGGGGCTTCAATTCTCACTAGGATGAGATTTATTCAATACATTATGATGTTATATTTTACATTCAATTATAACGCTCTTCTGGCCTTTGGTTTATAGTGTTCTGGGCCTTGCTATTCAAATTCTTTATAAAATAAAGAATGAGAGTGATATATAATGTGTAATGTTGACTCGACATTAGGCGGTGTGTGGCTAACGGAGAGTCTTCATATAAACTTTGTACTGTCTACACTGATATGCGGAAAGAAATGTAAAACTGTTAAAATAACATTACATTTTGTTCCTACAACTTAACTAACTAAAACGTAAGCTTCAACGCATCAACTATACACAGCGGGGAATCGTTGGTCAAAGATCTTAAGTCATATTTTGTTAAGATTTTTATTGGATGGTATTGGTGGAATGTTGAATATATATATATATATATATATATATATATATATATATATATATATATATATATATATATATATATGTAGGAGATTGTTCATCGCAAACGACTCTTACTGGACCTGTGGGCTCCATTGTGGGTTAATGCAAGCAGAAATAACGTAGCAGATTCGTGACACTAGTCCTTCCTCTCGAAAACATCAGAAGAAAGCATCATTCTACGATCGTCAACTTCCTCCTTTTTTAAAAGCAAACAACGCTTCACCCTCACGCGTCACGACTCCACTCAAGGCGTAAGCCTCCACTTTATTGGTCAAATTACTCCACTGGTCAAATAAAAGTCAAAACACAATCTCTTAAAATTCTATCAGCCAATCGTAATTCTACATTAATCCACAATTAGATTCTTTTCGATCGTTTCCTCTGAAGCTGAGGGCTGTCATAGCCTTCTAGCTAGACACTATTGGTATATATATATATATATATATATATATATATATATATATATATATATATATATATATATATATATATATATATATATATATACCAATAGTGTCTCCTAGGTTCCATCTGTCACTGCTATATATATATATATATATATATATATATATATATATATATATATATATATATATATATATATATATATATATATATATATATATATATATATATATATATATATATATATATATATATATATATATATATATATATATATTAGTTACACACTTCAAAGCGCGGGTTCACGCTGTACACTGCATATAGTAGAGTAGACAGACGAAACGAAAAATGAAAATAATTCATTCTCCTGAGAGGGAATGGAACCTAGGAATTGGGACAGAATAAAAAAATACGACGATTATGCATTGATTTTGCTGCATTTTGTTAATTTCAAATGTGAAAATATATTCGCCGCGTAATCAACTCTTATAAGGTAGACGAAAATCGGGAGATTTGCCCAGATGGGAGAAGTGAACCATCTTTCGAAAATATATTTAAATTTTACGTGAACGAAACGTTTATAAGTTCATGGGGCACATGCAAGAGACTAATAACATATATATCCCGCAATTCTTTATCAAGTCAGTATCCTTTGTCAAATGGAATGTAAAACGTGTTTTTACTGCGGAGTACTCTTTTAAATTTAAGTATTTTTGTAATAGCTGTGGTGATTACTGAGGTACGTACTGCGTGTTACTATTGTTATATTACTAGATAAATGGAGTTTCACGTGTGTGAACTATTTGTTATATGATATAAAATAATAAAATTTTAGAATAGTTAAACAGAATATTATAAATAATAACACCATATATATATATGGAATGATTTTATTTCAACTAATATGTAAATGAATTTATGTTGAGTTTCAACAATGTCATCTTGTCTATCACCCAATCGTAGAACTCCGGTACTTTTGCATACACGCCAGGTACATTCTCCATCCCACAATCGACTCCATAAGCTACCATTCCCACCACTGTGTAACGTAGCCTTTCTGGATCCTATACAAAAAAAAACATTTTTTTTGTTCATAATTATGAAGAATGAAACTTAATGGACTCCACTTCCATTTTTGAATTTTAGCACGCGGCTTGAAGCCCTATAGACTTCACACCGTATCCCACATATAGTAAGGTTTGGCACAATCAAGGAAAAATCAGTTAAAAGTAAATAATTTTGTCTGTGCGTTGTCTCTCAGTCACTCACTTACCGGTATACGGCAGACGAGAGGGGATCCCCCATCACCCTGGCAAGTGTCCACACCAGCTTCACCTCCAGCACAAGTCAGAGACTTGTGTAGTTTATAACGCCTTCCGATTCTTGTATTTTTTATTAAATTTTCACAAACGTTGTTTTGTACTAATGGTAGTTGAAGCTGTAAAAGGATTTTGATTATTTAATATACAATATACATACTTTATACATATCTTCTCTTTAGTGGTGAAAATTGCCAACCGACAAATTACGGGTAAACGAATTTTAACAAAAAATATGTTTTTTAATTTTTGATTTAGAAATAAATTAGAGATAATTAATTGATACTTTCCAATCGCATATCATCCATTTTAGAAGACATAAAAAATCTAAACTTAGTGGAAATTCAACCCGAGCCTCTTGGGTACTATTTTCGTTCTAGACTCAATGTGTAATAACAGTTTGAAAAGCTTTTTTTCAATATTTAAACTGTTACTACATACTTAGGAAAAAAATACTAATGGCTTAGTGGTCACAGCTCATGGACGGTTTCCAAGACCCGATTAAAATCCCGCTACGTTTACTGCGTTTCCAGTAAAAAGTACTTTAATAGATGCCGTGTCGTGGTGCAGTGGCACAAGAGTGGGAATGTGGCGCGACGATTGTGGGTTCGATCCCCACTCGAGGTAATGAATTATTATTTATAAATAGTTAAATTTTTTCGCTCTGGCATCAAGGCAAAAGCACGGGATTGGATTCTGCTACTCAACACACAGTGCCTCGAAAAATTCGGCGGAAAGCAGAAAACCTGTGCAAAAAAAGTGCCTGAACAGTAAGTTCCTTCTGCTCATCCTGCTGTGTGCGAGATACAGTGTGAAGTTGATAATTTTTTTTTTTAAAAGATATTAAAATGTTAGTGGGATTTATTTAAACACAGTTCATCTTTTCGTTAATTTTGTAGATATTTTATGACGAGAAAAGTGAAAAATTCAAAATAAAGGCACTAACCTTTTTTAAAACTTCAGAACTTTTATTATTATTATTAATATCTTTACCCCAACCCATGCTGTAGCAGATTGTGCCAGCCATAGGCAAAGTGGGCGCTAAGCATCCAACTCCAATGTGAGGCGCATTTGCCGAATCGAAAGGCGAAGATAAAGCAAGTAGTGCAACGTCATAATAAATGTATGCTGTTGACAAAAAAGTTACTTTGCTGCAATATTTTTAAACATATTATTTACAATTTCAGGAAAGGAAGGAAGGGAGAAGACATTATTTTCGTTTCCTAGCTTAGGAAAAAGATAAAGTGGATTTTGGCTTTGAGTAGCCAAAATCCAATGTCTCGAAAATTTGGTGCGTGGGGAACAGCGGGTTTTAACACAAAATCTAGTTCGTATATATCGTATCTTGTAGTCACATATATATTTTTTATCTCCAGATTTTCATGTTGAATTGAGTGTCTTGACACTATATTCTTACTGTATACCCTGCTACATGCGGGATAAAGCGTGAAACTAAAAACATAATAATACTTTTGTCGAAGTTTTCATTTACAATGATGCTCGCTACATCTCTTTCTTGATGTTTATTCTGTTCGTTGTCTATCGACCTGTTCCATTCACCAGCTCTACATTTTAGCTGAAATATAGGTAAATTTAATTAATTTCACCATACATACAAAAAAACTAGTACATTTTTAAGCAAAAATTATGCTAAAAGCATTTGGCAAGATAAACGAAGTGGCATATGATATACATTAATGTACATGGTCATAAAGAATTGTTATAATCCTTAACATAGTATGATGCATACAGCTTCACTGGCTTGGTCAAATGCAATGTGGAAATAATAAAGAGAAATGTGTATGACATATTAAAGGTATTCTAAATGCCAGAGGTGATTTCGATCGGAGGTGTAGTGAGTTACAAAAAAAACGATTAACGAGATCTAATAACGTAAATCCAAACAAAGCAATCTTTATAATATCAGTTCAAAGTACTTCGTGTCTCCGTTCTGGTGGAAAAAGTGTGAGTCTCGTAAAATTTTACAGTGTGTCAGGAGCAGTCTCTTAGCTTTAGGTTCCCACTGCCTACTCTGCTTTACGGGAAAAAAGTGAAGCTTCTACATTTTCTAAAGCATCTCATATTAATCTGTCTGCTGTATCTATAATAAAGATAGCTTCACGCTGTGAGACCCACACGGAAGGATAGGCAGAGGGAACCTAGTGTTAAAACACTTCAATCCCCACTTTCTGCCGAATTCTGGAGGTGGAATTTGTGTGTTGAGTGGCGGAACTCAATGCCGAGCTTTTCCTCGAAACTAGAGCGAAAAAATGAAAATATAAATACATATTTCATTTCCTCGAGTGGGAATCGAACCCACAACCAGCCGCGTTTACACTCATTTACTTTTGCATAAAGATATACTAAATTACATTTAATTCAGCTGAAATATTTGATCAACAACAATACCCAAAATGCAAATGAATACAAACCTCTTTGGGTTGGGCTTCATATACCTTGTGTGCTACCGTCATCACAACAGAAGGATGGATGAGTGTACCTCCACCGATGTATTCATCTTGAAATCTTTCCCCTGGAATGTCCTTCTTGCTAAAATATAATAATCGAGTGTAAATTTTTCCTTTTCTAAGGTCAGGTCAGGAATCCGATATCATTTTACTTTAATATCATACATACAGCATCAACGCCACCATCCACGGGAACTCAGCATATTCAGAGTAAGTAGCTTTGTTGCCAAAAGAATTTCTCAAAGAAGTGCCGCCAGGGTTACTGTATCCGCAACCTAATTGAATTTGAGACCTTCCTTCATTTTTATTTATGACTTTTTCGGTCGGACAACAGATCTTTGTCCAACCACACTGATTTCTGAAAAAATATTACTGTTTTTTTTTTAAATTTATAATCGAGCTAGGATTAAGCAACAAACTAGGGTTCTCTAGCCTTTATCATCGCCTTTATAGGAGATTACATGGGTTGGGTTGAACGCGTTGATTGTGATTGAAATCGTCAGAAGGTACATAGTGTTAGGACACTCCGTTCTCTACTTTCAGATGTATTTTCCAAACATTATATGTTGAGTGGCGGGATTCAAAGCCGCTCTTTCACTACCATGGCAGGAAGGGCAGCAAACCCATAACCATCGTATTGACAATCAGACATTGCTCCACTGCTAGAAATTAGATGCTGATCATTAGGTTCTCTCAAGCTAACCAACAAAATGGTGGATACATCTTGATACATCATAAGAAAAAAGTACCAAATGTGAAATATTTCGTCCCTTCGAAAGCAAATAACTTACAACTATCGCGATTATAGTATTCAGTATGCAAGTTTGTCGCCCCTGCGCTACAACGTCTTCAAGAATCTTTGTCATTTTTATCTTTGCTAGGAATGTAAACTGTACACATATTAGGTAGAATTAACAACTCAATAATGTAATCGCAGCATACAAAGTTTACTTACGTATTTGGTTGCGTTGATCGATCGAGAGACCTGTTGAAAAACAATGATTCTTAGGAGTTACGAGTGGATTATTGAAATGATCACTTATCCTATATCTACTTTATAATAAACAACACTTCAAGTTTAAATTTAACATTTATAAAATAATAATTTAAAGATTATTTGATTATGTGTTCCAGTAATTTTATCGAATTTGATGAAATTTGGATTGTTCTCTTAGTTGCAATATGCCTAATTTAATATCAATAATAGATACCATCTAAGAGGGTACTACCTACCGTATTGTAAATAGTGTTGCAGGATCAGGCGTCTGAGGATTTACACTGCATTGAGAACTTTTTACGCACAGACCTTCCTTAGTACTGCTCAATTTACAATCTAAAACAATATTAAGTTAATGTAAATTGAAAAGAATTTACTAAGGATCTCATGGATTCACGGTCCGGGTTCGTGGAAGGAGCTCAGCATAATTAGAAGTTCGTAACAGTACCTGGGACTTGAAACACAAGTGAAGGAGCCTCTACAGTTCGAGCTCTTCTTTCTATATCACTACATGTAGGTTCGATCCCCACCGGAGGAAATGAAATATTTAATATTCTCTTTTTTCTGGGGGCATTGCGTGTTAAGTGAGGAACTTAACACGCAATGCCCCCAGAATCTGGTAGAAAGTGATGAACGGAAGTGTCGTAATGAAAACGGATTGTCTTCATACTAGGGTCCATTACGTAAGAACAGGTTCAAACTCGGCTAGGCACTTGAATATCGCTTAAAAAATAAAATAAGCTCCCGATGATATCGTGGTGACGATTGTGTATTTTTGAAAGCCATTCAGAGGAACGTATTTTTTTCAGTTCCCCGCTCTTGTAACACCAAAGCGCGGCGTAGAATTCCGCCACACGTCACGCAATGTCTCGAAATCTATAAAAAACGATGGAAATAGAGTGTCTTAACTCTAGGGTCTTAACCTAACCTTCTATTTCTGGGATGCAGAGTGAAACAAAAAAAAATCAAATAAACAACATTGCTTACTTGGTGAAGCATAAATTAACAAATCTTCGTCTTGAGCTGTGCTATATGAGACTGATGACGTTAGAACGACTACGTAGAGTATCCTGTAACAAATGATTACTAACAAAATATGCACAAATTGAGTATGTGTGTCGTGGGTTCGATTGACGTTAGTGGGGAGTAACTAACTAGAATGACAGCTATACCCTATTCAAGGAGCCGTAAACTAACCAAATTAAAGGTAAAACATCCAGAAAAATATTAATTTAGAGTGATCGGTTCACGATTGATGGAGTTAATATATTTTATAAGAATAACTATAGAAGTACATAATACGCTGATAGTACTGTATATATAGTAGCTTTTATAAATCGAATATCGTAAATGACAAACTATTGTCTTAAATTTTAATAATTGATAATTAAAAAGTTGACATGTTGTAATTAATACTCAAACGCAAAACCAAGTCTTCTTCCAAACTTCGATCACATTTCAATGTTAATAAATTATAGAGTAAAATTATTTTTTTTCATTTTACATTTATATAATTTATGTAGTTTTTATTAATTATTTTTTTAATATTAGGCTACTTGCAACCTTTTTATCATTTAGTAAATACTGCAGGGTAGGCAGAGGGAACCTAGTGTTAAGACACTCCGACCCTACTTTCCGCTGAATTTTTCGAAGCACTGCGTGTTGAATGAACTCAACGCCGTGTTTTGCCTTATGATGGTATTTTACGTTACCAGAACAAAAAAATGAAAATATAAATTAACGATAATTCATTCCACCGAGTGGAAATCTAACCCACAACCATCGCGCTTACAGTTGCAATCTACCACGGCCTCAATAATAGTATATATAATATTATCTAATAACACATAAACAAAACGCTTACCACATATTTAAGATGATTTAAAACTTTTTTGCACTCACGTACCACTGTAGGGAATAAGTTACATTTGATACAGCATATAATACTATACAGCAATAGCATACTATACAGCATAATAAATACTGGCCGACTCACACGAAAAATATATCGATATCGACTTTTTTTATTAGTTTATTTATTTACTAGCGGCCCCCGCGCGGCTTCACCCGCTTGATCTATACGAATATTGTTTTAAGTGTATTTAAGAAAAACATATTAGTTATTTTAATATTTCTTTATATGTTATAAAGCGTAATTTCAGTCTTTTGGCCCTTTAAGTTTCATTTTATTAACGTATAATTAGACTTTTAACTCTGTGGTCACAAAACGTGTTGGTCGGTTTTGCTGTAAAATCAATGCGAGCGGGCCAGCGTTTAAAAAAGTTTACAATGTGTCGATAGATTATAATATTGTGAAAATAATTAAACTAACAGTGTTTATAATCTTACGGTGACATAACCATAATACTGCATGATGGCATTGCGCGTTGAGTAGTCGAGTTATTACGCCGCATTATCTTATACAGATTGACTATACGTTCTAATGGACTAATGCACCTAGTATTCTTTCACATTATTTCTCGGTATCACCTATTGACTGTAAATTACAGTAGGGACCTAATATTGATGGGTTGGCAAATAGACTTGGATCAATTTCGCGTTTGTGGTTAAAAATTTAATTATTATTAACTTAAGGTAATGCAGCCGCTATTAAATCAATTTTTGTCTTGCTTTTTATTTATTCGGTCCTCCCTGCTTACCCACCTACAATGCGGGAAAAATATATCAACTATAGAAAATATCGACTTTAATAAAAAGTTTTAAATCATCACTATAGAGGTGATGACATCTCAAAGGTCAAATAATGATAAACCTGGAAAAACACATATAAATATTGTATGACTATTTTGTTAATTTTATATTATAAACACATTTAAAACCAAAAAACAAACTTTTATTTAAAGAACTTATAGTATAATTATTATTCATATATATTATAAACAATATTTGGTTTAAAAACAATATATAAATAAATTTAAGGAAGACGGAAAACCACAATAGAATTCACTATGTATGTTAGTCAAATATGTTGTTCAGACGAGACTCTTCGAGAAGAGCGTCCGGTGACAGAGGATGGGGAACTTCAAGAAATAGTTTCACGTGCCGATTTTTAGGCAAAAATTAAATGTCTCGGTCGGGAATAGCGTCGTTTTTCATGGATCATTCCACGCACTGTGAGAAACCTTTTTAATTTTTGTTTAATTAGTTACTAACAATCTTGAACAAATAGACTGAAAATAAAAATGAATTGATTTAGACTCAAAGAAAACCAAACGTTTAACGTTTTCAATATAGTGCCTCTTTTCCACAAAAAAGAAAAAATATTGCTGTCATACAAGGAAGGCACGAAGTGTGACTATAAAACCGACTGGTTGTGGGTTCGATCCACACTCGAGGAGACGAAATATTTATTTTAATTTATATTTCCATTTTTTTGCTCTGGTGTCGAGGATAAGCGCGGCGTTGAGTTCTGCTACTCAACACGCAATACCTTCAGAATTCAGCAGAAAGTGGAACGCAGTGTCTTAACACTAGGTTCCTACTGCTTACCCTGCTGTGTGCGGGATTTATTTGGATTTATTTATAATACAAAGTACTAACTATTTATATTTTTTATGTACCTCTTTTGTCGAAACAATTTCTTTTTTTACTTCAAAAGTTAAAAAATCTCTTTTTTTCTTCAAGTTTATATCTCGCAACGCTGGTTAAAACACTCCGTTCCCCACGAGCCGGCATTTTAACATGGCGTATTGAGTAGTAGAGTTCAACGCCGCGCTGTATGTTCTTACGAGATTATTAAATTACAATGCCTTAGCCTTCAAAATTTCACTTGACTCATTATGCAATATGCATTAAAGGAATTATTTAAAAAATGCAGTATCCCGCATATAGGAGCTCAGGCAGAACTAAACTAGTGCTAGGTTACTCCATTACCCTTGGACGGCTCATCTTTCTACAGAGTAGCGGAACTTAACACCGCACGTTTACTTCTTACTAGAACGAAGAAATAATATAAAATTCGAGTCCCCGAGTGGGAACTAAACACACAACTGTTACGTTTATATGCTGAGCCGCACAACGACTCGTCATTACGGTGTCAATATATAAGGGACCATCAACTGCACTTTAAATACACAATAACTGCGCTCCTTTATCAAGTCGACATAAATATGGGTTGTATAAGGTAATTGATATTCTTATAATTTTCGCTTATAATTGTTTATGTAATTGCTTGTAATTCTCATTTTCCCGTTAGCACCACAAAGCACGTCGTTGAGTTCCGCCGCTCAATGTGCGTGTGTCTAATTCTGGTGGGAGTTGGAGCACGGGGTGTCTTTACGTTGGATTTTATTTGATTATATTTATATGCGAAGAACACTTTATCACGCATACGTTCCGTAGGAAGCCTTCCGCTCGATTTTCGAGCTTTGACCGTGGAGTAGCAATATTCAACTCCTCGTGTTGTCTTGTTGCCCGCGCGAGGGAGGAAATGAAAATGATTGTATATTTCGAAAGGGATTTGAACCCTCAATCGTTGCGTTACTTATTACTTTATGACATTCTTTCTACTGCTGCTCCGTAACTTAACTTTGTTTTGCAGATTTGGAGCTTTGTTATCAGTTCTGATTGTAACAGTATGTGCCCAGGTAGAGGATAATAATGGTAAGATTAAATATTTTATTTTTGAGTATTACGCTAGCTAGCGCTGGTCCGGAACAGAAAGTACGGGCTACCTCGCTAGGAATGAAGCGTGAAGCTAAAAAGAATGAAGTTTTTAGTATCTTTCGAGCCATTCGACGATACAACGTTCGAACTAACGAATTAACATACGAGTAGATATTTAAAATTTTAACCCTACTTAGCTTCACGCTGTATCCCTTGCGGGGTAGTCAGAGAGGACGTAACGCCAAACACTATGGTCTACACATACCTCTACATGCCTACTGTCCTCAATCTTCATACGAGTACATGCCCTCCGGGGGCCCTCATGCTTTTTACGTGACCTTTAGTACCTTTGATACTGTGTTTTCCAAGGTCAACCGAGGTCTCCTCCTACCTTTCTTACCATACTTTTCGTTTTGTTTCTTATCATAATTTTACTTTTTTTTAAATTCGTTCGAAGTGCCCAAACCAGCTGAGCACATTCTTCTTTATTCTCAAGGTGTCCTCTTTGCTTGTACCTGCCATCCTGTGAATCTTTTCATTGCGAATTCGTTCAGCTAAGCTGATATTATGATTGCACTAAACTTTCATTCCGTCCTTTCAATTTTGATGATAAAAAATACAGGTCGATAAAAATTGAAGCCGTCACGTCGTGCAGCGGCATAGCGGTTTTGAATTAAATTACGTCTTGGTAAAATTAATTATTTTAAATTTCTGTGAGAATTTACAATACCAGTAAAGGAAAGTATCATATATTAATAATATAATATATAAAAATAATTTAATATATATTATAAGTATTTCATAGAAAAAAATAATAGAAAATGCACACATTTGGTATTACGTACTCGACCACATAAAGTAGTAGTTATCTTCCTGTTGACCTACAATCCTGAAATTGTAAAGTAAATGGTAATAACTACTCGTTGTATATGACATATGACACATTATAAGTCCGGGAGGTAACTCTGACCGCAGTCACATTGAGTACAATAATTAACGTCATACAGTACAAATCTCCTTATAAAATGGACTATCAAACACTAGGATAATTTTTGAATTGAAACCAGTAGTTCCTGAAATTAGCACGTTAAACCAAACAAACTGCTTAGCATTATAATATTAGTATAGATAAGTATCTTTTCCAGAATACTGTGTATTGAAATCTGGCTACAATGGAATGTGCGTGAGATACTTCAATTGTGACCCGAAGTCTACATTCATGGTCCTACGCACTGACCCTGGCTGGTAATTTCTTTAATTAAGAAAGTAAAGCTTCACACTTTTTGATGGAGGATGTATCTTAGGAATCTAGTGTTAAGACACCAACGCACCATGGAAACGAAAATAATTTATTGTAATAAATAGGATCGAACCCACAACCGTATCACTAACAGCCTGTCCCAGCGCAACATCATGGCTATTTAGGGGTCTATCAAGCAATGACTCGCTAAGAGGGCTTTCATTTATATCTTGTAGTTTAACTTGACTATTATAGTTCTTCATCATTATGGCAGCATTTTGTTATTTCTTGAAGTTAAATAAAAAATAGCTAGACTACTATAGTTCTACATCAGGTATGCAAGTTTTCAAAATTAATTGTAGCCTAGGTCCTGCCTCGGACTAACCACTATTCAACGAAAAAAGTTTTATTAGAATTTGTCCAGTAGTTCAGAAGAGGTTTAGAAACAAGTAAACAGATAGATAAAAAAATAAAAATAATTGATTAGTTTTTTACATCTACCCTCATAGTTTGTCAGAAACATCGAATATTTACACTGTTTTATTACCGTACAGATTGTATATTTACAGGAAGTGCAGTTCATATCTGGATGTCTGCTGCCCTGAAAATGACATATTGGAAGTACGTTTTTTCATTGGTTTAAGCTTTCTCCCGCGTACAGCAGAGTAGGTAAAAGAAACTAGTGTTACGACACTTTAAGAGATGTCACACTACAAGCCAAATCACTGATACTCTGTGTGATGAGGCAGAGCTCAATACATCGTATTGAGATATATAATCTTCCCCCGAGTGGAGATTGAATTCACAATCATCACGTTGGCAGTTACACATTGTATCGCTGCGCTACGACGACCTCCTTTAACATAAATAATTGTTAAAATATTGTATGACCAAAATTCTCATTTGCCAATCGACCATTCTTAACAATATTCCTGTAGCGGAAAATTGTGAAGCGGACTCCCTACAGATGATAACACTGTAAATAGGTTGTAACAAGTATATTTACTGTAAAGATTTCGACATAGTTCGATAAGACCGTATGGCTCATTCGCCGACAAGCGCTTGGATGGCTAACAAGAGGCGCTGGTTTGAGTTCCGCTATATTGAAATTTTGATATACCTATAATACTTCTAAATAAATGTTTGTTCTTGTTCAGAATCGTATGCTATCCAAGTGCAGCCACAAAGTCCGGATCTAAGCCACTATGGGCTCAATTAAGCTGTTTATACATTATACTTATCATTATATATATCGTAGATGGCAACTTCGATCGTCGATCGATCGTCTATGCAATATTTAATTCTGTTTTCTCTCGTTTACATAATTTCAGGAATTCCTGTCTTAATTCTACAACACTGGTAACGGGAAAAACCGGGAACTTACGTTGCATATACATTAACGAAATTATGACTTATTAAAACTCATTATTATTATAAATTATTGTTGTTAACAGCTGTCGTCAGTTTAAGTTCAAAATTCCAACTACCGATAAGAAGAAGAGCACATGATATGCGGGACCCACTTGTCATCGATTTCTGATACAATGCCTGTAATTATTTCATTCAAATACTTTTTTCTTGTTGTGTCTATAATTATATATACTGTAACGCTTCAAGAAATAAATAATAATAAGTAAATTATGTGTTTCATTCATTTGTTTTTGTACGGTTTTCATACGGCAAGGTTTGTTTTTTATCTTCATGTCGTTGCTGTTAACGGGGTAGCCAGAGAATGGTTACGGTATAGGTTATAAATTTTCATGTTAACATGTTTCTTCACCTTTTCTTTTGATACAAATTTGCAACTCCAGTCACTCGAAGGAATTAATTATTTTCATTTCCCCGCTCTGACAATACATTGGACGGCGCTGAGCACTGTGAACTCTAACACAACAGAATGTTTGAAATCTTTAGTAAAAAACCTATCTAAAACTAACTTCCCTGTAATTTGTTTTTTACATTTTTACGAGCAAATATTTTTTGCCTTGATTTAAGACTTAAATAAATTTCAATTTTAAATTCTACATTTGTAAATAAAATTTTGAGATTTACACACTGTGCGACTGTGAACGTTACGGTTATAGGTTCGATTTGTAACGAGGCAAAACGCGGCGTAAAGGTCCGCCGCATTTCAGCGGAAAACGAAGGTGAAAAAAAAACAAATTCACAGGTTCTATTTCCCTACCGTGCTATGTACAAAATACAGCGTGAAACCGTCAAATAGGTTATAATAAATATAAAAAAACTTGATAAGGTAAAATATAGACATAATTAGTGTAAGCTCCGGATTTATCATTTGACATTTGATATTTATGATTAAATGCCGTTGTTCTTTAATTATGTAATATGTCGATATTTTAATAGAAATTTGAAAATTTTTGTACCTTACTTGAAGAGTGCCTGTTCTTTTTTGTTTTTGCAGGCGGAGTGCCCTTATACGCCTCCCTCATTCATATGTATTTATTACTGTTTAAGCAATCTATCTATAGAACCAATTTTGAAAATAAATTAACTACAGTAAAAATGATATTTATTAAATGTGATAAAAAAAATCGCCACCATTTTGTTTTTTTAGGTTTCTGTACCTTTTTTAAGGAATAACCCTTATAAGATTACTTTGATACCGTCCGTCGTTGATTAAAGCCGCTAGGTCAAGTGAGGTATCAAATGAAAGGGCCATAACTTCACATGTTTTTTTAAATTATTAAAACAAACATGAAAATTCTTATTTCGATTGACTTCGAAAAATTTATTCAGCCGAACACAAAACCGAATACTCGCTCGGTCACTATTTAGAAGTTAAAATTAAATCAGCCCAATTAAATCGCATTGTATCCCGCACGTAACAGAGTAAGCAGAGGGACCTAGTGTTGAGAGCCTACGCGCGAGCCTACCGCCGTATATTTTAATTTCTTCGCCCTGGTATCGAGGCAAAGATACCAGGTCGAAGAAATTAAAATATAAATGTAAATAAATATTATTTAGAAGTCGATAGATAGATTTAGGGAACATCACTAAAACTTTATTATGTTATTTAAAATGTATATACATATATATATATATATTTACAAAGAGTGTAAAGTACTGTAAGACTTGCGTTAAAAGTTCTTAATCATTTAAATCATGTGGTAGGTTTTTCGTTGATTAATACTTAGTAAAATTATTGGTGACCTCGACAAACAGTTCAGCTGTATAATATGAGTTTAGACTAATGTGTTGTATTTTTTTAGTTTCACGCTATATCAAAAGGCTACGGGACCCTGGGAACCTAGTGTTGAGATACTCCGTTTCTATTATGATACTATCGTTCTAGTTCTGCCAGTCGTGGCTTAGGG
Source organism: Heliconius sara (assembly GCA_917862395.2). Classification (NCBI taxonomy): domain Eukaryota; kingdom Metazoa; phylum Arthropoda; class Insecta; order Lepidoptera; family Nymphalidae; genus Heliconius; species Heliconius sara. Next base: position 18,289,892 of record OU860796.2, on the reverse strand, counting down.
AGACAAATGTGCGTCGAAATGGCCCGACGGCAAATACTTACGATAAGCTGTGAGTTCGATTTCCACTCGAGGAAATTAAATGTTTAATATTTTCATTTCTTCGCTCTGGTTACGCTTCGTCACTTACCACGCAACAGAAGTGTCGTACCTAATATCAACGGATTGTTTTAACTCTAGGGTGCCAGGTTCCCTGGTGCCTCCTCTGCTTTGAAGCTTTGTGAAGCTAAAAAAAGTTATTTAAGTAAGCTTATTAAAAGCTAGTATATTCCAAAGGATTTTTTTTTATTGCAGGGTTTTACATTGCATAATTGTGATGTCGGCAGTTTCATACTGCGCAACTCAAGATAGTTATGAAGATATACTGATTTTTGCCTCCTCTGATAGTAAGCAAAGTCCACGATATATAGAATTATATTTGTTATGTTCTGTATCTTATTTTATGGATAGGTATGAAAGTTCTGCACACTATGTTTCGAAAATATCACATTGTATAGAGTTGTCGTCCTGGTAAGAAAAAAACGCGCGACGTTGAATTTCGCCACTCAACACACGATGCGTATGGAACAGTATATGGTAACACTAGGTTCCCTCTGCCGTCATTGTTATTTACGGGATACAGTGTGAAGCTAAATAATTTTTGTGAAGCTAAATATTTTTTTATATTTTTTTTTCGAAATTTCAATATAGCTATAAAATCTATTTAATATCACTATAAAGTACAAAAATTTTAACTTAGTATTATTTTTAGCAATTATCTTTCGATATCAGAATTTAAAAATATCTATCTACAAAGATGCTAACGATTGGCAACCAGCACTGATGATACTGTAAGTTACCGTAAATATCTTTATTTCTGTTATACAACTTATAAAAACGATTTTATTGTTTCAAGATTGTGAGATCAATAGCTCAGAGAATAACGGAGAAGGAGTGTGTGTCAAAGAAAACCAATGCAGAAGACCACTTATGATGCCCGATCCAGAAACGTAATTTTTTTTTGATTAAGTTGATAAAAAAAAATGAATATAATTAAAATATTTTCTCTGTCTATCCTGTTAAAATAACATAAGGCTCCATCCGGTCGTGGTATTCCCTGAAAGGAAGGAAATTATTTTCAATATTAGAAATTATTTTCATTTTTTTATTGCGGTAAGACAAAGTGCGGTCTTTAGTGTCGGTCGGTGACGTATTCATGATGATGCTTCTGGTATGATATTTTTTTTTCCGTTTTTTTTTCTTAATTTGTTCTCTATTTATGTATCATTGACTATTTATCAACGGGCGCTGATTGAATTTTTTCCAGGCCAGTCGTGGCGCAGTGGCACGAAGTGTGACTGTAAAACCGACTGCTTGTAGGTTCGATCCCCACTCGAGGAGATGAAATATTTACTTTAATTAATATTTCCATTTCTTCGCTCTGGTGTCGAGGCTATGCACGGCGTTGAGTTCTGCCACTCAACTCGCAATGCCTCTAGAATTCGGCAGAAAGTGGGGAACGGAGTGTCTTAACGCAAGGTTCCCTCTGCCTATCCTGCTGTGTGCGGGATGCAGCGTGAAGCTGATTTATTTATTTTATTAATTTTTTTTAATATCAAGGGGACCTAAAGTGTTACCATAAACTTCCAAATTTTACTTAATCATTTAGGCAAAGAAGTCTAGTTCTACTCATTACATGCGACCATTGTCTTTTTCAGAAGTACAAGTAAATGTAAATGGATGACAGGCTGCTGCCCGGTGCAAGAGGTTATAATTACACACAAACCAAAAACTCCAATTCAATTAGGCTGCGGGTACAGTAATCCCGGCGGCCTTAGTTTCAGATTTTCAAACAAAGCTACTAACGCGGAGTACGCTGATTTCCCCTGGATGGTGGCTTTGATGATGTAAGTATAAAAATGTTCATAGCAATGGCTTAGTCGCATTAGCCACCCATAAAAATATTTATGATGGATGCACTTGCAACTTTATCTTGTATCCGAGTGGAATGTAAGCCCATAGCCGTCGTGATTATATTTAGAAGAACAGCGGTGCTATAACATCCTGGTCCTCGGGAGGTATATAGCCCGCAGTGCAAACATTAACTCAATCCGGGAATTTCCCGCTCTTCGATCAAACCTACTCAGCCTGTTGTTAAATCGAGCACTGGTTCAACCAAAAAAAATCATATTTATGACAGATATCGATGCTACATCCAAAAATAATAATATACAAGATTCAAATTTGCAGCAAAAAGGATATTCCAAACAAGACTTTCGCAGACGAATACATCGGTGGGGGAACTATCATTCATCCGTCCGTTGTGATGACGGTAGCTCACAAGGTGCATAAATCCCAACCAGAACAGGTATCTATTTATCAAAATAATTATTTCTCAATAGCTTTATCGTACAACGTTAAGTCTACGTTAACGGTCCCTTACCTCAAAAGTGAATCAAATATTCAGGTCTATGGTCCATATTAATTTATATATTTGGGGCACAGAAAATATCACGTTACTTAAATCTCGAGCAATTTATGCATAGTTTCTGCTGGATTTTGTACGAAATTCGCCATGTAATGAAACGTTCCGTTGACAATTCTGATATTGGTAAGGAAAACTCGGTAAAAGAGACTGACTCGCAATTGACCGGTTAATTTTTATTATTTAAAAGTACCCTTTTATATAATAAAAAATAACCGGTCAATTTGATAGTTCTCTTGCGAAAGGTAAAATTTATAGGTTTCTTAATTCTTTGATATATTATGCGGGTTCCCGTAAATACCGGTATTGAATTTTTTTTGTGTGCTATATATATACCAAGCTGTTATTATTGGAAACACAAACGTTTGATGTGATTATTAAACAAAATTGTAGAACGATGCACTGAATACAGATTGAGGCCAGTCATGGTGCAGGGGCACTAATTGTGACTGTAAAAATCGACTGGTTGTGGGTTCGATCCCCACTCGGAAAGATGAAATATTTATTTAAATTTATATTTTCATTTCATCGCTCTGGTGTTGAGGCAAAGCGCGGCGTTGAGTTCTGCCACGCAACACGCAATGTCTCCAGAAATTCTCCTGCTCTGGTAAACATGCGTGTGAGGTGTCTAATTGAAGTTAGTAATTACTAATTTACCTTTCAGCTAAAATGCCGAGCTGGTGAATGGACCTGGTTATACGAAAGTGAAAAAGATAAATATCAAGAGAGAGATGTAGCGAATATTATCATTAACGAGATCTATAATAACGGTACCTATTATTATTATCTTACTTGTGAGCTTAGATAATTATTTTAATTTTTATTCTTATTTACTAGCGAGCTTGTGTTCGTGGAATAATAATTTGAAACATCTTATCTTATGGATTAATATTATGGATAGAAACTATATTAGTAGTAATGATCAAAATCCATTGATAAAAGTTGGAATTATCTCGTAAACAAACATACAAAACAAAAACTGTATGTCAAAACCTTAATAATATTTCTTTTTTTGTCAACAGTATACATTCATTATGACGTAGCACTATTGGTTTTATCATCGCCTTTCCATTTAGTTAATACGCCTCACATTGGAGTGGGATGTTTGGAGCCCAACTTGCCCAGTCCTGGCACCATTTGCTACAGCATGGGTTGGGGGATAGATATTTTAGCAAAAAATGATAGTGCAAAAATTTTGAAAAAGGTTAGTAGTCAGGCCATTTCGAACGATTACTTATAATCATTTTTAAAAAAGCAGAAGTGGGAAAGACGTGCAGCTTTGAAAGCTTCAATGTATTTGGGTAGGCAATGAGCCCAACCCAGCTTAAAGGCCGGCAACGCACCTGTAGCTCCTCTGGGGTTGCACGGGACCGTGGGCGGTGGTAATCACTTACCATTAGGTGACCCGAGCGCTCGTTTGCCGTATCTTTTCCATAAAAAAAAACATTATTATCAAAAATATTGTTACAGCTGGAACTACCATTGGTTGAACACAATGAATGTGAGAGGTTATTAAGAAATACGATACTCGGAGACGGTTACAGGTTGCATAAGTCCTTAACCTGTGCTGGAGGCGAAGTTGGTGTGGATACTTGTGAAGGTGACGGAGGCTCCCCACTGGTCTGCCGTATTCCAGTACGTACTTAGATAGACCAATCTTTTTAGCTTCACGCTTACAGCAGGGTAGGCAGGAGGGACACCTTATTAAGAAATGCCCGTTCAAACTTTCCTTGTAGTGGTACCCAACTCTTTTTCTTTTTACCGGAGTGAGAAAAAGGATTTAACCCTTTCTCCTAAATTATGTTTTCTTTTACTAATTTCTACTAATAAAAGCGAGCTACGAGCTAAAGCGAGCAAATTTCTTCACAGGTTACATTACTATAAAACGTTAATCTAGTTTTATCCTGTCTTCTACGTATTTTGAGAAATATTTTTTTATTATTTTCATACACTCTCTAAGCAACATGCAAAATTTTAGTGTTTAAGCTATACGTTACCTGTGATTCACTCAGAAATGAAAATAAATAATTAAAGAGATTTATACATGTATATTAGAGAGCTCCGCCTTCTTTTCGTTTCACTCATCAACCCCAGGCTTTTTATATAATAGAAGGAAATTATTTCTTTTTTTCTTTTTAGGACAGAGATGGATTACGTTACTCAGTGGTGGGGATGGTGGCGTATGGAGTCGAATGTTGGAACCAGAACGTGCCCGGCGTATATGCAAAAGTACCGGAATTCTACGACTGGATAATAAACAAAATGACTACACTGAATTTCAATATAAGTTCTTTTAAGTATTAGTAACCTACCAATAAAATCATACTGTACATGTATACGAAGTGCTATTATTTATGTTCTTTTTTAAGTTACCTTCACGCTGTATCCCGTACGTAGCTGGATAGGCAGAGCGAACCTGGAAACTTAGTATTAAGACACATAATTATAAATAATAATAAATATTCTTTATTGCACCTTAACAAAAAAAAATAAAACAATGTAAAAGTTTAAAAATAATTTTAAAAAAAGTACAATAAGGTGGCCTTATCGCTTAAAGCGATCTGTTCCAGTCAACCTTTGGATGTCGGAGTTGTGTAAAAGTGGGCGGTGCACTAAATGAAATATTTACATAATTATGTAATATTAAAAATATAGAAAATAAATAACTAAAAATACATCAAATACATACAAATAAATATATATTTATTAAGATATATACATAAATATTACATACACATATATACATACATACATAAATACATACATATACTATATGTACACACAAAATATAAAAAAAAGACATATATATTACATACATTATGTAATGAGCGGCAAAACTCAACATCGAGCTTTGCCTCGTTACCATTCCTCGCGTGGGAATGGAACCCACAATTGGTCGCGTTTACAGTCACACGCTTGTGCTCCTGCGCCACGACTGGTCTCAATACTAATTTAACCGGATTAATCGCGTATATTTAAGATTTTTACATTTTTTTATATTGTTGTGGGTTATATTGTATACAAATTTAATATTGTCATTAATAGAATTGAGATGGTTTAAGAATATATATACATGGAGGACTTTGAGGAGATGGCTCTTAGCTCTGCACCCTGTCTACCTAGGATATATAAGCGGTACGTAGATGACACTTTCACCATTTTACCTACGGACAGTATTTATATACTGTCCGTAGGTAAAATATCTGTGGCTTATCATACATTGGTCAAACAAAGACAAGCATCGATCTTAGGGTGAAGGAACACATCTCAGATATCAAGAATGGGCATGTATCGAAGTCAGCTGTGTGTGAGCATACTGCGGATAAACCCAGCCACTACATTAGGTTTGATAATCCTCAAATCCTCGCTAAGGAAAATAGATACATTCCTCGGATGATCCGTGAGGCTATTGAAATACAAAAACATCCTAATTTCAATAGAGAGGATGGCTGGAAACTTTCCACCACCTGGGACCCACTCATAAAATCATTGAAGTCTCAAACCCACCATACCAGAGGGCAAGATACTATCAGTTCATTCTGCAGGAATCCAGGGCAGTACGCGAGGCAATTAAGAAATCGCTGGCGGTAGTTTGATATGATAAATATATCAACTGACAGACGAATGCCACCTCAGTCTACCCGTGACCACGGACTACTGTAAAGTGTTCGAAACGTCGGGTTTCCAAAATCCGGTTAAATTAGTTTCATTTAATATGTGTAATAATCGTGAAAATCAAAGAACTTATTATAAAAAAAACATCTTCACTCTGTATCCCGCACACAGCAGGGTAGGCAGAGGGAACCTAGTGCTAAGACACTCCGTTTCCCACTTTCCGCCTAATTCTTGATTCAATTCCGCCTAATTCCAGGCTGTGGTCGACACCAGAGCGAACAAATAAATTTTATAAATTTAAGCAAACAGTCGCGGTTACAGTCTCACTTTGTGCCCTTGCGCCGCAACTGAGCTCTATATACCATACTCTATATTCTTATACCTGTTAATTTTATTCTGATGCCCGTGAGGTGGTGGAACAACGTCTAGCTTTAAATGCTATGCTTGTGCTTTCGAGTCTCATTTAGCTTTACGTTGTATCCTGCACATAGCAGGGTAGACAGAGGGAATCTGTTAACTTAGTGTTAAGACACCCCGTTCCCGTTAAGACACTTATGTTCCCTACTTTCTGCCGAAGACTGTTCCATCAAAATAAATGTGATATAAATAAAATAAATAAGAACACGTTATAGTTTTGTCAATAGAACAATTTTATTTTTACACTATTTTATATTTAAAAGTAGTTGTGTTAAAATTTCGTTCTATCATTTTATTTATCACCCAGTCGTAGAATACTGGTACTTTCGAGTACAGACCAGGCACATTTGCCATCCCACAGCCAACTCCATAACCTACTATTCCCACCACTGAATAGCGTGAATTTTCTGGATCCTAGAAAAAAAAATATATTAACAGCGTTGAAAACAAAAAATAAACATATTGTTCATAATGCATTTTTTCGGCAGAAATGAAAAAAAAGTGATATAAGTTTTGTTTCACTTTAACATTGTATCCTGCACGTAGCAGGGTAGGCAGAGAAAACATAGGAACCTAATGTAAAGACACTCTTTTCTGAATATGACACTTCCGTTCCCTATTTTCCACTGAATTCTGGACGAGGAAATGAAAATATTAAAGATTTCAATGCCTTGAGTGGGAGTCGAATCTACAATCTGTAGCGTACATTCGTACGATAAGATTTGTAACGTGTATTTTAGTTTATGTTGTAGTGTTCACCATACAAAGATTATTACTAAGAATTTCACTTTGTCTTGTTGCTAGAGTAGCTAGATCCGAGTGGAAAACAAACCCACAACCGACGAGTTTATAGTCAGATGCAGTGATGTTGCGCCACAACTGTCTTAAATAATATAAGGATTTTTAATATCTTTTAAATTGTTATCCCACGTTAGATATGAAAAAAAAAGATTATGTGTAATTAGTGTGTGGTTGTGAGTAAAACGGAATGTATTGATATTAGGTTCAAGCTTTCAAGCTTCTTGCTGTCTCCTGCATATCCTGCAGGATAAGCAGAGAACCTATTGTTGAGACACTCCGTTCGCTACGCACCGCACAATGAAAAAAATAATAATTTTCATATAATCTTACTGGTATACGGCAGACGAGTGGAGAGCCTCCGTCGCCCAGGCAGGTGTCCACATCCGCTTCACCTCCGGCACACATTGTAGTTTTATGTAGCTTGTATCGTTTACCGAGTTCAGTACTTTTTAATATGTTTTCACATACATTCCCTTCTACTAATGGCAGTTCAAGCTGTAATAACGTTTTCTGTTACTAAACTGTTTATGAATAAAGTAAATATAACTTAAACAGTAGAGATAGCAGTACAGCTACCCATAAGCTTACATCCGATTGACAAGTCCAAGGCACTACTCTGAGTTCCTCACCATGCAACGTGGTTATTTTCATTTACTCGCTTGAATATATAAATTTCCACCACTCAACACCGAAGGTCTTTAATTAAGGCAGAAGGTAGAGAACACTTTACGTGTGGTAGAGTCACGTTGCCAGCAATGGCAACACACATGGGCAGACTCGACCGTATCATTACCACCCCCGGCATTTAAAACCGGCGTGAAGTAGTGGCTTTATGCCACTGCGTTTCGCATCAGGTAATGCCGGGCCCCGGCGCCCAACCCATCTTAAAGGCCGGCAACGCACCTGTAGCTCCTCTGGGGTTGCACGGGGTCGTGGGCGGCGGTAATCACTTACCATCAGGTGACCCGCACGCTCGTTTGCCGTCTTTTCCATAAAAAAAAAAAAAAGAGTGTCTTCCTGCACACAGTAGAGCCCACTTTCCACCGAGTTCCGGAGGCATTGCGTGTTAAGTGGCGGAATTCAGTGCCGCGCTTTGCCTCGACATCAGAGCGAAGAAAATAAAATATAAATGTAAGTAAATATGTTATGTCCTCGAGTAGGGATCGAACCCACAATCAGTCGATTTTACAGTCACATTGTGTGCCCCTGCGCCACGACTGGCCTGATGCAATATATTTGCATATAAAATCAAACCATGACCATTATAATTTGCTAGACAATGGTAGTAAAATGGCTCAAAGTAATTTTAATAAAAAAACAGCATTTAAAAAAACTAACCTTTTTCAGTATTATGGCATTTTTTTTATTATTCCTAATATCTTCACCCCAACCCATGCTGTAGCAGATTGTGCCAGGTACAGGTAACGTGGGCTCCAAGCACCCCACTCCAATATGAGGAGCATTCGCCAAATCAAAAGGTGATGATAGAACTAGTAGAGCTACGTTGTAATAAACATATACTGTGGACAATATATAAGAAATTAAAACAATTTAAAATATCTCTCATTTACCTACCTTGTATGATGATACATGACTTCTCGATACAGTATGACTTTTAGTTTCCGATAAATTTGTGGAAAAAATACACATTACACATTTATGGTATTCACCACCATTTCTGTAGGGCACGTGTGTTGTGTAATTGTATCGTTAATAATGTTAGTATAATTTAGTTATATTTCGAAGCTTTATGTTGTTTCGAAATATTTAATCTTATTTTCCTAGACGTCACTGCACTTAAGAGAACGTTTGTCTTTGTACTCGATTGAGGATTGCAGTAGACGCTAAGGTCTTCTCTAGTTCTATTTAAATAAAACCACAAAAGACACGATTCTTGAAATTTTTCGATGTGAGGGAGTAGTCGAGGGATGTTTTGTATTGAAGTATCGTAATCTATTTGTAATAAATCAAAGTTTGTCTAACAAGAGGAAATGAAATAATTGTGAAAACCAGTTTGCTTAACATGAGAGCATATCGAGAGAAGTGACGAAAGAGCAGATTAAAAAGCAAGCAAGTGAAGTGGACCCACGGAGGGCATGTATTGGTTGATGAAGAAGGTTGAGGCTCATTTTTCTCTGGCTACCTCGCTAGGTATAAAGTGTGAAGCTAAAAGTAAATTTACCTAAATTATACTCTTCGTTAATGATGATTTCCGCCACATCTCTTTCTTGATGTTTATATTTCTTGTCTATCGACCAGTTCCATTCACCAGCACGGCATGTTAGCTGGAAGGTAGGATGGAGGTATACAAGTTGTAATAAATGGAATTTTTGGAAGCATTTTTTTTATTTTAGTATCCTGCGGCTTTGTTCCTTAGTTCAAATTGATCAAACAACTAAGAGTTGTTGTAGTTGTACACTAGCCACAATGAAAGCGTCTAATGTAATTTGAAAAGTAGGTAACGGTAGTTTACAAAAAAACGATTAACATAATATAATGTATCTAATACTAGCCTTTAGCTTTATAATGCTAGTATAGATATGTACGTATTATATTTCGTCTCTATTAAACTTTTATAAAAAAAGGATTGATCACTTCCACGCCCGACTTTTGCGTTATATGAAATTGGTCTATACAATAATACTATTGAATGGTAGGTAGTTGAAAGATGAAAAGAATTTTTTTATTCAATCCATAAACTATTAAATTCACGAGTATATTTTTAAATACCACAATTTTATGATATTGTTTTGCTCTATTTTTTTATCTTTTGTTTTGAATTATAAAATGTATATGACTATAATTTAGACATAAATATTGATATAAAAAATTACAATTGTAAATAAATTAAATATAAAAAAATACAAACCTCTTTGGGTTGAATGTTATACACCTTGTGAGCCGCCGTCATTACAACGGAAGGATGGATAAGAGTACCTCCACCGATATATTTATCCTCAAAGGTTTTACCAGGCATATTCTTTTTGCTACAAATTAATTAATTAAAGATCTACTTAAAAATAAAGTAATGGACCACCCTTTAATAGTAATAAGATGGGTGTCATCGGACAGACTATTTTCGTAGGAATAACTTGTGTGTTGTCACACTTGGCTGTAAGTTTCACGTTATCTTGATGTTAAGGGTAAATAATAAATATTTTCTTGGAGTGAACAAAATAACATATAGTCTTGTCTGGTATTTAAGGTACGCGACTAGTGATGTAGAATACGACTTACGAATCTTCTTCTTCTTCTTCTTCTTCTTCCTGGCATTAATCCCGGCTATTTGCCAGGGTCTGCCTTCCTACTCAACCTACTCCACTTTGCACGGTCTTTAGCCTCCTCGGTGGTTAGACCATTGGCTCTCATGTCCTGCTTCACGAAATCCAACCAGCGCTTCCTTGGGCGTCCGAGAGGTCTCACTCCAGGGACTGCCATAGCAAGGCACTTGCATCCGACATAATTCTTAGGTCGGCGCGTAACGTGACCAAACCATCTCAGGCGGCGCTCTTGGAGCTTATCCGCTACGTCACGGACTCCAAGACTACCTGGAATGAATGTGTTGCGTATGCGGTCAGACCGCGTTACGCCGCACATCCACCTCAGCATCTTCATCTCCGTGACGTGAAGTTCCTGAGTGGGCCGAGATAGTGCCGGCCAACATTCGCTGCCGTATAAAAGAACCGGTCGAAACTTTTCCGACTTAACGGCTGGTTCAGGACCTATAAGGATATTGCTCGATTCGGGCTCCCGCAGGCCATGTACTCGGTCTTCGACACATTAAGTTTAAGACCGCCGTTCTCAAGCGTACCCTTCCACAGGTTCACTTTACGCTCCAGCATCAGTCGGCTCTCATCAATGAGTGCTATATCATCGGCATACATCATCAGCCATGGAGGCTGGTCTTAGATGTGAGCCGAGACAGTATCGAGCACCACATTGAATAAGAACGGACTAAGAGCCGAGCTCTCCTTTTTTCCCTGTATGCCTCCATCAATGTTCTGAGGGCGAAAACGGCGTCCAAAGTGCCCGATCCTGGCTGAAATCCATATTGAGACTCAAAGATAGCAAAGCGGAGTTTCCGTCTGGGTACTAGTGTCTTTAGCCGTGCCCGTACTTGACACGGTAGCCCTTGCCCACTTGTCGCAGGTGTAGGGTGATGTGCCTGCGCGTCGTTTAGCGGCGACGCCCGTACCCAGTTTCTTGTGCGAAATATCCATTGTATCGGCGGATGGCGGTTTTAAATGGAGCGACTGCCATCTGACCTCCAAAACCTTTTTGTGGGGAGAAACCGCGGGGAGAGGAATAGGACAAATAGAAAAAGGGGGAAGAATGGGCAGAGGGAGAGGGTAGGAAAAGGAGGGGATTAAAAGAAGGGGACACCACTTTTATGGACTTGACGGAGGTTATAACAAGTGGTGGCTCGAGGATCCGGGGTCGCGTACCCGTATGCCCAAGAACAAATATCGGACAGATATTAGTCAGGGCACCCTCTGGAGGATCCTGACGGATCGTCTACTATAATGTCATTTTGTTGTATTGCTGGTGCATTAAACTGTTGCCCCATCGTTTGCCGCACCCAGGCGCGCTTGGGAAGGCGTCAGGAGGTGTGCGACAGTGTGCGAAATAAAGTATTACTATAAAATAAAAGTAGTCGTAATAAAAACATTGTCTCTAATCATTTAGAGACTGTTTCAGTTGTTCATACAACTGCGAGAACAACACAGTTATAACAAAAGTTGTCTGCCTATTAAAAAGACTATTCTATTTTTTTTGGTTTTCGTCATATCCTGCATATAGCAGGATTGGCAGAAGAAATGTAGTGTTTAGTCACTCAATCAACTCACTTGTCACTCAATTCTCGGGATCAGTGTCGAGACACCGCACTTTGTCCTGTGCAGAGCGAGAAAATGAAAAGAAATAATTCCCCCGAGGGAACTTGAACCCACAACCTTCGTTTGCCACACACCTCATAAAATGTTGATAGATATTTTTAACATTTTTAAAGTGCTGTGTCACACTTAGCAAAGAAAAATACTTATTTAGAAAAAGTTTAAACAGTTGAACGTAGCGGGACTCGACCAGGAGGCGCGGGTTCGAGTCCCGCTACGTTCAAACTTTTATACGGTTTTTAAATAAGTATGTTGGTAGATGTCATAAGAGTACATACACCATCAAAGCCACCATCCATGGGAATTCAGCGTACGCAGCATAATCAGCCTTCGTGTTAGTCTTTGTTGGAGGATCCTCGGGGATGCTGTAGCCACATCCTAACTTGATTGGTGTTTTGACAATTTTGTCTTTTGGGCAGCAGACTTCGTCAGACTTACACAATCCTCTAAAATAAATATTAGTTCTATTAAATAATTATTGAGATCTCCACTTTATAAAATTATAGAAAATTAGTAGACAAAGCGCGGGGGTTAGCTCCGCCACTCAACACGTAATGTTTTGAGACTAGGGTCTCCCTGTTTGCCCGAATATTTAGGATAGATGTGAATCTGAAAAAAAAATATGTTAAATATAAAATTTACTTACAATTCGGAGTCCTCCGATGAACCGCCACCAAAGCTAAAAAACAGAAAATAAGACATATATAAGACTTCAATAAGTTTGAATATATGTGAGTTAGTTTCGGAGAAATTTACAGTCAACATTATAAATGTGCATGCACTTATGAAATTTTGTATATTTCCTTGCAAACCTAATTTACCCATCATACATCATCATCGAATTCCAATTCCATTGTCCAAACCCAACTATATACACATACATTTGTCTACATACATACATTTTTTTACATGCATACATAATTTTTTTTAACTTCACTCAGGACACGGGCACATAGCAAGCAAAACAAAGGGAACATAGACAAGACACTATATTACCCACTTTCTGTCGAATTTCCAAGACATTGTCTGTGTAGAGGAGCGGAACTTAACGCCACGCTTTGTCCTGTTACTAGACCGAAGTAATGAAAATTAAATAATTCATTCCCACGAGTGGGAATTGAACCCACAATCGTCGCGTTTAACAGTCACCCTTATACCCTTGCCCCACGACAGCCTCAACATATATCATACATACATACATGTTGAACTGAACTCTTTTTAAAGTGTATTTGGTAATAAAATGATTTTTAAGATTACCGAATTTGAAATTGTGTTTTTGGATCTGTTTCTGTTTTTGGTGTCGTAGGTTTAGGAAGTTTACATTTATTTACTTTGACACATACTCCTTCCTGGTCCGCTTCAACACTGTTAAGTTCACAACCTTAAAAGAATACCATCAATTTTAACAAATTATTTAGGTATTATATTAAAATTAAGTTTATTTTTTAATAGCTTTACGCTTTATCCCGCAAATAGTAGGGCAGGTAGAGAGAACGTAATGTTAAGATAACGTAGTAGATATTTTCGAAATCTTGAGAAGCGGAACCCACGCTTTTTGAGCCAAGAAATATAATTTATTCCTCCAAATGAGAACCGAACCCATAATCGTCATGTTTACAGCCACACGCTGTATTGCGGCACCATGAAGATGCAATTTCAATTCAAGTTGAAAATATTCAATTCGATCTACATTCCCCTTCAGCATCTCAAATGGATCTGAACACCAAGTTCCCTTAACTTATCCCTCTACGCAGGATACAGCGTAAATGAAAAAAAATCTAAGTAGCTTACTCTCATCAGCTGTACAGTATGAAACCACCAACACAAAAATTATACCACTGAAAAGCCTGTAACAAAATTTAATAATATATTTTAACGACCTGACTTCTTTTTCTTTGTTTACTGAGTTTCACGCTTTATCATGCATTCGTAGGATAGGCGAAGAGAACCTAGTGTTAAAACATCTCATTCCTCACTTTCGGAGAAATTTCAATACTACACATTGCATGTCGAATGGTGGAACTCAACGCTGCGGTAAGCCTTGTTACTAGAATGAGAAAACGCTAATCGAACACACAATTTACAGTTTAGACGCCGTACTTTGCCTATCTCTGAAAAGGCCCCACTTTCGAGTTAAATGTAAATTTCAGCTTTGCTAAAATGACGTAGGTGTAGAGGCCCTGGGATCTGAGTCTAATAATAATCACAATGGTAATTTAATGAGCTTTCAACAGTTTAATACTATTTTCGTAATTGTTCTTAACTGTAAATGCGACGTTGACGATTCCCGCTCTGGTAACAAGATAAAACACAGGGTTAAGTTCTTGTCACGAAAATTGGGCGAAAAGTGAGTAACAGTACTTTAAGACCCTGAGAATATATGAGAGAAGAAGAAGAGAAAGAAAACATGCAAAATACAGTGTGAAGCTAACAAAAACAAAGGAACCTGAAGCTTACCGCATGATTCAAACTATTTATAAACTTATTATACAAATCTCGTACCACTTTGAAAAATCACTTGCATTTGAGACAACACAGGTTTTGTTATATGACACAACTAGTGCGGGCCGATCTATATAAGGTAATATCGATATAATTGTACAAAACATTTTAAGGCAAACGATCGTTATTAAATGGTTATCATATTTTAAAAAAAATACAATGAGTTACACCATTCAACTAGCAATATCGAGAATAAAGTATCTAGAAGTCTACAGTGTCAGGACTCCAAGTGCCCAGGGACAGAGCGTATATGCTAAATGAAACTCAGTAACCGGATGGGTTGCGTATATTTACTATTATATATTTTTGGACACCTGATGTTTGGTCTTTGTAGTAGTTTGTGTCTTCACACAATATCCCGCTTACCACAAGGTAGGCAGAGTGGTGAATCTGGTGCTGAAGATACCCCGTTTTCCACATGTCTCTTCTTTTGCAGGTTTTTTTACTGAAAATAGATGTAAGAAGCTTAAAGATTAAGTTAAGCAAGTTATTTTGTGATGGTTTCTAGTTAGTTAGTTCTAGTCTAGGCGATAGATAGTTTTCCAGGGTACAACCGGATTTGTTTGCCTTATATTTTCAATTTTTTTTGCAATATCGTTAAGATATTCACCCCCTGTGTGGTTAGCAGGAGCCTACCGTATACTACGCGAATACGCGGCAATAACCATTTAAAAAAACACAGTCAATATAAAACCACAGATTTAATTTATGTTTATTTATATGAATGATCATCTATATACAGTTCAATTTTCAGTTTATGATAATCTCATTTAGAATTTTTTTTATATTGGTAGGAACATCACTTATTTATAACAAATAAACACATCTAGGGTCAAATTGAAATGATAAACCTGGGAATACCGTATAAATATAATGATAAAGTAGTAAAAGTTACAGATTATTTACCTACTCTCCATTTTTTTTGACTTTATGTTAAAGGTTTCTATAAAAAGCTTAAGGGGTATTGTCATGTAGAATAAAACGGAATGTTAATTAATAATTATAGCTGTCGTGACGTAGCGGTACAGCATCTGACTGTAAACGCGACGATTATGGGTTCAATTCTTACTCGGTGAACTACAGATGTTATAAGGTGTCCAATTTTACAGAAAGTAGAGTATGAAGTGTCTTAGCGAACGAACAAAAGAATGAATCAATAGCTAAATTAGCTGGAACTTTTAAAATATACCGCATGTTCTTGCGCCCGGAACTCGATAATCCATTTTTTGGACCTCACTCGTGCGGGAGTTAAAAAGAAACAATATTGACGCTTTTATAACGTTTACAATTTGTTTGTTCTTACGACCGCTTTTAAATAACTTTATCACTACAGAAAGACGTGGAAATGTTTAATATTAAATAACTAGCAATAGAGATTTATATTTCTAGAAGACGAAAGCGGAAACTAAAAAGATCTACTTTTATTTATAGTTTTAAGAGAGATTTATGGTTAAGTCTTGCTAGGTTTCATTTTTTAAAAAACAATATACACTTTTATTTATAAGAGAACTAAATTTTACATTTTAAAATATAAATTGTTATAAAAATACACTTAAAAAGAAAATCCTCCCGGTCTTGACCCAAAAGTGCCTCATTCAAAAATTTCATAATATGCCTCTAGTAGTTCCGTGTCTTCATACTTCGTCCATAATCGCACAGAAAACAAAACAGTTTCCCTGGAAAAATCCCTGAACTGTAACTAAGATAAGGAGGAAGCAGTATCCACGTCCGGGCCCACTAGACTAACTGGAATCGAACGGAATGGACCGTTCGATTCCAGTTCTCCGCTGTTCCGTACTAAATTTGCTCTCGCATAACGAAACTTTTATGAATTGTTTTTTATTTTTGTACTTGGTTAGGTGTCGATATTTTTAGCAGTAAATTATTTGTATCTTTTTGTCCCGAAAGAAAGTTTGCCATTTTTTTGTTTTTTGTTTTTTGTATGTGCATAAATTGTTGTTCTTTAAGACTTATGAGTAAGTAGTTTGTGGAATCTTGATTGGTATGTGTACTATCTTTGTTGTGTTATTAGAATATATTTAATGTACTGTATGTTTCCCTTAAAAATAAATAAAAAAAAATTACTTTGAAAAACTATAAATTTGAAATTTTCAGATTCTGGTGTGTGCTTATAGCTTACTAGAAGACGATAATTTAAAAGCTCTAAATCTACCCAGTATCAAAAAAATCAAAAAATCAGCTTCACGCTGTATCCCGCACACTGCAGGGTAGGCAGAGGGAACGTAGTGAAGGACACTCCGTTCCCCACTTTCTGCCGAATTCTGGAGGCATTGCGTGTTAAGTGGCAGAACTCAACGCCGCGCTTTGCCTCGACACCAGAGCGAAGAAATGGAAATATAAATTTAAGTAAATATTTCATCTCCTCGAGTGGGGATCGAACCCACGACCAGTCGGTTTACAGTCACACTTTATGCCGCTGCGCCACGACCGGCCTCTATATATCCTCTATATATCTTATATGTGGCCTCGTCCTAGTAGAAACTTGTGTATGAAACATGACAGTGTCTGAGATGTTTGGTATAAGATTTATATTATACGCCACTGCGTTTCGCATCAGGTAATGCCGGGCTGCGGAGCCCAATCCACCTTAATGGCCGGCAAGGCACCTGTAGCTCCTCTGGGGTTACACGGGGTCATGGGCGGCGGTAAACACTTACTATCAGGTGACCCGAACGCTCGTTTGCCGTGTCTTTTCCATAAAAAAATAATAATTATGTAATATAACCTTCCTCGTTAAATAGAATTTCCAAGGCATAAAGGTATTTTTTTATTTGAGGAAATTGTTCGTGAGATTATTGCGTTTCAGTTTTATAGTATTTGTTTATATGTAGATTTGAACAATAAAAGCTGGTAAATAAAAGTTTAAGTTTGCGAGCGTGTACAAATATAAGTTTAGTTTTATTTTTTTTAAATGTTGGCCTTTTAGATTTTTTTATTTGTATTGTAAGTTATCGTTGTGTGCCAAATTTTAAAACTTTAGGTCCGTAGCTGTGTATGTGGGTTTTGATAACGGCGATATTTAAACAAGAAAAATGCAGAAAAAACGATACATGTATGCTCGTATCTTTTGATCGCGTTGACTTAAAATATTGATGTTTTTCCTTCACGGGATATAGGGTCTGGGTCGTTGATATTCATGTCAGTTTTATTTCTGCGTTGAGGTGTCACGCGATCTCCAGATAAATGATCTTGCCAGATAGACAACAAATTAATCCTATAAGGGTTCTCTATTTTTTCCATTTGACGTACGGGTCCCTAAAAATACAGAATTTCAATAACTTTCCGTTGTCACAAGTAATTTTTGTCATAAACTATAATATATTTATAATTATTCCCTCAAGTGAATATTGAACCTACAATCCAACTATTGCTCAATAGAGACAAACATATTTTTAGCTTCACGCTTCTATAAAGCAGGTAAGAAGCCGGACTAGTGTTAAGACACCCCGTTTCTCACTTAACGCGGAAATTTCAAATTATTACGTATTGAATGATGGAACGCTGCGTTTATTAAATTAAATGGAATTCGAACCCACAACCTTCACGCTTACAGTCACACACCTGTTGCCATTGCACCATGACGGCCTCAAGAGACTAACTAATGAGAGGGGATTTTTTAAATGGCAAATATTTTAATATATCGTCATATACTTGTCCGTATGCGAATACTTTGACCCCGCTGGGTTATTAACTGTACGTCAGATCGATAGTGATGAGCTAACGATGTCAATTTTAATAAGTAATTATATTTATAATATTATTCATAAATAATATTTTTTTATCAACCATATTTTACGTTTTATCTCGATAGACAGATGAAACCTACTTTTATAACAATCCTTTCTCCAGTGTCCGCAAGAATCTGAGTCATTGCTTGTTGTTTAACGGATCTTATAGCTGTATTGTATTATCCTTAGAAAGAATTATTGGTACATACCCAATAATTCTCCCTAATTATGATTAAATACAACACTCTCTAACGTTATTCGCAGCTGTGCCAATTCTAAAAATACCTCGAAAATTGTGCGGAAAGTCTGGAATGGAGTCTTAACACTAGGTGCTTTTTGCCTACCCTGGAATACTCAACGTGAAATTAAAAAAAAGTGATCTTATTCTTCTCGTTCATGTCATTTGATTGGATTGCCCAAATTGAGGTTTGCTAATGCTTAACCACGCTGACTGCATTATCCGTTGCCATAGTCAGATCGTCAAACGATGGAAGCGTGCCGTTGTTTGTGGGTTCGCGCCGTAGTCACATGATGTTTCATCCTCCAGAGCATATTTTCATTTTACCAGATTTTCTTTACATCGACTAACTTGGCTACGTCCGTAGGTCGTTTTAACGATTTCCAAGTTGGCCACTACAAGTGATGGCCTGGGGGTAAACACTCTCTGGGAGGGGCAAAACCTAACAGGGCAGGAAGTGAGTTGCTTTTCTGCCATATCCGCTCCAGGTGTGCAAGATAGGTAGGGTAGATAATTTAACTTATTATTTTTCAATTTGCTTTACTTTGAAATTATGAAAATATAATTTTCTACAAATGCGTTTTTGTTTAAATTTGTACCTTTATTTACTCTACTCCCGTAGGATTTTTGGGAAATTCTGTACTCTTTTAGGAACCTAAGTTACAATTGCATCTTTTAATGCAATGTAATGCGCAATTTCTGCTGTGCGTTGTCTACAGTCACTCCGTAACTAAAAAGTTTATATAAATTATTTAGATTGTTTTATTTTTTTATTTTTGAAATGTATTATATAATCTTAATGTCTAATCGTCGATGATTATTTTAAAAACTTATTGTTATCGATATGTTATTTATACATCTCTACAAGTGCATAAATTATCTGTTTTCCTCATGTTCTCAGTCCGGTTAGCGTCGTTCACGCGACACAAAGTATTCTTCGACTTAATCTTTTTTATATATATGTACATAAATGTGAATAAAATGTGGTAAGAAAAGAAAAATTATATTATTTATATACGCAGCTTTACGCTTTATGCCGTGTAGCAGGGTGTGTAAAAGAAAACTAGTGGTAGGACACTCCGTTCTCCAAGTAACGCCCAATTTCATTCAAAACATTGCGTGTTCAGTGACGGGACACAACGCCGCGTTTTGCCCATCAGAGTGGAAATTATTTGAATACAACAATTCAGAAGTTTGTGTTTGAGCCCATTACCATCGCGTACCATATATATTACTAAAAATCATATGTATGTAGATACATATATGAATAAAGCCAGTCGTGGCGTAGGAGCACAAAATGTGACAGTAAACGTGACTGGTTGTGGGTTCGATCCCCACTCGGGAAAATTAAATATTTATCTAAATTTATATTTCCATTTCTTCGCTCTGGCGCCGAGTCAAGTTCCGCCACTCTACACGCAATGCCTCCAGAATTTGACGGAGGGTGGGGAACGGAGTATCTTAACACTAGGTTCACTCTGCCTACCGTGCTCTGTGCGGGATACGTTGTGAAGATGTTTTTTTTTATTTATATGTAGGTACAAATTGATTTAACGTTTTTGTTTGTATTTTGAAATTATCTTTAATATCGTTTTGTTATAAACACTTTAAAATAGAATATATTACTACCGATACGTATCGGTACATCAAAAAGTATGTTTTCATTTACCTGTCCCCACGCACCGCCAATTTTCAAGACCTTGCGTATTGAGTAGTAGAATACGTTATCGCGCTTTATCTTCTTATCAGAGCGAGAAAATGAAATAATTTCGTCCCTCCGAGTGAGAATTGAAACCACAACCGTCGCATTTACAGGTGGCACGCTGTGTCACTGCGCCACGTTTGCCTCATTTGTCTTAAACAAAGAATATTTCGAATTTGATTTGACTTTAAACTTTTTTCAGGACTTTATATATTTGGGCATTATGCTTGGCGGTCACGTGTCAGGCCCAGCTGTCGGACATCGAGAGATATTTATTGACTATCGCCGAAATGTCACCGTCGCCCCCAGTACAGAGTAACGGTATGACATTCTATTTTTATGCTATTAACCCAGCTTTCTAAGTGTTATTTGGATCATATTTAACCGACCAATTCTCATCATCTACGTGACAGTGGCAAAATAATTAGTGCGCAACTGGCACGACTAAACCAATGGAAAAGAAAACGAACCTAAAACCAACATAGAAATAATATGAATGTATGTACTCGCATATAATAAAATGTGTACTAATGAGAAGTGAGTACTAATGAGAAGAATGAGAACGTATGGCTTAATGGTCATAGCGTCTGGTCGGTTTCCAGGAGGCGCGGGTTCGAGTCCCGCTACTTTAAAATTTTTATACGTTTTCTAAATAAGTATTTTTCTTTCCTAAGTGTGGAATAACACTTTAAAAATGTTAAAAAATATTTAAAAAATAGTATTCTCTCTTGCCAAACGATAATTCTTGGTAATTATCTTTGGGTAGCGGAAATTTGTAAAAATCTCCCTACAGAGATACTAACAAATTAATTATTTCGACGTAGCTTGACGAGAACGTATGGCTTAGCTGTCAGAGCGCCTGGTCGGTTTCAAGTAGACGCGGATTCGGGTCCCGCTACGTTCAAATTTTTATACGTTTTCTAAATAGGTAATTTAAGTAATTTTCATCTAAAATTTTGTAAAGTTTTCATATCATTTGTACACCCACCACTTGCCTTGCGTCGTCTGATCTTTTTATGGTAAAGGTTGCCTGGTAGACATCACTTATGGTGTTGAGGCCGCCTTTACACCAAAATTGTATTTCATATTATTATTTATAAAATGTATAATCTTGTTGGTGTAATTAAGCATTTAATAATAACAATAACAACTCTTACTCTAATTATTTCCACGGAGGAGAGATGCAATATGCCTGAAGTTACGATAATAATTAAATGACTTATATTTCAATACTCAAATACAAAACAATATATTTTACAGAAAAAGCATGTAAAGTTGATAGTTCTACAAACGGTGTTTGCGTGAAACGTACACAATGTAACTTGGACGCGCCGGCAGTGGATCCGGCTACAACCTTCATACTGCGGTATGACAACTTCATTTTCTTAGCATTACGCTATATCCTGCATATATCAGAGTAGGCAAAGGGTGCTTAGTGTTCAGACACTCCTTCCGCAACTTTCCGTCGAGTCGTACATTGTGGAAATCATTTATTATAATCAATTATCCAAACAAGGATTAGACCCTCGGCCATCAAGTTTACAGTAACATATTACGATGGCAATAATAAATTTATATAATATATTACATTTATTATAAAATATTCATTATTTTGCTAATCTCTATTTTCAGTGAAGGAGGATCTCCGTCTAACGCATCGGATGTGGATAACGCTTTGTAAGTTATTTTATTTATTTATAATTTCGCGTTGTATCCGGCATAGACCAGACTTACAGAGGGAACATAGTGTTAAGTTACTCCGTTGCCTTAGAAGGCTTGTGCTTGAAACGTAGAGGGTGTGTAGATATGTATTAATATATTTGTGGATACGTTACCTAGAGCTATTTTTCATTTCAGAGATACACAGTGCCCATGGCTTCAAATCTGTTGTCCATCCGATAAAGTCCGGGAGGAAGAACGCCAAGTGAAATTCGAGCAGCCACTAGGTTGTGGCTACAGCAACCCCGGCGCTAATGTCTTCAGGGAATCTGCTAATGCTTACGGCTATGCAGACTTCGGGGATTTCCCGTGGATGATTGCTTTATTACAGTACGTACCTTTTCCGTTCCCCACACACGGTCATTAAAAAACGATGATTAAAAGCATTTGTCATATTTTTTTATTTTTTTCTCATTTCCAGGAAAAAAAGCGACAAAACAAAATTCAATGACCGGTACATAGGGGGTGGAACATTAATTCATCCCTCGGTCGTGATGACTGTGGCTCATAAAGTAGACACGCTTGAGTCACCTAATGAGGTAATTAGAAAGATTTTTTCCATTTTCATTATTTCGTCGTAACGGCTAACGTGCGATTGCAAGCACGGCTGTGCGTTCGATGCCCTCATCTTAACTTAGCATCAATTTTAGTTGTGTTCAAACATCACGTTTGCCAAAAACAAATTCCTTACCTAACAATTTTCCTTTGTATGCTTTCCAGCCTCATTTATTCTCACTATACTGACCTAGCACTCCTCGTAACCGCTTCGATCAGTATCGTCCCATCCATTCAAATCGCTACATATTATTATTTTTTTATACTCTCTAACGCTACCTAGAACGTCCCTGACACTCTAACAAAACTCCTGAGCTGAGGATAGTAGCGCATACGCCACTAACAAGTATATTCTTGTTAACCCGAGCTTGAAGCGAACCTAAAGCAGTCTCAGGTTGATCGCCTTGTATTCTATCGCTGCACTAACCAATCGAGAGGACAATAACACACCTACATCTTGTTAGCCCCGCTCGCTCTCTGGTAGGCCGGCCCAGAAGGCGACCCGGTCCCTGGTGAATCAATCGTGTCATTGCCCTTTGCGCCCTATCAGTGCGCTCTCGCGAGGTGGACGTAAGCGGATGGAACGTTGCAGTCCTCTTAAGGGCTGGTAGGGGTAGCTGCGGGCCTTCCATCGTAGACCTCAAATATACGGGGGAATTTAATAATCTATATTATCATTACTTCGAGAAGAGAGAAGCTAATAAAAATACTATAAAAATGCAGTTGAAGAGCGATCTCAATATAATTTTCTAGAACCACGACGGTTGTACTGCTTATAGTTTAGAAACTCGCAAGCTCGCTCGCAAGTGCTTATGAATCTGGCGAAGAATGGAGCATCTTAACACAAGATTCTACTTGGCGTGCTAGTCAACAAAGAAACACATATTTTTTTACTTATGTATTTCTTCTATAATGTTTTAAATATTTTAAGCTAACTTTTGTTGACTTTGCAGTTGACGTGTCGTGCTGGAGAGTGGGATGCAGTAACAGAGGACGAACTCTTTAAACATCAAGACCGAGATGTTAAAAATATTGTCATCCATAAAAATTATCTCAAAGGTAATACAGGCATATTTATACTACGTTTTTTTAACTTCACGTCGTATCCCGCATGTCGCAGGATAGGCAGAATAAACCTGGGAACCTAGTATTAAAACACTCTGTCCCCATTTGGATACTTCTGTTTTCCACTGAATTCTCGAGGCGTTGCGTGTGCATTAGTGGCGGAACTCAACGGCCTGAGTTGGCTCGTTACCAGAGCGACGAAATGAAAATATTAAAATACATCATTTCCCTGAGTTGAAATTAAAACCACAACCGTCGCCTTTGCTGTGGTAGCCTTGTACCACTGCGTCACGACGGCCTCTCATTTATCCTACATAACAGAGTGTTAAGATACTCCATTCTCCAAGTCTAGCTGAAATTTGGGACATTGCGTGTTGAAAGACGGTACTGAACACTGCTTATTTACAAGGGCTAAAATTAACAAAAACGTATTTTCAGTACATGTACATTACGATGCCGCGTTGTTGATTTTGAAAACTCCCTTCGACTTGGTCGATTCCCCTCATATAGGAGTGGCTTGCCTAGAACTGAATCTGCCACCACCTGGAACCATTTGTTACAGCATGGGATGGGGCGATGACTTTTTAAATGGAAACAAATTCGCTGTGCTTCTTAAAAAGGTATAATATTATTTTTAGCGAATACTATTTTTTCCATATGTTTCAGTAGCTTTTTTTTTTTCAATAATATTTGCGCGGTTACGTCGACATGGCATACGGCCCACGTCCCATGTTACTGATAATCTTATATAGGTTTGTAGATTATAGCTTTCCTCTATACCTACAAGGATTATCCACAATAGCACGTTTTTTGTCGAAAGAATAGTTTTAGCGCTTTTATACAAACAAACTCTTCAGACGCTGTTCCATTTCGGCACGTTGGATTTGTACTCGAGCTCTTTAAAATTCTGGTACATTAATATTTGATTTGTATAGAATGTATACTTATTTAGAAAACGCTTTAAAATTTGAACGAAGTGGAATTTGAACCCCAAACTTTTGGAAATCGTCCAAACAACTTAAATAACTTGTAAGCGTAAACGAAATCTCGCTTTCAAATCTCGCATTTATACGTTTTCTAAATAAGTATTTTTTTTTCCCTAAGTCTGGAGAATAACACTTTAAAAATTCTAAAAATATAGAATATATGTTTATCATCTATATTGTCAGAGTATATTTTTTTTTCTTATTCAATTAATACAGATACAGTTGAAATTAGTTGATGGTGAGAAATGTCAAAATCAGTACCGAAATAGCCGATTAGGAAGAGGATACAAGCTACATAGATCCCTCACTTGTGCTGGAGGCGAAGCAGGGGTTGACACTTGCGTTAAAGACGGCGGATCACCCCTTGTCTGCCCGATAACGGTAAGTAAAAAAAAGGAATCAATGCAGCTTCACGTTCATTCTGCATAGCAAGGAAGGGAAAGGGGGCCTGATGTTATGGGGACACTTGGAGCTATGTCTATCAGGTCGTTTAAATTAAAATAATAGAATTAGAATGGAATATAAATCATTCCCTCGAGTAGGTCATCGAGCTCACAACCATCTCATTTACAGTCAAATGCTGTTAAAATGCGACACAATGGTCTCAATTGAGAGGGAACCTGTGAAAATAGTGTACTATATTAAATATTTTATTCCCCCGAGTGGAAATCAACCTCCAACCGTCGCACTTACAGTCGCGTGTGCCTCTGCGCAACCATGGTATCTAGAAAAAAAACAATGCTGATTATAAAAAGTTAGTTATAGTATATAATATCTATATATATTTTTGTTCTTGTTCCAGGCTAAAGACAAGATCAGGTTTTCAGTGGTGGGGATGGTAGCGTACGGCCTCACTTGTGGCACTGACAACTTACCCGGTGTTTACGTCAAAGTACCAGAAGTGTATGATTGGGCCATCACTGAAATGACCCTTTTAGGTTTTAATAAGAGTGCTTTTGTATATTAGATGTAATATTTCATATCGTCAGCTTGTGTAGAGTAGAGAGTCAAGTAAACAAAAGATTGCTCAAAATTCCTACGCATTATCCGTAGCAAGCACATAGAGTTATTTTTTTTTTATTATTTTTTTTTCAATTGAGATTTTTCATTTTGACATAGTTGCAGACGACTGTTAGGGGATAATAGAATGGAACAAGTCAATATAATTTAGATAAAAAAGCTGACTAAAATTCTAATTGGAGATTAAACATAATAGAAATAAATTATATTTTTGTGTTCATGAGTTTCACCTTTATTATATTTTTGTCTCGAAGCTTAATGTGAGCTTACTCTTCACTCAACACACAATGCCTCCAGAACTCGGCGCAAAGTGGAGAACGAATGTAAATGGGAACTGAGTGTCTTAGCCTTACGCTTCCAGTTCCTTCTGCCTACCCTTTGTGCGGGATACAATGTAATGCTTAAAAAGTGACCCAACCCAAAAAATATTGTGAATTAGCTAACGGTACTGTGGAGAACGGCGCCGGATTCCCGCCTAAGTGGTGTGTTATAGGAGGAACCCAGAACCGCATTGTATTCTAAGTAGTTTATCAGAAGCTAAAATCAATAAAAATAAAAATTGTCCTTGTTACATAAGTTAGATTATATTATATAAAATTAATAAAATAAATATAATAATTCGTTGAGGATTTTATTTTTGAACTTCAAAATAACATAAATTTAACAAAAATGAGTATGAATTCTGATGCATGTTAATAATCTATATAGTAAAGAAGACATTGAAACAAAATAAACTGGTGCGCAACCCGATCGCATTCTTATTTGTCGGTTGTCGGTCGTCGAGGAAACATCGCCCAAGGACTTTAAGTGATTATTTTTAAATTTTGTTATTTATATCGATACACCCGTGGTAATTACATAAATTTTATAATCATAATTTTCTTTAATTCTATATTTATTATCACTAAATGCAATTTATTTTTTTAATTATTGGCAAAAAATATACTTAAAGCTTATTTACGTAAATTTAAAACGGACAGGTGACTATAATTCCAATTCTTCTTAAGCGTAAATAAAAATAACATTAGTAATAAAAATATATACAGTAAAATAATATATTGTGTTAAATGTGCCCTATCGTTAATTTGTAATATATATATAATTTAAGCAAAGAGTCTAAAGGCGTATTCCTCATTGAAGACTACAAAAGCGAGGCATATGGGAATTTTTACCTAAAATAGATCTCCGAAAAGGCACATCGAGAAGGCTAAACGGCTTGCATGTTCTCCTTGGTACTTTAGAGCAGAATGATTAATGAAAAGTGAATCTAATATTTCCCTTTTTTTAAACAATCCTAAAGTTCATCTGTTATATAATAAAACAATAAAATAACACTCACTTTTATCTTATAAACTCCTCCACTTTATTCCATTACCAGTAGTACTTAATCTAGCCTCGATGCTGTCCCGGGAAAGAGTGTCCCCCAATACGATATGTACAGCTTTTATAAATTATCTATTTATTAACTACCCTCCTTTTTGTACAAGACCTAACACTGGTCGATTTTATACTATTATTTATTTATCAACAACCCTCTTTTTTACAAACCCTAACACTAGTCATCCAAAATCGTATTCAAGGCAAAGGCTTTCTCTTTTGCCGTAAAACTGATGAGTTCCAGCTCTCAAGCTTTACAACAATTTTGACGATATGCTCGGACCTTGCTTTGGCAATTTGCCATTTTAAGTACCTAAAGGCTCGGTTATTCTTCCTCTTAGTGGATTCCACCTTCGAATTTTTAGAACCGATTTTCTCGGCCCAGATTTGATATACCGTGCGCTTGCTTAAGGCATCTAGTTTGCAAGACGTATCAAACCAAGGCCGTGACTTGCCAACGATTGGCACTGCTACAGATATAAAGTTCCATGCCCTGTAGAACTACGTTGATAACATCAGTGGTAAAGGCACTAGGCTCATCGGTACAGAAGCAAATCGGCCTCCAGGGATAATGTACGCAATCCATCCCAATCTGCTAGCTTGTAGTGCCAAACGCGACTAGTTGCGGGTGTTCTGCGACTGCCGCGTTTAATAAATAACAATTACTAAAGAAGATCTCGAAATAGTAGGGCATACTTATGACTGTCTTCATAGTAATAAAAAAAACTGTAACTGTAACAAATTAGAATACGTTAATACATTCAACTACTTAGGTTTAAAAATTGTTAAAATACTTAAATTGGAAATCTTAGGTAATAAACATTTGCAATAGGCTAAGATGTGTATTAGGGACATTTTACCACTTGAGTAAAGAATTAAATAAAGAAACGCTACCCATTGTATACTATGCGCTCGCTGACTCCTCCGGATATTTATAACATACATAACTAACTTATGACTAGTGGCCAGAGCGCCTGGTCGTCAGGAGGCGCGGGTTCGAGTCACGCTACGTTCCAGGGTTGGGCGCAGGATCTCGGAATTACCTAATGCAAAACGCAGTGGCAAAAAGCTGATACTTAACGCCAGTTTTAGATGTCGGGGGTGGTAATGATTTGGCCTCTTACGACGCCATCAGTACCAGGGTGATCCTTGACATAACGCCACATAATACAAGAACCAGATTTTTAAGCACGTCTGAAATAAGCCTCAATTACGTCATACATTGATAAATACTATTAAAAATATATATTTAAATTGTTATACATAATATAAATTACGTTACATTGTTTCGTAACTGATAACAATGAGTAAACTACAATTATATTTAGAGTTACTAATGACAAAGAGCATTACTTGCTTAGAAAACATCCGCATGGCTGAGTGCGTTGCGCTTAGTAAGAGCGCTTGAAAGGTTTCTAAGAAACGCGGGTTCAAATCCCGCTACGTAAAAAATTTGTAATTCAAAGTGGGAAACGCAAACGGAAACGGAACTTGTAGGAACATATGTATATCACTCATCTATGAAGTGGACTCCAGGAACGTTCTGCCAAAACACAGCGTCTGTGCGTTCCTGGCGCCCGGCGTAGTATCAACGCTTATTTTTAACTATAGTAAATCGTAATCTACTTCTATCCTCCTCTATCTTACACAAAGTGTAGAGAAAAGATAAAGAGTAGCAAAAAGGTCATATGTCAAATATGGTGACATTTTAAACGTCCTTTCTTAGTTACGAGATTTCATTGCATAAATCTGCAGGTATCTGTTTTTTAATCAGCTTCACACCATGTTCCGCACACAGCAGGAACCTAATATTAAGACACTCCGTCAGATTACACCAGAGTTGCCTAGAAATTGTGCCGCAATCACCTTTAATTAAATTTACGGTAATTATTTTTTGTTGAAGAATTGCAGTCATGTAGTTTTTTGTATGAATTCAGCATCATTTGAAAGAAAATCATAAGGAATTGTAATATTTTTTTGTGTAAATTAATATACGCTTAAAAATAGAGCACTCACATTTCAAATTAGAAATCATAAAACATTATAAGGCTTATTACTTTTATGTTAGCTTGCTCCATTACACTGCAAACTCACGGAAGCTCAAGACAGCAATCTTTAAGTAAACGATTTTCCTGAGAACAAATCGGAGAACTTGTAAGAAGGCATGAGTCAACTAGGTAATGAGTGTCGCCTCTTATCCCATAGAAGATATCGATATACTATCTTGCTCGACAGTACGCAAATTGGACAATACAAAAAAAATAGTAGTAAAATGATGTAATACTAAAGTTAGAGACTCCATCATAGCAGCTGTATCGCGAAATTCAACAAGAACAATTTGAGTAACCGATTCTACTCAAGACATTTAAGTCAGTATGAATAAGTCAAATATATTTGTTTCAGAACATCTCTCCCTATATTGATTTTAAGCTCTACATGCGCATACTCGAAGTTGCTAAAGAAAAAGAAATTCGTTACGTTTCGATAAGTAATGGCCGTACATTCTCTCAAAAAAATGACCAGTCTACCGAAACAGATCAAGTCATTGAATCAAGTTTAGCTTTTAAAACTCAAGCTACTAAGCCGATTTATTTTTATTTTTAATTCAATATATTTAATATTTATTATTAAAATTTTCGTGGAATGAATACAAAGCTTATTACGATATCTATACTCTGAATTGTTTTCTGACTGTTTTAACATATAAAGACGAGATCGCCAAACCACGTCATTATCCTAAAAAACATTAGGTTGAGTACTGTCTCCTGTGTCTAAAAAAATCGAATCACATATGAAAACGTTTTTGAAGATTTCTGGATTGATGTGAAGTTTGTATCATATTCTTACAACCATCTGTATCTATTGATCTTCTAAACTTGAGGTTAGATAAAATAAGCTCCGTTACACAATATTATAGTGGAGTTATCATCATCCTAGGTGACTTTAACTTAAGCTTCATAAATTGGACTCAAGATGTTAACGACTCCCAAGTGACCACTCCTAATAATTCATAATTCTTTGGGATATGCATTGGTGGACTTTCCCTTCATTGAATAGTCTTAATCAACACAACTATATACGAAATCATAATAGTCGCATTCTTGATTTAGTACTAGCAAATTTGCCTTAATACTTTAAGAAAATTAGATTCATTACCTAGTGTTGGAAATTTTAATAGGACAGAGAAAAATTTACTTGAATACTAATATTTGCCACTCATGGTTTTAAAAAAGCGGATTATAATAGAGTCGACTCGAATCGAATTGGGTAAGCTTAATTAGGATCTCGAACTTCAACCATGTTCTGACAGCATAGTAAAAAAATTTATATAATTCTTTACACAGTTATAAATACTCTAGTTCCAGACATCAAGCTAAAAAAGTCAAAACATTCTGTCTGAACCTGTCTCTTTACACAAAACCTGTTAAAATTAATTGCTGAAAAAGAAAAACTTAAAAGAAAACCTCACAAAAAGTAGAGTTGAATCACTCTGAAAGCAGTGATACTCTTAATATATTATACACACTGAGGAGTCCCTAATAGGTGCACTGAAAAAATTCAGGTCTCATAGAATAAAATGTATGATTTTTGACCACACAACGACTACTTCCGGAATTGATATCAGTATTCTTTTCTCAAAACAGTTTGAATTGGATATTTACTCTTCCAATATCTAGACAAAAGATATCAATATCTTCCAAAATCTTATTTCCTAGTAAATACGATCATAAGACAAATTATAAATAAATTTAAAAAAATATCGACTATCCTGTTACTTACAGGTAACACACATTACAACTATTTAATTAAAGTTAAACAAAATAAATCATGTCCGCGTGTCCACTTTCCATCCAAAAATAAAAAGCATTTGAAACCCAAACGCTGCCATTTCCATCTCTAATTGATCAACGCAAGTTAAGTGATTGTTTCTCTCCCCGCGCCTGGCCAAATGTAGCTTTATTGTCAAATTGTCCAATAGTGATTGTCCTCAGCAATATTCATAATGTGATAAATAATGCAGTTTAAATATAGAACTGTTGATAAGCTGATTGATAATAATGAAAAAGTAAAAAAAAAGTACGACCACGTGTCACGTCCAAAAAAAAGCAGTTTAGATAATAATTAATCAGTCGGTCCGCTATAGCTAGGTATACGTAATGCCCGGGCATTATAAATAACGCGCTTTTAAATCACTTCTTCCATAACATATACATAAATAGTAATTAATTATATTTATTATTTACGTTTAACCAACGGCCTGGAATTTCCAGAAAGTATATATGTGTTTGTTTGTGACAGTTTTTTGTAATCAGGTTAGTGTTGGGAAACGACGCGACGAGGACAGTCGGCTGTTCTGTGCAAAATGTGGCTTAGGTGAGCTTCTTTATTATATGCTTATTCTGCAAACTTATGATGTAACTTACCATGTTTTTATTTAAACAAAATTGACGATTTATTTTTATATTTGAATGTATAATTTGAGTGTATTTATGTTTGAATGATAACATAATATATGCCAAAAATGACTATCAGATGATCTTAACAATAATAATATAATATTACATAGGTGCATGACAGGGTAACTTAACACTAGATATACTTTATCTACCTTTCTATGCGGTAATAAAACGTGAAGGTGGTTTTTGTATATTACACATACAACATTTTAAGTACGGTAGGTATGATTATGATTATAATATAATATTACATATACAATATACAATATACATAATATATATACAATAATAATATAATATTACATAGGTGCATGACAGGGTAACTTAACACTAGATATCCTTTATCTACCTTTCTATGCGGTAATAAAACGTGAAGGTGGTTTTTGTATATTACACATACAACTTTTTAAGTACGGTAGGTATGATTATGATTATAATATAATATTACATATACAATATACAATATACATAATATATATACAATAATAATATAATATTACATAGGTGCATGACAGGGTAACTTAACACTAGATATCCTTTATCTACCTTTCTATGCGGTAATAAAACGTGAAGGTGGTTTTTGTATATTACACATACAACATTTTAAGTACGGTAGGTATGATTATGATTATGATTAAATTTGACTTTTGTTTTGTAAGAGAGTTACGTCGAAACTATTGATGTATTTTTTTACTTTTTCTTTCTTTCAGCTTCACGCTTTATTTTAAAATAAATCAGCTCACGCTGTATCCCGCACACAGCAGAACTCAACACCGCGCTTTGCCTCGACACCAGAGCGAAGAAATGGAAATATAATAATATAAAATAAATATTTCATCTCCACAACCAGTCGGTTTTACAGTCACATTTAAAACCGCTGCGCCACGACTGGCCTGAATTTATTATCATTAATTATTAAGAATTATCAATATGTTATCTCTGTAATAGGTTAAATAGATGCACTTGAACTTTTCCTTATACTGATGTCCAATTTTATTTTTCTTCCATCCATTGAAGCGCGGCGTTATGATTTACAACTGTACAATGTGTTGACATTATGTCGTGACATGCAGGAAAAAAATAAACTATTTTCCTTAACAGATATGGAGTTCATATTTTGCTGGTATGCAGTTCATACGCTGCGGTGTCGTCTGATGAAGAAACTGCTAGATGGGTATTGTCACAAATGAATAAAACAGGTACACACATATTTAATAAATAGCATTATCTCTTGCCAAATAAACATTCTAATGAACAATCTTTGTGTAGCGAACCTTTGTATAATCCCTACGGATATGCTAGCAACAAAAATAAATTGTAAGAAGCGTATTAGAATTTCGACGTACCCTGATGAGAACGTATGTATTACGTACATTATCAGAGCGTTTGGACGGTAAACAAGATACGCGGGTTCGAGTCCCGCTACGTACTATTTTTTGTCCTTTTTTTATACGTTTCTATTTGTTTTTTTCTTAGCACGTACTAAAGTGAAGCTTTAATTTATGTACATAACCTCGAAATGTCCCTTAGACTTTAAATCAATGAGTAAAATAAGATTAAGCATAACATATTAATTTTTGGGGTTTCGTATAACAAAAGGAGAGAACGAAACCCTTATAGGATCACTTTGTTGTCCATCTGTCCGTCAAGAGCATTTATCTCGAAATCGCGTTATTCGAATCGAAATCGAATTAATATAACATACAATATAGAAAATTAAAGATTACTTCTCGTGGACCTATTGTTATAACAATGAAATTTGACACAAAGTGAGAACTTCAATACAGTTCAGAAAAATGGAAATTTATATTTATATTACAGATAAAATCTTGTAATAGATGTATCATATAAATATAATTTTTCTCGCTTTCTTTTATTCTTAATTTTTGTTCATTTTATACAAAATGAGTACATATGGGCATATACCAGATATACATTTATTAACTTTTATAAGTTGTACGAAAACATAGGTAGGCGCCCGACTCGCAATTTAACCGTTCATTATCTTATATATTGTGACTTTCAAAACAGCGTCGGTAATAGGTTCCCCACGGTTCTCGTGTATATATGTAGACGACGAGTGCGACGTTAAATGCCGCCGTGCTTTAAATACAGGCCGGAGGGTGGAGAACGTAGTGTGACAACACTTTAATTAGGTGACCTGAGCATTAAAAAATAACGAAATAATAACAGATGAAAAAAATAAATAATACCGTAATCTTATTTCACAGAACCAGTCACAGAAGCGTTGGATCTAACTCCAACGTTTATAAAGAGTAAGTGTAATTATTATTAAACCATCCAGTTGAGGCTGTCATGGCGCAGTTTTCAAACTGTGAATGTTACGGTTGTCGGTTCGATAATTTAATAAAAATAATAAATTATTTTCTATTCCATGCTCTGGTAACGAGACAAAAAGTTGAGTATCTTTACTCAACACGCAATGGCATTAAATGTGACATTTGTAATGACATGTCATTAAATGCGCCATTACGTGGTTACGCCATTATCCAAAGACAAAGAGTCACTAACTAAAATTATTTAATACGGTGGTTATCAGTTTGATTTTCACTTGAAAAAAATATATTTTCTTTTAGCTTCATCCCTCTGTTAGAAAAGCGCGACGTTATCTCATTATGCGGTAAAAGTACAAAGCTTTTTTTTATATAAATTCAAAATCTTTTTTTTCAGAATCTAATAAGATTGATTTGACTCCAACAAATATACGTAAGTTTAGATTTTTTTATTATTAAATGAAAAACAAAGGGCAACGTTGAGTTTAGCGAAATTAAAAGCAAATTGTAATCAACAGATTTTAGAAGTATATTAAATTTATTTATTATGCACCATAATATTGAAATTTCCCTCCTCTACAAAGTTAACGTGCTGCGTTGACTTCCGCCTCTCAATGGAACGTTTTGAATTAGGGCGAACAATGGAGTGTCAAAATAGTACTTTCTGTAATCTGTACCATAAGATACCGGAAAACCATCCATCTGTTAAAATGTATTTTAATCGACTTTCTTAAGAGAGGTTATCAGTTTCATATGTATGTTTGTATGTAAATATGTGATAATGCTGGAATTGGACAATATTTTAGTATGATTTACTACATTTACAGTTTCACAACTAACTAGTAAAGTACTGACCGAATACCGAAATCTCGTATTGTATTATTGTATTGCGGGTATTGCGGGATCTCGCATCATTTTCCAATCCTGCGAGTTTCGGGATTAAGTATGCGGTATCCGCGGGATTTGCGGGACTGGGAAGATGTATACATAGGACCTCTAGCCAGTGCGACAATCGCCAATAAAGAGTTTCCATAATCCGATTTCGATCTTACTTTACCCGTCACCATATTAGTCCAGTCAATTTAACTAAACTTAAAAACCGTGAAAATATCGGACTGAACACGCAATATAGGGATACACTACGACAGATACAACGTGGATGTCATGGTGAGTAAAGATTAGCGTGTTCAGGTGGTTTGAGCTCGTTGAGTGAATGAGTGACGAAATAACAGCAAAAATATTTATGAAGCAAGAGAGTGTGTGGCAAAAAAAGTAGGCAGAGACCTCGGTTGACCTCAGATAATGCAGTATCAGTAATCAGTATCATACAGATGAACATTAAATATCACAAAGAAATAAAAGAATTTCACAAGCATCGGCAGAAAGTAGGGAATGGAGTGTCTTAACACTAGGTTCCCTCTGCCGACCCTGCTGAGTGCGGGATACAGCGTGAAGCTGACAAGCATTTAACTGTAAACGCGAAGTTGGGGGTTTGATTTTATCATAGGGTGTAGGGCATTGTATTAACCATGGCCTGCCATGTTAAAATTAAAAAATTAAAAAATTAAATCAGCTTCACTAATTCACTATATCAGAGCGGCAGAGCGGTACACACCACTGTTTATTACCAATGTTCATAAAAATACCTCAGAATCGGATATCACTACGTACATACATAAGAAAACTCAAGAAACCGTTAAACTTGAGAGAATATCTATAAAACGTGAATGTGAATATAGTGCATATAAATTTTATGTATTACAAAGTAAAATTCCTCTGTTCTTGGACGAGAGTTTGTGGCCTAAAGGGATTATTTTTCGTCGCTTTATTAATTTTAAAGTGTCACAGAGTAGAAATATCGGCCCCGTTATAAAATCGCATAATGGATAAAAATAATAAAAATAGTAATAATAAAAATATTTACAATTTTGCTACATTTAACTGTAAGAACGTAAAAAGATCTATAGATAGTATCCGTGACTTGTGTAAAACAGCTGATGTAGGGGCTCTGCAGGAGACATGGCTTTTGCCAGATGAAATACCTTTTCTGGATACCATCAGCGACGAGTTCAGCTGTACAGGTGTGTCAGCTGTTGATACCTCTGTGGGAATTCTCCGTGGTAGACCTTTTGGCGGTGTAGCCCTACTGTGGAGGCGTAAGATTTTTCAAAATGTAACCGTCGTACAGTGTAGTAGTTCACGTGTATGTGCAGTGAAAATGGTGTTAAATCAAAGGACAATATTAGTAGTGAGTTTATATATGCCAACGGATTCAGTGCTTAACTTAACAGAATTTACGGATGTTTTGAGCTCGGTAAGTGCAATAATAGACAATTGTAATGTGGACTGTGTTTATATTTTTGGTGATTATAATGCTCACCCTTTTGAGCGATTTTATGACGAGCTTATGGCATTTTGTAATGACCAAAAATGGTTATGCATAGACTTTGAAATGTTAAAATCGGTTTCTAATACCTACACGTTTATTAGTGAAGCTAATGGCTCTAAGCGATGGCTCGACCACTGTGTGTTAACCAAAGCAGCCGCTCAAACAGTTAAAAGGGTGTATGTAAACTATGATACGACGTGGTCGGATCACTTTCCATTAATTGTTGAATGTAATTTGAATGTTATTCCAATAATCAAAATGCAATCTAATTTAAAACGCAACGAAGTTGTGTGGGGTGACAGAGACCCGCAACAAATTGAAATTTACCTAAAGAACTGTAATGAAAAGTTGACTCTCATCGATTTCCCACATGAACTTCTTAAGTGTGGCGACAATTTGTGCTATGATCCGAGCCACAGAAGTATCATAACTAACCTTTATGAAAATATTGTAGCGGCTTTAAGTGAATCTGCGATTACAAGTTGTGTACGTAGAAGGGCAGTACGTGGCAGGCGGGTAGTACCAGGCTGGAATAAACACGTCGCTGCTGCTCGCGCGGATGCCAGGCTACAATTTGAACTTTGGTCGTTGCAGGGAAGGCCGTCAAACGGTTCTTGCTATCAGAAAATGTGTGAGGCTAGAAGAAAATTTAAATCGCGTTTAAAATGGTGCCAAGACCATGTAGAACAAATTAAAATGGATATATTAGCGTCACATCATATAAAAAAAGATTTTCGTTCCTTTTGGAAACAAAGTAACAAATTGCAACCGAAGCCGGGTATCCCTGTGAGCATCAGCGGTTTGACTAATTCTGAGCAAATTGCTGATCTTTTCATGGATCACTTTTCAGTGAAGTCACCACTTGGAGGGTCACATCTTGTGCAGGATGCTGGGGCCGGAATGAACAGGTTGACAATAATAACAACTGAAAGTATTACTGAAACAATAATGTCAATGACCAGAGGCAAGCCACCTGGTCACGATGGTCTTAGCATTGAGCACTTACAGTCGGCTGGTCCTCATTTAGTCCGTATTTTATGTATATTGTTTAACTTATGTCTAAGTCATAGTTTTATGCCGGATAATATGATGCGTACAGTGGTGGTTCCTATAGTTAAAAATAAAACGGGCGACAACGCTGATAAGAATAACTATAGACCTATTTCGTTGGCAACTGTAATTTCAAAAGTATTTGACAGTATTCTTAATACTCAGCTTAATTCGTACATCCAACTGCATGACAATCAGTTTGGTTTTAAGCCGGGTCTGTCAACAGAAACCGCAGTGCTGTGTCTTAAGAGTACTGTCACCTACTACGTAAAGAGAGAAACGCCAATCGTTGCCTGTTTCCTTGATCTCTCTAAGGCTTTCGACCTGGTTTCATACGATGTGTTATGGAAGAAACTTCATAAAAGTGGCTTACCTTTAGAGCTCATTAACATTCTTAAATATTGGTATGGAAACCAGGTCAACAATGTACGATGGGAGGGAGCGCTGTCGCGCCCGTATAGTCTGCAGTGTGGCGTGAGACAAGGGGGTTTGACTTCGCCAACTCTTTTTAATATTTATATAAATGAATTGATAGCTGAGCTCAGCAGCATCAGAGTTGGCTGTTACATAGACGGTGTATGTATAAATAATATTAGCTACGCTGACGATATGGTGCTGTTGAGTGCATCTGTCTGTGGCATGAGAAAATTACTATCTGTATGTGAGTCGTATGCTAAGTCACATGGTCTAATTTATAATGTAAAAAAGAGCAAAATAATGGTGTTTAAAGTCAGAGGCAAGTGTAGGAAAGAATTACCACCGGTGTTCCTAAATAATTGTACCCTAGGTAGGGTGGATAGTTTTAAATATCTTGGCCACTGTTTGACTTCTGATTTAAAAGATGATACTGATATAGAACGGGAGCGGAGAGCGTTGTCGGTGAGGGCGAATATGCTCGCTCGTAGGTTTGCACGTAGTTCACGCAACGTTAAAATTACATTATTTAGAGCATATTGTACATCTTTTTACACGTGCAGCCTGTGGGCTGGATATACTCAAAAACCTTATAGCGCTCTCCGCGTTCAGTACAATGACGCGTTCAGGATGCTGTTGGGGCTACCTCGATACTGCAGTGCCTCAGGGATGTTCGCTGAAGCCCGTGTTGACTGTTTTTACGCTCTCATGAGAAAAAGATGCGGGTCTCTGGTGCGTAGGGTACGGGGTAGTGTCAACAGTATACTGAATGTGATATCGAATAGACTTGATTGCACCTACATGAATCATTGCTGTTCTGTTGCAAACGCGACGGTGCAGCGTTGATTCGTGTGTATTGTAACATTTATTTAAAATATTAACTAACCTAGTCTGTAAGAAATAGTATTTACTAACCAAAATGAGTCACTGGTCACTTGAATAAAGTATTATTATTATTATTATTATTATTATTATTATTATATTGCCTCTAAAACACGCAGATGTAAAATAGCCTATATAAATAATTTTAGGCATAATTCTGCCAAAATTCTTTTCGAAATTTCTGCGCTACATTTTGACTATTCTCATGCAAATATCGATACTTGATTAATAGAAGTGGATTTAGGTTAGCTTTTTTGGTTTATTTGCGTTATATTAATAATACAATTTTCTATATGAGGGATACCCGCCGCAGGATTGAAAATTCCCAGTTTCTCAATACTGAGATTGAATTACTCAACTACCAGATACATTACAATTTTTACAGGTCTCGGATAGCAAATGCTCATCGTCCCATTTTAATAGCTCATATGCTCGTTATCTGAGAATTTTAAAAAATCTAATGGCGGTATCAAAATAAGTTTTATTAGTCAGTTTAATTTTTTTAAATATTATTTTCTTAGAACCCAATATAGATTGTCTTCTCGACGACGGGAAGAAAGGACATTGTATACCATATTACCAATGCGACGAGTATAACAATGTAATAGTAGACGGCAGTTCTTTAATGGATTTCCGGTAAGTGTACAAGCCAAATTGTCACTTGGAATGGAACCACGAATTTTTCTTTCAAAAAGAAAACTAAATAAAAAAAATTATAACCCGTGGCGCATTGCAACATCGTGTTACCGTAAACGCGACGGTTGTGGGCTTAATTTCCACTCGAGGGAATCAATTATGTAAATATGCTCTGTTAACAAAACAAAAGCAGCGCTGAGTTCTACCAATCAACGCGCATGTTAACACTATGTTAGGTTCCCTCTGCCTATATGCGGAAGTTAGTCATCTTATTTTCTAAAATTCTGCCTGTAATATCTCTTGCTTGTAATTTTGTTATCTTCACGCTGTATTCCGCACATAGAAGAGAAGGCCGAGGAATCCTGGGAATATAGTGTTACGATCCCGTCCGCCCGTCTTCTCATACAACTCAATGGCAGAACTTACAAGAGCGAAACATTTCCTCGAACGGGAGTCGAATCCTCAACCATTGTCTCAATAATTTGCTTTTTTTAGAAAAAATAAAAAATGTCCTTTGTCACTACAAGTCTGCTGCACTATTCAGAAAACAGAGGAACTCATGCAAGATTTCATCGCTAATCATCACGGTGAACAGGTTTATGAAACAGATAAAATGATGCACCAAGGGAGCAGCTCGGTGGACTTGGGTAAAAAGACATATTTCTTACTAGCTTTCACATAAGGCTTCACCTCTATGGTCAAATAATAATATTTATAACTTTTCAACTCTAAGGAAAGAAAAATACTTTATATTAGAAAGTATATAAAAAAATTGAGGCAAGTAAAGGCGACAGATTTTGGGCTAGACTCACCACTCAGGGGAATGAAATATTTAATATTTTTATTTCCTTGTTCTGGTGACACAATCTCCACACGCAATGCCACCAGAATGCGGCAGAAAGTAGGGAACGGAAGCGTCTTAATGGGAACGGAGTGTCTTCGAACTAGGTTCTCAGTATCCTTTTGCCTACTCTGCTATTTGCGGGATACAGCTTGAAGCTAAAAAAAATAAGTGAGCGTAAACTACGTTCAAATTATCATTACCCATGCCTCTTAAATACCAGCGCACTGACCACTAAGATTGATGAGAAGGTATGTCTTAGTGGTTAAAGTGTTTAGTTTCAAAAAAACTCGAGTTCAAATAAAACTATGTCCAAATTATTATACCTTTACGGTAAACGTAAAACTAATAATATATAATTCTAATTGTCTGAGATAACTTTAACAACATATACAGATTGCAGTGCGTTATATCGAACCATTAACGTTCCTCAATTGTTATATGCACTTAAAGAATTTTATAGTTTTTTTTATATTAGGCAGTGTATAGTAGTTTCTGAGATTAGCGCATTCAATCAAACAAAACAGAAAAACAGAAACGAAGTGAAACTACAAAGTTCGATGAATAAAATTAAGTTACGATGAATGAAATTAATTACGGCGTTGAAAATCGCCACTCTACACACAACTTCTCAAAAATTCTTGAAATATATTTTTTTTATGTGAATTCTTTTGTTACAGACGAATGTGGTTGGACAAATATACAAACTTCAACATCTGATAAAACGGACCAGCAAAGTGCTGGGCAGGCCAGTTATCAAGAGTTCCGATGGATGGTTGCAATTATAAAGTAATATTTTATCTGTTTAATTACATTTGGCTTTGAACTAAAATGATCGATCGTTATTTTGTGCAGGAATGGATTTTTTTAAATCCTTCACTCTTTTGAATAATGTACGGCGTAGAGATAGAAGTCCACACTCAATTGAAATGAAACTATTTAAAAGGATTAATCGCGTAAATTTAGTATTAAGCATTGTACTATCCGTGACTACGGTAATCCGTTGGGTTTCCAAAAATTCATATAAACCATTTTCGTTTTGCTTCTTTATAATTCCTCTCACTTACATAGCATAAAGTAACGCAAAGATAAAAAGTTTTTACCTGTCGAGACATTCTCAGTTAATTCTCTTGAACATTGACGTCTAACTGCAACCTGCGGTGGTTGTGGGTTCGATTACAACTATATAAGTTATTTTAGTTTGTCCGCTCAAGTAACAGCACAAAGTGCGACGTTGCATTCCATCGGTTAACAATACAATGCCCCTAAAATTGTTAACAAAGTACATCGCGTGCAGCTAAAACAATACAGTTTCTGTTTTAAATTTTAGGAAAAGAAGGGGTGTGACAGTTTGGGTACCGGATGACTTCCTCGCTGGAGGATCGTTGATACACCCCTCAGTAGTAATTACAGCCGCTTATAATGTGAATGAGTACAGAAATCGTGAGGTATGCTTTTTTCAGATTCTCGCTGTATCCCGCATCTAGCAGGATAGGCAAAGGGTACTTAGTGTTGAGACACTCCGTTTTTCACTTTCCTCCTAATTTTCGAGGAAATATCAAATATTACGCTACCACTTCATTTTCGTCCTATGTCCCTCTTATCTTTATTAGACTATTTATATTATCTGTCCTTCTTTTCCTTTCCAAAGTCCTAGGACCCGTTGCCTACGAGCAAATATCGAAACATTTTTAAAATTTCGCTTATTAAATACACTGCAGTCCGATTTTAAAATTGAACACAGCACAATTTCTGATTTGTTGAGACTTACTGATGACATTAGATTAGCAATAGAAAAAATAATCTAACTGTGCTAGTTTTAATCGATTTTAGTAACGCATTTAATTTAGTTGATCACGACATTCTTGTAGAGCAAATACAGCACTATTTTGTAATGCTAATGTGTCAGATTCAGCTTTAGAATGGTTTTCTTCCTATCTTCAGGGACGTTTACTGTCGTTTCATGTAGGTCAGACTAACTCTGACTGGCACAATGTCAAGGATCGCTTGCTTCAAGACAAAATTGTTTCACCTTCTGTTCTCAGTATTTACAAACTCCATTACGTCGTTAAAAATTCTCGATATTATATTTCTACCACGCAGGTTTATGTACATACTAACCTAACCTTGCCTACCAAGGTACGATTATAATTGTTTCCATAACTGTTAAAGACATGGGTGTTATTATCGATTATAAGTTGTGTTGGGACGTATATATTACTGATATTTCTCGCAAGATCTATACTTCCTAGCATTCAATGGTGCGAATGAAAAACTTTTTACCGGGGCAGGCCAAGATCAATCTAGTTAATACGCTGTTGCTTCATATTATTGATAACGGCGATGCCTGCTTCCGGATATAAGAAAAAACAACCTATTAAGTACGTAAAAAGACCAGGTTCCTCTGCCTACTTAATTTCATTTTGTTTAACCTCAACTCTCTCTCATCTATGTTTCTTTCGATTTCAAGTAATTTCGGAGCCTATTCAATTCAAAGAAACAAAAAATCTATTCTTTTCTCTATATATTAGTGTAGATAACAATGCCTATTTTTTCCTACCTCCAGAACGTCACCCGCTAC
Source organism: Heliconius sara (assembly GCA_917862395.2). Lineage (NCBI taxonomy): Eukaryota > Metazoa > Arthropoda > Insecta > Lepidoptera > Nymphalidae > Heliconius > Heliconius sara. Next base: position 18,247,249 of record OU860796.2, on the reverse strand, counting down.
AACATGCCGATATTATTTTATTATTGCATTCTTTTCTTTAGATTGATTTAAGTTTGGAATAGTTCATTATAATATAATTATCTACTATTCAGTATAGGCTAATTTTAATATTTTTTAAGTCAAAATAAATCAGCTTCACACTCGTTCCCCACTTACTGCTGAATTCTGGAGGCAATGCATGTTGAATGGCAGAACTCAACGCCGCGCTTAGCCTCGACATTTATTTAAAATGAATAAAATTATTTTGAAGTTTACCTAAACTTCCTTCTTACCTTTTACTAAACCTTTAATTCTTATTTTTTTAAGTGAATTACTAAGTAACAAAAAAGAATGTTATATAGAAAGTAAACTATTAATCTAACATATTTTATATTACTAGTACTTATTAAAAAGATTTTTATTATAAAGATATTCTTCTTCTTCCGTTATATATTATACGTTCTTATATTATATAGATATTATCCATTCCGCTAGACTATTATCCGTTCTCATTATTTGAGTAAATATCTGCATCTGCAAGAATAAAAAACAATATTATCAATATTTTTTAGCTTAAAGTTCGTGCAGGAGAATTCAACATACAGACAGAAAATGAAACATATAAATTCCAAGAACAAGATGTGAACAAAAAACTTATCCACCCGGAGTACTATAGGCGTACGTATAACTCTAATAAAAAGTTACAAAAAAATAAATTTAATTTTGAGGTTATTGTGGGAAGATAGTTTTGGTTTTTTTACAAACGACATCCAATTGTCTATCATCCATCACATCTAATAATTCATTCATCTACCCTCCGGAGGGCATGTATGAAGAGGTTGATGACAGTGGACGAGGCGAAAGAGGTATGTAGAGACCGTAGCGTTTGGCGCTCCGTTCTCATTGACTACCCCGCTAGGGAAGCGCGAAGTGCGTGAAGCTAGTTTAGTTTAGTTTTAGTTTAGGGTTTCCTATCTCCGTTCTGGGAAAATAAATATTTTCATTACTTCGTTTCTATAAGTCAAAAGGCGGCGTTGAGTTCCTTTAGCCAACCCGCAATGTCTTGAATTTGAGCAATAATTTATCTATCATTATTAACTGTTGGCTATATTTTTAGCATCTCTATACAACAATGTGGCTCTCGTGTTTCTAAAGCATCCTTTTAACTTGGACGGGGCTCCTCACATCGGCCTGGCTTGTCTCAACAAGGCATTACCGGAGCCTGGTACAGAATGCTTCACCATGGGATGGGGTAAATTGCCTAATGAGCAAAAATATAGTACTACGTTGAAAAAGGTGGGCATATCTGGAGTATCAATATATATATATATATATATATATATATATATATATATATATATCTTTTCTTTCTCTATCATTTTTTTTCTAAAAACTGTCAAAAAAATGTTTTCTTATATATCTTCTCTGTATGCCTCGATTTGTTTGATTTCTTGCTGTGTCCTACATATAGCCGGATAGCTAGAAGGAACCTATTGTTAATACACTCCGTCCCCCACTCTCTGTCGTATTTTCGAGGCATTGCGTAACGCGTAGCGTAACTAAATGCAGCGCTTTGCCTTGTTACCAGAGGGAAGAAATAGAAATATGAGTATACCTGCGACCTTGTCATATTTCCAAGTGAGAATCGAAACTACAATCGCTCTTGCAGTCACACGTTTGCGCCACTGTGGCATGATGCCTTTTATTTTTTACTATACTTAGTCTTAGCATAAATATTGTTACAAAAAAAAAACAATATTTTGGAGATCAAGATACCATTTTTGCTTGGGGCCTAGGGTGAGGTTTGAGACACAAATATTAAGGACCTTTTGGTATACAATAATTTTTGGAGTCCTAGAGCATACAAGACGTAGTTAGAAAGTAAAACAAATTATAGCCCTATTACAAAAAAAGGAATGAAAATATTATTAACTAATCACATTTTCAGAGTAAACTGCCTCTGGTGAGTCCAGAAGTATGTGAGAGCAACTTAAAAACCACGCTGCTCGGTCGTTTCTTCAGACTCCATTCGTCTCTGACTTGTGCCGGAGGACAGGAGGGTATAGACGCGTGTTATAAAGATGGTGGGGGATCCTTAGTGTGTCCTATACAGGTATAATTGTTTAAGCAATATCTAATATGGGGGGAGTGGGGGGTTTTGGACTCTTAGTACTTGGCTGCGGTTCGACTCTAGGGACTAGGGACGCGGCACCGCACATAGAGTTGAAGATTTTCCCTTGGGCTTATTAGCCTTCTTATTAAGAGTGTCGGCCTTAGGAGCCTTGGCGGTTTTTGTTGAAATGTATTTGTTTAAAAGGTTATCATGTTTTAAAATCATATATGGATTTTTCTCGTCAAGGTTATGTGCTTCGTTAAGTTTTGCTACTCAACACGTAATGCCTCCAGAATTGAAAAAAAAAATATTACTAGTTCATCTAGACACTCGCTCAAAAAAGCTTTTTTTCAGCTTTACGTTGTATCCTGCAGTATAGGAGGTTAGGTAGAGGGAACCTGGGGACTTCATTTTAACACACTCCGTTTCAACACGCTATGTTTTGGAGGCATTGCGTGTTGAGTGGCAAAATTAAATCTTTTTAAATCTTGGAAAAAGAAAGTATTATTAAATGATAAATATATGTATATACGATTATATTCGCAGTCGAGGAAATTAAATTATATATATTTAATATCCCCCAAGGCTGTGTGCCACTGGGAATATAATCGATACAATTCTGCGGAGTCGGAAATAAAATAAATATAAAAGTAAAAAAATCAAGTATGAAACTTAACAAAAGACAAAGGCAAACCAACACAAACTTATATAATAAACTAACAAAAGATAAAGTTGACAGCCAATTCAATTTATTATTTTGAGTAATTTTCAGGAAATTACAATATGAAATAAAATGTTATATTCACCACTTTAAATGAAACCACAGTTTTAACTACTGCATAAAAGCCTAAAATACAGTTTTAAAAAGAGATCTTTCCAAAAATCTAAGTGTTTTTTTTTAAGTATTATTCAAGATCAATGTTACCAGTATTTGAAAAATACTGGTATTACAAGCTTTGCATAGTTCTAAGACATGGGTGATGCGAGGCGCGAGATGCAGTGTAAAACACAAAATATATTTAATCTTTGGTTCAATTTTCATTTACTTAGGTTCAGGAAGACGGTGTGAACGTTAGATACTCAATGGTGGGAATAGTAGCATATGGTATCGGTTGCGGAGTCAAAGACCGTCCCGGGGTGTATGTGAAAGTACCAGCTATAAACTCCTGGGTAGATAAAGTTATGACCGAGGAGAAATACGGCACACTCACTTATACTGTAGAATGAAACTGTAAATTGTATCCCGCACATAGCAGGGTTCCCCCTGGGAACCTGAGAACCTAGTATTAAGATATTTCGTCCCAATTAATACACTTCCATTCTGTACTTTCCGCTGAATTCTGGAAGCATTGCGCTCAACACACAAACAGAAATCAACGCAGCCTTTTGCCTTGTTACCAGAGCGGAAAGATGAGGAAATTAAAATCTAAATATTTCATTTCCTCAAATGGAAATCGAACCAGCAACTAGTCGCGTTTACAGTCGAACGCTTGTGCCCTTAGACCACTTCTGGCTGGCTGGCTCATATAACATAGATAATGGATATACGTACATATACTTGTATGTCATTATATTTAGAGTGGATTTTTAAAAATTGCTCTTATTCAATACATTACATTGATTGACGTGATCATTGTTAAATATTAAATATAGTATTTTTTTTCAATAAATATATATATTTTAATATTTTCATTTATGTGTTTCTTTCCTTTTGCATCTAATAATGATATCTTCGATCATTTTAATCAATCAATCATTTTAATCACTCAATTTCACACTACACGTTGAGTGAGGTTTACACTGCGCTGTCTTCTTATCAGAACTGAAAATAAAACGCTGTGTATTGCTGAAATATATATATATATATATATATATATATATATATATATAGAATAATAGAATAATTATGACAAATATAATAACATAATTATAACAAAAAAACACAATATAATGCGTATCTAAAAGCAATGCTAAGGACCATAAAAGTAAAGATTTATTATCAAATACAGAAGTGAAAAATATTGTTATAATATATATATATATATATATATAATATATATATATATATTGGCAGCTCATTCCATAGCTTCACTGTCTTAACAGTGAAAGAATCACTGTAACATTTCGATCGGCACAAAGGAATTTCAAGGATATGGTTAAGACGGGAGCGGAGGCTTTGGGAATGGAGAGTGTCAGACCCCAAAAACTTAAAACGTTCCTTGAGGTATGATGGAGTAACGGGATTGTAGAGGATGGTGTAAAGGAGGGTAAGGGCATGCAAATGACGCCTATGTTTTATTGTCAACCATTTGAGTTGGCTACGGTACTGCGACACATGGTCATGTTTTCTCAACCCAAAAATAAATCTTATTATAAGATTTTGCAGCCGTTCGAGCTTACACAGTAGTTCCTGAGACAGATCTAAGAAACAAGAATCAGCATAGTCTAAAATAGGTAGAAGGAGAGCATGGGCCAACGATATTTTGGTCTTGAGGGGCAAGAGATTCTTCCACCTTCTCAATCTACCCATAATACAGAAAATTTTACGACTAAGCTCACACACGTGAGGCGACCAGCAAAATGCACTATCCATCCTGAGTCCCAAATTCTTAACACTCTCACTAACCTCCAAAGAAACATTGTCAAATAAAACTAAGGGGAGAGGAGAACGTAATTTAGACAGCTGCTTAGAGTTACCAAATATACACACCTGGGACTTATTGGGATTGATACAGAGCCCAAACGATTTACTCCACTTGCTAATTGCTTGTAAGTCGGAATTAATTTTATTAATTGCACTGGAGATGTCGCTTACCGCTGCAGTTGTATATATTTGTAGGTCATCAGCGTAAAGGTGGAAAGAAGATGATATATGTTGAGTGAGAGTGTTAATGAAAATGGAAAAGAGTAAGGGAGAAAGCACACCATCTTGCGGGACGCCAGCGTTGATAGCACATTGCGACGACTGCTTTCCGTCAAACTTAATGCTTTGTGTGCGTCCGTGTAGATAAGAGGAAAACCATTCAGTAGCCTTCGAGGAGAAATTAATAGTTTTAAAATTGCTAATAAAATATCAAAATCTACCGTGTTAAAAGCGTTCGAAAAATCCAATAGAACAAGTAAAGTTACTTGCTGGTTGTTTAAACTGCATCTAATATCGTCACAGACTTTATTAAGAGCCGTAACTGTGCTATGCCCAGGACGGAAACCAGATTGGAAAGGGGACAGAATGTTATTATTGTGCAGGTATATATACATTTGTTCATGAACTATGCGCTCAAAAACCTTTGACAGGAAGGGTAGTATAGAAATAGGACGATAGTTAGAGAAAGATGTTGGTTTAGATGCTTTAGGAATAGGGATTACAAGGGCATGGCGCCAAACATCAGGAAATTCGTTATAGGATAAGGAGAAATTAAAAATATGGCAGAGGACAAGAAGGATTGAGTTAAGAGTTAGGAGAATCATGCGTCGGCTTATGTTATCAAAACCAGTAGCATCGGATTTGATTGCAAGGATATGCTTGCGTACCTCCGTTTTTGTAATAGGAGAGAAGTAGAAGGGATCGGATACAGGATGGGACTGTAATGATAAAGAATTCAGTGTTTCTATTTTATTGCTGTCAGAGATTAAATTGACGGTAGTAAAAAAATTGTTCAGGGCGTTTAAATCCGTGCAGTTGTTTAAGATACCTCCGTCATTAGTACGCCGGCCTCCTATACCCATCGCGTTCAGGAATTTCCAAGTTTTTGCTGGATTGCTATTGTTAATTGATATATATATATATATATATATATATATATATATATATATATATATATATATATATATATATAACAAATTATTTTTAGAACACCTAACACATAGATTGTTAAAGCTGATGAACTCTTGAATGGTAAGGCCGTAGATCCTGTCGATTCTATGGTATGTATGGGTACCACCATTGACTCTAAATTATCGTGAGCTCTTCTTAGCAGCTATATATATATATATATATATATATATATATATATATATATTATATATATATAGATATATTATATATATATATATATATTATATATATATATATATATATATATATATATATATATATATATATATATATATATATATATATATATATATATATATATATATATATATAGCTGCTAAGCTAAGTCTATTCGCGAATCCATCAACATGAGGTCTCACGATAATTTATCCCTATTCCTAAAGCATCTAAACCAACATCTTTCTCTAACTATCGTCCTATTTCTATACTACCCTTCCTGTCAAAGGTTTTTGAGCGCATAGTTCATGAACAAATGTATATATACCTGCACAATAATAACATTCTGTCCCCTTTCCAATCTGGTTTCCGTCCTGGGCATAGCACAGTTACGGCTCTTAATAAAGTCTGTGACGATATTAGATGCAGTTTAAACAACCAGCAAGTAACTTTACTTGTTCTATTGGATTTTTCGAACGCTTTTAACACGGTAGATTTTGATATTTTATTAGCAATTTTAAAAACTATTAATTTCTCCTCGAAGGCTACTGAATGGTTTTCCTCTTATCTACACGGACGCACACAAAGCATTAAGTTTGACGGAAAGCAGTCGTCACAATGTGCTATCAACGCTGGCGTCCCGCAAGATGGTGTGCTTTCTCCCTTACTCTTTTCCATTTTCATAAACACTCTCACTCAACATATATCATCTTCTTTCCACCTTTACGCTGATGACCTACAAATATATACAACTGCAGCGGTAAGCGACATCTCCAGTGCAATTAATAAAATTAATTCCGACTTACAAGCAATTAGCAAGTGGAGTAAATCGTTTGGGCTCTGTATCAATCCCAATAAGTCCCAGGTGTGTATATTTGGTAACTCTAAGCAGCTGTCTAAATTACGTTCTCCTCTCCCCTTAGTTTTATTTGACAATGTTTCTTTGGAGGTTAGTGAGAGTGTTAAGAATTTGGGACTCAGGATGGATAGTGCATTTTGCTGGTCGCCTCACGTGTGTGAGCTTAGTCGTAAAATTTTCTGTATTATGGGTAGATTGAGAAGGTGGAAGAATCTCTTGCCCCTCAAGACCAAAATATCGTTGGCCCATGCTCTCCTTCTACCTATTTTAGACTATGCTGATTCTTGTTTCTTAGATCTGTCTCAGGAACTACTGTGTAAGCTCGAACGGCTGCAAAATCTTATAATAAGATTTATTTTTGGGTTGAGAAAACATGACCATGTGTCGCAGTACCGTAGCCAACTCAAATGGTTGACAATAAAACATAGGCGTCATTTGCATGCCCTTACCCTCCTTTACACCATCCTCTACAATCCCGTTACTCCATCATACCTCAAGGAACGTTTTAAGTTTTTGGGGTCTGACACTCTCCATTCCCAAAGCCTCCGCTCCCGTCTTAACCATATCCTTGAAATTCCTTTGTGCCGATCGAAATGTTACAGTGATTCTTTCACTGTTAAGACAGTGTAAGGCCGTAGATCCTGTCGATTCTATGGTATGTATGGTATGTATTCTAAATTATCGTGAGACCTCATGTTGATGGATTCGCGAATAGACTTAGCTTAGCAGCTATATATATATATATATATATATATATATATATATATATATATATATATATATATATATATATATATATATATATATATTCTATTAATTTTAAGCAATAACAAATTATTTTTAGAACACCTAACCTAACACATAGATTGTTAAAGCTGATGAACTCTTGAATGGTAAGGCCGTAGATCCTGTCGATTCTATGGTATTTATGGGTACCACCATTGACTCTAAATTATCGTGAGACCTCATGTTGATGGATTCGCGAATAGACTTAGCTTAGCAGCTTTTGCAGTTAAAAAAATCAGACTATTAACTGACGTGAAACCGGCTGGCGAAGTAAAGGTACGTTCGCGTGCAAGTTTTATTTATTTTTTTTTCGCCCGCTTAAGCTACATGATTATTAATCTAATAAACAGAAATGACTTCTAATATGATTTTTATTATTTTAATTAATTCTTTACGTTTATATTTTTGTAACATTACGTTCTTTTTACCTGTGTAATGTAAGTCTCATCATAATTTTAAAACTCTTTTAAATGTGCTGATGTCAGTAAATAATTTAATTTACTCCTTCAGAAACAGCCTTAAATGTTAAATTATTGATTTGAAGGATTCATAATATTCTTTGTAAAATAACTGTAATGATTGCATATTAACTCCTGTACAGTTTTTAAATTAGTTAAATGTACAATTGGTAAATATGTAGTTATTACAGAGTACACGTAGAAAGGCTTTAGGCATTTTAATATATATTTATTTCAAACGAACGAATGAACCGAAAAATCTAGGTATTGACTTAATATTTCTTTAAGGATCAAATCGGTCTTTATCTCTGTGTTGAATTAACTAACTAAACTAGGACTTAAACTTAACTGTTATGATTTATAAAAGTCCATTAACTCTCCATTAACGATTCAATTTTGTTTACTTTATTGTATAAGATATTATATAATAGTGCTCTAAAAATATATATTTTTATCAACAGTCATATAACCCAGACATTTCGAATGTCATTCTTTAGCCAGGAATCTTACCAGCGCGATTATATAATATTCGCAGATAAACTAATGCCTTGAGTTCATTCAAATGACGATAACTTTTTTTTAATGAACTGATAATGAAACAAACTTTAAATGTTGAGTTAAAACAAAGAAATTCGTGAAACGTGCGAACTTTTAAGTAAATCGGTTCAATCAAACCGATACAAAACCTATCCTGGTTTCGGAGAAAAATGTGACCATACAAAGATAGACAGACAGACAAGAAATAAAAAATATTTTTTTTGCTTTCTATTATTCTTTTTAAGTGCACCTGTATCCATTTCAGTCAAAATTACTATAAGTACAGAAAAAAAAATTTTTACTGCTTTATTATACATAGAAAAAAAACCAGGTTTACGCTGTATCCCGCACACAGCAGGGTAGGCAGATGGAACCTAGTATTTAGACACTCCGTTCCCCACTTTCTGCCGAATATTGGAGGCATTGCGTGTTGAGTGACAGAACTCAACGCCGCGCTTTGCCTCGACGCCAGAACAATGAAATGGAAATATAAATTTAAGTAAATATTTCATCTCCTCGAGTGGGGATCGAACCCACAACCAGTCGGTTTTACAGTCACGCTTTGTGCCGCTGCGCCACGACCGGATTATATATAGAGATAATATTATTTGACTTTGAATTTGTTATACATTGATTAAGTCGGGAAGGAATAATAATCATTTTAATACTTTAATAAAATGTCGTTTTGGATTAATATAATTTTATATTAAGTGACTTATTATTTGTTAGCCCTCCAGCATTATGGCGAGGTAATATATATAAAATAGATCAATGATCAACGCTCAGCCCAAGTTAGAAATCTGGACTTACACACTCAAAATTTCATCTAGCAGAAAAAAATAATTAACAGTATAGAACTGTAGGAGATAAATAAGAACTTCATACGAATATATTTACAGAGTATTTTAAATATTTTTAATATTTGAAAGAGTTAGTGGGCTGCAAATTGAGACTTTTCATTTTGCTTGTAACCCAGTCGTAAAACTCCGGTACTTTTGCATAAACCCCGGGCACGTTCTGGTTCCAACAATCGACTCCGTACGCCACCATCCCCACCACCGAGTAGCGTAGCCTTTCTTTATCCTAAAAAATAATTTTCAGAAAGTTTAGATTATTGAAATCGGTGGAGAAAAATGATATAAGAGTCATGATTAAAATTGTGTTTGTTAAATTTTCAGGATAGTCATGGCGCAGGGGCAAGTGTAAACGTCACTACTTGTGGGTTCGATTCCTACACGAGGGAATATAATACTAAGCTAAATTTATATTTCGCTCTGATGTTGAGGCAAAACGCGGCCTTAAGTCCCACCATTTAAACATGCGTCTAGAATTTAGAGGAAAGTGGGGAACGGAGTGTCTTAAGCCTCTGCTTACCCTGCTGTATGTATCCCACACACAGCAGCATCAAGCTGATTTACATTGATTTATATGAATCAGAGTAGATTAAGCTCTTTGTATTTGTCTGTTCTTGCGGAAATTACGTACTGGTATCCGACAAACGAGGGAGGAGCCTCCGTCACCGTCGCATGTGTCCACACCAAGTTCACCTCCAGCGCAGGTTAGAGAGTTATGCAATTTGTAACCATCTCCGAGTATCGTATGTCTTAATAACCTTTCACAATCATCTTTCCCAACTAAAGGCAGTTCCAGCTGTAAAAAAGATTTCTATCACTATTAAATATTGGGAAGCGATCATTTGTTTGTGCAGAAATCACAATGAACAATTCATAAATTGTTAATTGTATTGTAATAATTACCGAGTATCTTATACAACTCCAAGGAATAATTTTTAAGCTGTTTGAAAAAAACATCCTGTGATTACCATGAGCTCCAAATAGATGATAATATTGAAATTCTAGATAAAATTTGACTTTTTAAGATATATTTTGATATTAATAAATATCATACATAAGTGTAACTGTTACGTTCAAATCGGTATTTTTTTTATTATAATATTATTAAACTGGACATGGGTCGGCACAGTTGTGATACTACAATAAGCAAAGTAGAAATCAAGGGCACTAATTAGACCAACAACTAGTCCCATAAACGGGTATTTGGAGGGAAAAAAATATACGAAAATTGTTATCTGTGGTTAAATTAATAAAAGATTTGATTTTTGAAAATCATTAAAGCTGAAATAAAAATACAGACCTTTTTAAGAAATTTTGCACTTTTATTATTAGCCCTAACATCCATACCCCAACCCATGCTGTAGCAGACTGTGCCAGGACTCGGCAAGTTGGGCTCCAAACACCCCACTCCAATGTGAGGTGCACTCGCCAGATTGAAAGGCGATGATAAAACCAGTAGTGCTACGTCGTAATAAATGTATACTGTTGACAAAGAGTTAAATTACACCAATATCTCTATAAATTCGTCAACCGTCATTGCGCAGCGACACATACAGTGTCTAGCTGTAAACGTAATACTACACAATAAAAGTTAATATAATAATCATAATTGAAACATATTAATATTATATATGTGTGTTACACTTTCATGCTAAAACAACTCAACCAATTATCATGAAACTTTGTACACATATTTTTAGAGGGATTAGAAAGGACAAAGGATGCTTTTTGTTAAAAAAAATATTATCCTTTAGCTATAAAAGTAAGTTTAAATGAGCGAAGCAGCGTATGACTCTCTGTAATATTTAATATAATTAATATGAAAGTTAGTGAAGACGGATGGACTACTGAACCGATTTAAATGAAACTTAACAATAATGTAGCATCAGTATAACACATAGGCTACAAATTTTTGTAAAGAATTTGTATAATTTAGTTATAAAATACGCTAGTGCGTGTGGCTTAGATTAATCCTTAATATTACCATTTTTGTTAAATATAACAATATGTATACCATTGTCGTAGCTTTCGTGACTGATGACATTCGCTACATCTCTATCTTGGTGTTTATGTTGTTCGCTTTCTTCAGACAAGTTCCATTCGCCAGCTCGACATTTTAACTGAAATTTAGGTTATGCTGAACTGAAATCTATTTCACCTTCACGATGTATCCTGCATATAGCGGGACAAACAGAGGGAACCCAGAGTTAAGACACCTTGTTCATCATGTACCGCCAAATTTTCGAGACATTGCGTGCTGAGTGATGGAGCTAAAGCGTTTTTGTCCTTAGTCCCCAGCGAAAAAGTGAAAATAACTATTTTCTCGCAGAGGGAATCCGAACCCATACGGTATTTGTGTTTACTGTCAATCACTATGTTACCACAGTATCTTAATATATTATTTTTTGTTTCATTATTCGAGGCCAACGGGGATTATGGCGTTGAATTTCGCCACTCAACAGGTATCGAATTTAGACATAATGTGAAGAACGGAGTGCCGTGACATATGATAAAAAATATATAAACAATTTAAGCGTAGCGAGATTTGAATCTGCGCCTTTTGTTATACCGTCCTAGCCCTTTAACCACTAATGCATAGGTTCTCATCAGGCTACGTCAGAACTCTTATACGGTTGTTATAACTTATTTATATTGTTAGCATTTCTGTAGATAGGATTTTTACTAACTTCCTCTATATAACTTGTTAACAGCAGTAGCAATTATGAATCTCCTTCATTTGTGGGTATTATTTTAAAATATTTTTTTTTAGAATAAATATATCGGTCACACCATTATAATTCTGACAAATCTCGACAAGCGACTCGTCATACTTAGGGCGTGCCAGGGTAACAGACAGACCTTATTGGGATGAGTTTTGTACACCTTGTGGGCTACCGTCATCACAACTGAAGGATGGATGAGAGTGCCTCCACCGATGATTTTATCCTCCAATATCTGGTCTTCGGTATTTTTTTTGCTAAAAATAAAACCAGAATTAATTTATGTTAGCTATATCTTAAACAGTTGGATGTGATAAAATTGAGCTCTGAGAATACTTTTTTATCATTTTTCAAAGACGCTCCGTTACCTATATTCTCCCCATTTTTTTAAGATATTGTGCAGTGACTAGTGGAACTACACTTTGTCTGTGTACTAGAGCGAGGAATGAAAGCCGCGCTTATAGTGCAGTGCTGCATGCATGCAGTGCTTCTGCATCACGACGACCTCAAAGAATTTTTCAGTTTTCTTTTATATTATGGATATGAATATATAATTAGAGTTCGACCCTGTTCTGCGTGGATTCTCTTCCTTTTTAATTGATCTAATAGATACCCAAAAGTTGCCTGGAATTGATATCGATCGATAAGATCGTTTTTATTGTATTGTTCTGAATAAATATAATTATATTGAAAAATAATATAATTTACAAACTTTTACGTTTTCAAAAATTTGATACGTACAGCATCAAGGCAACCATCCATGGAAAATCAGCATATGCAGCGTCAGTAGCTTTGTTGGAAATTCTGATGCTAGTACCACCAGGATTGCTATATCCACAGCCTAATTGAATTGGGGTTTTCACATCATGGTCTATTATGGAGACTTTGGTTTTTGGACAGCAGATTTTTGGCCAACCACACTGGTTTCTGGAAAAAATAAAAAAAATATTAGCAAATTGTTTTTGTCTAACAGAATAACATTTTATAGCAATAATATGAAAAAGATTAGAAAGAATTATTTAAATTTTAGTCAATCTGGTAAGAAGACAAAGAATTGACTTTCGAAACTCAAAAAAAAAATGTGTCGAAAATTGGGCGGCGAATGAAGACACTTTTGTTTTTCTCCTGGAGACATTGCATGTTGAGTGACGGAACTTAACGCCCCGCTTTAGCCTCGTTACCAGAGAATGAAAATTTTAAATATTTCATTTTCTCTAATTGGAAACGAGCCTACACTTTGTCACGTTTACAGTCGTAGGCCTAAGTGCCCCTGCGCCAACCCTGGCCTCATTTTGGCCTTGCTAATATTTCAGTCACAATGCACTATAACATAAAGTATACTTACGTCGCAACTGGCTTTTCGGTTGTAGCACTGAGAGTCCTATAACAAAAAACATATAATATAAAAATAATTAATAAGCAAAAAAACGTGTATACCCACTCAAAATTAACTAAACAGATTTTTAAGAAATTTGGCCTTCTTCTTCTTCTTTGGCATTTAATTAAAAAAACAATTATCTCGACATGACTTAGATTGCAATGCAAGAGACACCCTTACAAAAATTTGTACACTTGCTTAATAAAGTCAAAGTCAAATAATTAAAAGTAATCATTTACATCCTTATATTTTTTAACGTCAAAAAATATAAGTATGTAACTTGTTTGCTAAGATTAATATATCAGATTTGAGAAGAACCGACGGCGTAAGAAACTCAGGATTTGCAAATCAATAATTTACAGATTCACTATTATTTATTAGTGACAATGATATCTTTGAAATAGACGGAGCGAACATTTAATTTTTAAAGTGTGTATATTATAATATATAAAATCATTAATTATGAGAAAATCTTTAACATCATGTTTTTAATTTAGTTATTTACTACTCACCGTATTTTAAAAAGCGTCGCCCGATCTACCGCTGGAGGTGTGACTACGCACTGGGACGCTTTGACACATACTCCCTCCTCACCAATATCCATCACACAACCTTAAAGAATATAAGAAATTTTTAATAACTTCAAACCAATTGTAATATCATATTTAATGTATCTTAACACTAGGTTCCCTCTGTCTATTCTGATAAAGCGTAAATCCAAAAAAAATTGGGAAAATTTTAGACTGTTATCGCGGTTGTCAATTCAATTCTCAATTGGGAGAATGCTTAGAACATTAAGAATGTATTAAGTTATCTTAACACTAGGTTCCCTCTGTCTCCTCTGATAAAGCGTAAAGCCAAAAAAAATTGGGAAAATGTTAGACTGTTATCGCGGTTTTCAATTCAATTCTCAATTGGGAGAATGCTTAGAACATTAAGAATGTATTAAATGATCTTAACACTAGATTCTTACTGCCTACTAGTGACACAAATATTTTTGTTTTCACGTGTGCCAAATTCAGCTGCCTATATTTTATTATAAAGTTAAAATTCGAGCAAATAAAAGTGTGTTAAAAATATTAAAATACATGGTGGAAGCGTCTGCGCTCCTTTTATACGCGAGCAGCATACGAGTCATAAAGTAAAATATTTCAAACCCATACTTTAAAAAAAAAACAATTTTTAATCAACAGTTTAGACGTGGTTTTTTTTCATTTTACGATTTTTATCCAGACTGTATAACGCGTGACGCAATTACAAATAAATACCGAAAAGATGAACACCTACTACTACTACTACTATTACTACAAAAATATTACTAATCGGTGCTAATGTGCCATTTTCATTCCCAAAATTCCCTCTCGTTTTATTTTACGCGATTACCTATTTACAGGTTCACATTCGCCAATACCTACGACTCAATTTCGTAAATGAGGCGTGTGCCATGTTGTCGCTAGATTATGTCTGCGTGGTCGTTCTAACTCTACCAAATGGCATTTTACTATACAACGATTATTTTCTTAATTATTTTGTTTGAAAAAATCTTCTCTTTTGGTTTTAATTGTTTTAGGCCTTTTATAGAGTAGTTAAAACTGTACTTTCATTTAAAGTGGTGATGATAAAAACACTGTATATTGACTTTGTACTTACCGTTTGATATTCCTATCAGAAGTAAATCTCCAAAATCATCTGAATCGATTTGTGAAGAACAGTATGAAAATGTCAATGCTAAAATAATTCCATAGATGATCCTGTAAACAATATAATATTATATTTTTTTTTGGCAGATTGATCCTTAGTGTTAAGACACTCTGTTCCTCATCTACCGCTCAGGTTTCGAAATATTACGTATTGCGTGACGAACCTAAACACCGAGCCTTGTCTTGCAAGCATATAATTCATTCTATAAAGTGGGAAATCGAAACCACAACCGTCGTGACCACAGCCACGGCGGCCACTTTAAGCGGCGACTTTCTTGTCGTGTATAAAATAATTAAAATATTTACCGCATGGTTTTTTTTAATCAAGTCTCGTGGCGGCACTTTGTTAAATGATTTACATTTAAGACATTATTCTGCTTATATATAAGTATATTATATATACTTTTAGTGTTGAAAAAAAGCAATATCGATATCTACGAAATGATTACATTGGTTGGCAATGCCATGGCAATGTTCATTAAGAATACGGGATTCACCCTTATGTAAGAAAGTAAACAGAGGGAACCTATTTTAAGCCAATTTTTGAGACTTTGGGCGTTGAATGTCAGGATATAGCGCCGTGCCTTGTCTTATCAGAGCAGGAAAATGGAAATAATTTATTCCTCAAAGTGGGGATCCCACAACCGTTACTTTGCAGTCAGACGCTGTGCCACTGCACCAGGATGCCAGGAAAGTTACTCCAAGCTTATTTGGATTGTAAAAACTTAATCTGCCCAATAAATACAGTAACAATTTACAGCTTCACGCGGTATTTCGCACACAGTGTGGGCAGAGCAAATCTAGTGTTGAGATATTTAGTTCCTCACTTTCGGCCGAATTCTAGAGGCATTCTGCTTGTTGAGTGGAATGGTGGAATCAGGGCGAAGAAATGAAAATATAAATTTAAATAAATATTTCATTTCCTCGAAAGACACTATTTACCCCTGCGGCACGACGGCCTGTACAATTAACAATACACAAAATATTACTTTTGAATTAGGAGTCTGTAATTTTTATGATTCTTCATTTTGTTTTTATATTCTCGCGCCAATAGAATGTAAAAGAAAGTGGAGTGATAAAGAGAACGGAATCGCTGTGATTGCATTACATAAAGTAGATATGAACCAAATAAACACAATTTTTTAAATCCTCCTTAAGCTTGGTATTAGTCAAATCTTTGTATACCTCTCGTATATATAATGAAACCTCCTCTGCTTGTGACAGTAAAAAATCAAGGCAGTAAGGGCAGAAAATGACTTAGGACTTGCAGCCTCCAAAATACACTTGTCATATCTTCACTGATCATTTTAACAAGAATAGGGCGGTTAAATCAAAACATATACTTAAGCAAAGAGAGGTCACAGAAAAAAAAATGTTTACAGAGATTTATTTAAATTCGAGCAATATTTTAACAAACATAATTACCGTATTTATGCTGATAGCTCCTGAAAAAAGTTTTCCCAATAGTCAACGGAGTGCATTATCCATCTTCTGTGATGGTCTGGTGGGGTGTTGCTATGAAAAAGTAAGTGAGTTACATTTTTTTGATAAAAATATCAAAACATCGGCACAAGTATATCAAGATAACATTCTTAGTTAAGTCCCTTGACAACACCAAATTAAATAACTAAGAATGTTCCTTTCACACTTGGTGATTGGTCATAATGCTTGATTCATCCAATCTTGGTTAGAAGCGAGCGTTCCGGAATTCATCAAACTGAAACTGGCATTTAGTTCTGGTCCTAATTCACTGAATTATGATTTATGGTCAGTTTCAAAGAACAATAACGCTTGCTCTAGTTTGGAATCCTTAAAAGAAATTTCCTATACAAAAAGTGCGGACTAGTATTGGTAACTGCCTCAACTTTCAAAGGACTGTATTGCCGCCAATGGAGACTACTTCGAATACGTTTTATATGTTTTTAATGTTTTATATTAATGTATAATAGTAATAAATGTTACGGACAATAAAAATTAAAACTTTTTATACCAATATAATGGTAAGACTAAAAATATATACCAATATTTTTCTGTACCTATAATAATATATTATAATTAATATTATAAAGCTGATGTTTGTATAGTTGAACGCGCTTGTAATAATTTGACGTGAAAAAATATTTTTAAGTCATATATAACAAATACATGGACCATCCATTTATCGAATAAGGCTATAGGCTACATTACGCCAGTATCAATAAGAGAATCAACATGACCTAACCAAAACTATCAAATTAATCGGGTACGTTCAAAAATGGCGTTCGAACCCACTCGAGGATGTGAAATATTTATTTACATTTATATTTTCAATTCTTCGCTCTGGTGTCATGGCAAAGTGCGGCGTTAAGTTGCTCCAGAACTTAACGGAAAGTGGGGAACGAAGCGCACCTTAGCACCAGGTTCACTCTGCCTACCCTAATGTATGTGGGATACAGCGTGAAGTTGATTTTTTTTTTGATTAAAAATATCGACATTTAATTTGTTAAAGAACAGCATTAGCTTATTATAAATATATTAAAAGTGGTGATACCGTCTCTAGGGTCAAATGATAAGCATTAAAATGCAATACACATTAAATTGATAATATGTAAATATTGTATTTTATACAACGTACGTTATACGTGGGTAAATCCAAACAAAGAAGGAGGTCTTCGTGTCGCATTGGCACAGGGTCTGATTCGAAGGAATGGATATATTCAATAATATTAAAATTCCTTGTTTTGGTATACAAAGAACAAGTCATGTTTCCTCGTCGATTGAGATAAAAATCAAGTCAAATAAATATTAAAATCGTCGTTGGGGACCCAGTGATTAGTCAAAGGCTTGATACTTTGGCTTTGAATAGAGACGTCATTTTTCTGTGCGGTCTCCACTCCCCACCGCATTTATCACTGGGTGTGTTTTGGGGAACTGTTTGATCTGTTACCTGCCGCCGAATTTTCTAACCGCACAGTACGTCACAAGCTCAAATACGCCACACAATCTAGATACGTGATACTCCACTACTGTGCCGTTTCTTAGGAAGTTCCGGAATGGAGTGTCTTGACACTATATCTCATCAGTCTACCCTGCTACGTAGACAAGAGCATGAAGATGCATATAAACGTCAATTGCGTCATATATTGATTAATGCTATGATAAATAATATACACATTATTTATAAATCAATAACAATGGGTAAACCCCAATTATATTCAGAGTTACTAATGATTAAGAGCATTACTTTTTGAAAACATCCGAATGAGTTAGTGCGTTGCGCTTAGCCATACAGATAATAATATAAAACGTTTCCAAGAAACAAGGATTCCAAATTCCGCTACGTTCAAATTTGTGGCCCAAAGTGGGAACTGCAAATGTCTTAATGAGAACGAAACTACAATATACATCACTTATCTCTGAAATGAATTACTGAAAAAATACTGCGTCTGAGCGCTCCTGACGTTCGGCGTATTAGCGACGCTCATTTTTAACTATAGTAAATCAAAATCTTCTGATATTACAAAAAACTCGAGGTTATGTGATTATAAAATTTAAAATTTCATGATATAAGATTCTCCAATGTAAGCTGACGCTCTCTCAAGCAGCCACGTAGTGCTTGAAATTTCTCCATCATATATAGAGATATGTGGAGCGATATATAATCTATGTTTTAACTCGATTTTTTTACGGAATCGGAATTTATGTGGGAACAACTACTTTTGCAATGTGCGCGCAGTTATGGTTCTGTTAAATACGATAATAAAAAATCAATACCTTAAATCACAATTTATTTAAAGTAAAACCAAATTAAAATAATTAATCTATTTTTAGGGTTTTGCACCTCAAAATGAAAATAACGGAAAGATTGCTTTGTTACGAAACTTTGAACGGAAGGGTTACTTTGAAAATAACGGAAGGATCACTTTATTTGTGTGTCAAGACCATTTTAATTGCGATCACGTTAGGGTATCAACCTGAAATTAATATCAGATATTCAGGTTTACAGTTCTTTGGAGCACAGAAATTAAGCTTCTACTAATACAACGCAGTCAAGAGATATGAGCATTTATGTATCGTTTTTGCTTCATTTTCTAAGAAATTCGCCGCGTCATTTAAAACCTATACCGTAGACCCACCGTTTGAATTTCAGGACAAAGAAATACAGATAAAGGAATAAGATAAGAACTTACTATACAAAAAAAGGTTTATCTAAATAGTAAAAAAATATGGACATGTCACAGAAAAAATAATTACCAAAAACAAAATAAATGTATGAGCATATACAAACAAACTTAAGTTTGTTAACTTTATAGGCACATCATCGTCCAATCCTAAAATTGGTACACAACTCTCCGTGAGCAAATCACGCTTTTTGTATAAAATAATGATTTTATATATTTTTTTTTAGAAATCGCCAATCGAAATTATTGGGCAACATTTATGTTCATAATTTTAATTTAAAATTTATTATATTTTTTAAGTTTTATGCTATGTGTATTTCCACATGTAACGGTGTAGGCAGAGCACCTAGTGTTATGACATGGGCGGTGCGGGGAGAAAGGAGTATCTTAACACTGATGGACTGTATTGCTGACTCGCGAGTTGCACTAAAAACAAGTTCAAATCTCGTTAATTTAGTTTCAGGAAGATGGTGCCAACGTTAGATACGCAGCTTCACCCTGTATCCCGCACACAGCTGCTTAGGCAGAGGAAACCTAATGTTAAGACACTCCGTTCTCCACTTTCCGCCGAGTTCTGGAGGCATTGCGTGTTGGGTGGCGGAACTCAACGCCGCGCTTTTCCTCGACACCAGAGCGAAGAAATGAAAATATAAATGTAAATAAATATTTAATTTCCTCAAGTAAGTGATCGAACCCACACCCTGCGCCACTACGGGCATTATATTTTATGATATATTATTTTCTCTTAGCATCATAGCACATATATATCTAATATATTGAAAAAATCTTATCTCATTTAGATAATCTATCTTGTATCTATATATATACATATATATAAAAGGACTTGTTCTGACTGACTGAGGTAAGACTATAAGTTTATAAGAGGACATATGTTTATTTCTATAATCTGGCCATCCACTAAGAAGCGATTTTGAAAAATTTTAACCCTAAAGAGACGAAAGTTTGCATGGTTTTTTTTTTAAAACAGCACCGATTTTTATATAGAATTCGAAATTCAGACTCTTTAAAATATTTATTTGAACACGTGTTTCATGGTTTTTTAGAATTAACCCCCTAAGCGTTCAAATAAGGGTTTGAAAATTTATATGAAAAAATCTTTATATCATCACCGATTTTTATAAAAAAATAAATTCAGACTATTAAAAATATTTTATTGAACACGTGTTTCGTGATTTTTTTTAGAATTCACCCCTAAGCGTGCAAATAAGCGGGCGAAGCCGCGCGCGCCCACTAGTTTTCAGATATTTAAAATGTTATTTATTAAAACTTTTTTTATACTACATCAATAACTTTTATTATTATTTAAGCTTTACTTTTATTATTTAAGCTTTACTCTTTACTAACAAAATATGGACATGTGTCTGAAATAAAATAAATAAATAAATAAATATTTTAATATTTTCAGTTATATGTTTTTGTTTTTTTTCACCTAATATTGATATTCGGTCATTTACACTAATTACTAGGGGTGCAGTCGGAGAGTTGAAAAATAACGATTTTCGTATGAACTAATTTTAATTAATTTAAATCAATCTAATTATATATACTATTATTTTCAATGTCCTAAGCGAATGGGAAATAATCCATTCCCATTGGTCGTTTTTTTTTTTTTTGATCTTGAGGTTAATGCTGATGCCCTATTGGCTTTTACAGCGACACCGGGTGGTAGGGGGAAGAGGGGTACTCTGTCCCAGAAGATATGCAAGCACTACGTGGCTGCCTGAGAGGAGTCGACGGCTGTAAGGGCACCCCCTGCGGGGCTCGAACCTCGGCTTACAGCCGCCGAGCGGGCTGGGATTTACCTATTCTAAGCAAACCCAGCCGCGACGTGAAGCCGCGACTGGGGGACAAAAAATTAGACTAATCTAGGGGAGCTAACAGTCCCTAACCGCTGGGCCCGACCGCGCCGAGACGCGGCCGAGCCGCCCATTATCGTCCACCCGATCTCCTTATATATGACTTTGTTGCGATTGGCGGCCTATCAGACGGACGTTCGTTTCCCCTGCGACACCGTACAATAACTACGTAACACACCGATATCCGCTTACGACACAGTGTAAGTGGGAGAAGAAATACAACTGTAATAAAATGAAAATGACCTCAAGTCGATGCGGAATCACCCTCGCGCCTACACTGAAGTTGGCGCATGAACTTGTTACTATTACTTAGATCATAAAATTTTCCTAAAAAAAAAATCTTTTTTATAGATAATCTATTTGTATTCTATATATAATATTAAAAGGACTTGTTCTGACACGAGGGAAGACAAAAGTCAGACTCTTAAAATAGTTATTTGAACACGTGTTTCATGGTTTTTTAGAATTAACCCCCTAAGCGTTCAAATAAGGGGTTGAAAATTTATATGAAAAAATCTTTATATCATCACCGATTTTTATAAAAAAATAAATTCAGACTATTAAAAATATTTATTGAACACGTGTTTCGTGATTTTTTTTAGAATTCACCCCTAAGCGTGCAAATAAGCGGGCGAAGCCGCGCGCGCCCACTAGTTTTCAGATATTTAAAATGTTATTTATTAAAACTTTTTTTATACTACATCAATAACTTTTATTATTATTTGAGCTTTACTTTTATTATTTAAGCTTTACTCTTTACTAACAAAATATGGACATGTGTCTGAAATAAAATAAATAAATAAATAAATATTTTAATATTTTCAGTTATATGTTTTTGTTTTTTTTCACCTAATATTGATATTCGGTCATTTTACACTAATTACTAGGGGTGCAGTCGGAGAGTTGAAAAATACGATTTTCGTATGAACTAATTTTAATTAATTTAAATCAAATCTAATTATATATACTATTATTTTCAATGTCCTAAGCGAATGGGAAATAATCCATTCCCATTGTCGTTTTTTTTTTTTTTTTTTGATCTTGAGGTTAATGCTGATGCCCTATTGGCTTTTACAGCGACACCGGGTGGGTAGGGAAGAGGGTACTCTGTCCCAGAAGATATGCAAGCACTACGTGGCTGCCTGAGAGGAGTCGACGGCTGTAAGGGCACCCCCTGCGGGGCTCGAACCTCGGCTTACAGCCGCCGAGCGGGCTGGGATTTACCTATTCTAAGCAAACCCAGCCGCGACGTGAAGCCGCGACTGGGGGACAAAAAATTAGACTAATCTAGGGGAGCTAACAGTCCCTAACCGCTGGGCCCGACCGCGCCGAGACGCGGCCGAGCCGCCCATTGTCGTCCACCCGATCTCCTTATATATGACTTTGTTGCGATTGGCGGCCTATCAGACGGACGTTCGTTTCCCCTGCGACACCGTACAATAACTACGTAACACACTCGATATCCGCCAAATTACCGAGACATTGCGTGTTAAGTGGGGAGACATTACACAGCGCTATCATCTTCCAAAACTGAAAATGATTCCTGCTCCGAGCGGAATCGTACCCGTCGCGCTTACACTGAAACGTTGTGCCGCTGAACCACGTTGTCCTCACCTATACTATAAGTATATATAAAATTTGTCCTACAAAAAACATTACGTTCTTTTTACCTATGTAATGTATATGTATATGTCTCATTATAATTTTAAAACGTCGCGCTTTTCCTCGACACCAGAGCGAAGAAATGAAAATATAAATGTAAATAAATATTTCATTTCCTCGAGTAGGGGATCGAACCCACAACCTGCGCCACTACGGGCATTATAGTTTATGATATATTATTTTCTCTTAGCATCATAGCACATACATATCTAATATAACTTAACTTAACTTCACGCTTTATCCCTAGCGGGGTAGTCAGAGAGAACGGAGCGCCAAACGCTACGGTCTCTACATACCTCTTTCGCCTCGTCCACTGTCTTCAACCTCTTCATACATGCCCTCCGGGGGATCCTCATGCTTTTTACGTGACCTTCCTCCAGTATCTTTGATACTGTGTTTTCGAAGGTCAACCGAGGTCTCCCCCTACCTCTCTTACCACTCACTTTTCCATCATAAATCTTTTTTGCCATTCTTTCCTCGCTCATTCGTTCGGCGTGCCCAAACCAGCTGAGCACGTTCTTCTTCATTCTCACCGTGACATCCTCGCTGGTGCCTGCCATTCTGTGTACCTCTTCATTGCGGATTCGATCAGCTAGGCTGACTCCGCATATCCTACGAAGAGATCACATCTCCACAGCATTCATCTTTCTTTCATTCTTCTTCTGTAATACCCACGTTTCGCTGCCGTATAACAGGGTCGGTATCAAAACTGCATTGTGTACGGCCAAACGCGCAGCTGTGCTGACGTTTCGCCGTCTCATCAATGCAGCCAAGGCTCCGTTAACCTTGTTACCGGCAGCAATACGCCTTTCCACATCCATCTCGTATCTTCCATCTCTACTGAACATACTTCCCAAATAATCTAATATATTGAAAAAGTCTTATCTCATTTAGATAATCTATCTTCTATCTGTATACATCTCATTATAATTTTAAAACTCTGTTTAATGTACTGATGTCAGTAAATAATTAAATTCACTCTTTCAGAAACAGCCTTAAATGTTAAATAATTGATTTGAAGAATTCATAATATTCTTTATAAAATAACTGTAATGATTGCATATTAATTCCTGTACAGTTTTTAAACTAGTTACGTATATTATTAGCTTAATGTAAATTGGTAAATATGTAGTTACTACAGTGTACACGTAGATAAGATGTTTTTTGGCATTTTATATAGATTTATTTCAAACAAACGAACGAACCAAAAAATCCATGTTTTTACTTGATATTTCCTTGAAGATCAAATCGTTCTTTATTGTGTTGGATTAATTACGACTTAAACTTAACTTTTATGATTTATAAAGGTAATCTCCACTAACAATTCTTTTTTTTTACTTTATTGTTTAAAATATTGTATAATAGTCATATAACCAAGACGTTTCGAATGTCCTTCTTTAGCCAGAAATCTTACCAGCGCGATTGCTATATAAAATTCGCAGACAAACTAATGCCTTGAGTTCATTCAAATACGATAACTTTTTTAATAAACCAATTATAATGACACAAATTTTAGTTGTTAAGTTGTGTTGTAAAAACAAAGCAATTGGTGAAACTCTTAAATCTCTTAAAAAGTCAATCGGTTCAGTACTTTCAGAGAAAACTGTAACCATACATATCGACAGACAGACAGATAAAAAATTTAAAAAAATAAAATTTCGTGTCTATAATTTTTTTAAGTGTCTCTCTACCAATTTCAGTCAAAATTACTAAATATACAGACAAAATATTTTTACTGCCTTATTAAATATAGAGATTACCAGCTCATTTCTCTTCCTCAGTGGAGACCGGGCTTAATATATAATACGAGTTGAGTTGAGTTATTTATTGATTTCAATTAGCGGAGTCAAAAGCGGAACGAGGCAAACGAATTACTCACATAAGGTTGAATATTACTTATTTTTTACTATGGATCAATGTTATTTTTTTATATTTTTATTTTTATATCAATGTAAGTACAGCGACGTGAAATTGTTTTTAAACGACTTCAAAAACAGAAGGTTATCAGCTTATGTGATATTTTGGGGATTGGGTAATGTTTGCGTATGATGTTTTAATTTGACTTCCAAGCGCGTGTGCTACATATTACCAAACACGCGTGTTGGACCACACTTTTTTCTAAAACTAAAAGTTACATATATTGAGGTGATTTTTTTGGCAGACTTCAAATGTCTAGTTTAACTATATTTAAGTAAATATACTTGTTTAAAGATATAGAAACATTATGGTCCATTCTCCACATCACAATAATTCTGTATGTCCCGTTATCTCGTAGGACGTTGTGGTACTGCATTTGACTGTAAACGTAAACGTGATTGTTGTAGGTTGGAATCCCAAACGGAAGAGTTAATTATTTTCCTCGTTCTAGTGCCTTGACAAAGAGTGGCTTTGGGTTCCGCTACACGATACACAATGTGTTGAAAATTTGGCAGAAAGTGGGGAACGACGTGTCTTAATAATAGGTTCCCTTTTCCTACTCTGCTAACATAACGTGAAATTTTAACAAATATATTATTTCTACTAATTTTAGTGATGTATATAGCCTATGGAACCTCTTACGACAAGTCTAACAAAACTCCTAAAATTCTCTTAGGCGCAAAAGTCGGCAGGAGATCATTCACAATGTCTATTAAAACATTGAGAGCTCTTAAAGATGGACTTCCGGAAAAGCGAAAAATATCTAATTTTAAACATTTTCCTTCTTTTTTTAAATAATTTGTAATAACAATGTGACAAGAATAGTTGTCTTTAAGAAGCAAAATTTGAAAATCCTGTGTATTTGTATGTTATATACCATGAAATTCTTTCTTACTCCCCTACACTCTTTAACATATGTATGATATGTATCAATCTTTACAAATCCAGTATTTTTTTTTTGCTTACACTAGAATAATATAGAAAGCGGTAGAATTATATCTATTTGATGTTAGTGAGAGCCAAAAGCATTATGAGGTTTCTTCTGATGCTATGATATTAATAAATTTAACAAATTCTAATAATATCCTGTATATTTTTTTTATTATTTTAAAATATTTTCTTTTCTTGCTAAACTTACTTTTAACACGATGTTATATAGGGACGCCCAACGTAACTTTAACCAATTTATTACTTTTAATTTTTTAAATAATCTATCAATCTTCACTAATTTTTTAAATAATCTATCAATCTTCACTAGTTTTTTAAATAATCTATCAATCTTCACTAATTTTTTAAATAATCTATCAATCTTCACTAATTTTTTAAATAATCTATCAATCTTCACTAATTTTTTATATAATCTATCAATCTTCACTAATTTTTTAAATAATCTATCAATCTTCACTAATTTTTTAAATAATCTATCAATCTTCACTAATTTTTTAAATAATCTATCAATCTTCACTAATTTTTTATATAATCTATCAATCTTCACTAATTTTTTAAATAATCTATCAAGTTTCACGAGTGGTATAATTAAATTCAGATAATTAAATTTTATTACAAAATTTGTTGTCCTAATAAATGCATTTATAAAAAATATTAAAGTGTTTTCCTATAGATTTTTATTAATAAAAACAGAAATAGTATTTTTTAAAGTTATATAAGTAGATTTATAGAGGCCGGTCGTGGCGCAGCGGCACAAAGTGTGACTGTAAAACCGACTGGTTGTGGGTTCGATCCCCACTCGAGGAAAATGAAATATTTACTTAAATTTATATTTCCATTTCTTCGCTCTGGTATCGAGGACAAGCGCGGCGTTGAGTTCTGCCACTTAACACGCAATGCCTCCAGAATTCGGCAGAAAGTGGGGAACGGAGTGTCTTTCACTAAGTTCCCTCTGCCTACCCTGCTGTGTGCGGGATACAGCGTGAAGCTGATTTTATTTATTTATAAGTAGATTTAACAAATCATTAAAAACTAGCGACCCCGACTAGAATTACATTAGTCCAATCTGACGATTAGAAAATAAACAATTGTACAATAACTCACTTAAAGACCGTCGTGGCACAGGGGCACGGGTGTAACTGTAACGCGACGGTTATAGATTCGATTCGTCCTTGAACAAATAAATTATAATTTCTTAATATATTCATATCTTCGCTCTGGCACCAAGGCAAATGCGCGGCGTTGGGATTCCGCCAGTCAACACGCAATGCCTCGAAAAATGGGGAACGGAGTGTCTCAACATTAGGTTCCCTCTGCCATATGCGGGATACAGCGTGAAACGGATTGTTTAAATTATTTTTGTATTCTAATAAGAAAATCATTTTTAAAACAATATCCATATCTTATTCAGAAAACAAACAAAAATTAGAACGTAGCCTGACTCAAACCCGTGCCTCCGGAAAATCGACCAGGCGCTCTGACCGCTAAGCCATACGTTCTCATCAAGCTACGTCGAAATTTTTATACGTTTGTTACAACTTATTTATATCGTGAGCATCTCTGTAGGGAGGTTTTTACAAATTCCCGCTACCCAAAGTGTTAATATGTTTTCTAAATATTTAATATGTAGCGGTATTAACTTGGAGACGGAGACTTGGTTTCACATCCTGCTGCGTTAAACGTGTTATACGTTTTCTACATAAATATGGACCTAAGTAAGAAATTATAATATCTATACCTATGTATACTGAAAAGTAAAGTTTCATCTAATTAAATAAAATTGTTATTTATAGCAATTTCGATGATAATAATGTTAAAGGAAATTTGCCTTTCATAAGCAAAGTGCGGCGTTGAATTTCACCTTTCAACAAGTAATGCCTCCAGAATTTGACTAAAAGTGAGGATCGCAAGTTTTTTTTTTTATCGGGAACGGAGTGTCTCTAGTTTCCTAAGTTACCGCTGCGTATCCTGGTATATGTAAGATAAGTATGAAGCTAAAAAAACAATAAAAATAAAACAATACTCTGATTATATTTTTTAATTTTAATATCTCCTAACAAGTAGTAGTTATTATTTTGTTATATGAAGCGAAAGCGATCGAAAATTGTGACCGAAAAAAAAAAATTCTTCTATTACAAAATATATTTTTTTACAAAAACTGTTTTACTATCAAAGGCAGATCGCTTCGCTTAAACAAAAAAAAACGTGTCTTATCATTAGATACATAATATACTAAAAATAATGAGTTTTGATTATAGATTAGCTAACAATTATACGGAATTTCTAAAAAATGTGTCAAAAATGACAAATGCTGCTTGATTTTTTTTATTATCAAAAAAAGCCAACAATTTCATTTTTCTAAGCAACAGTTCTCATTTTTAACGCGAAAAATATAAATCTAACCACCATTTTTCTATTTCAGTTACTTACTGTCTTTTGTTATTTTTTTGTATGTGTCATACAAAATCATGCTAACTTAAATGACACTTTTGAAATGAATGCTATGGGCTATTCTTTTAGAAAGAAAATGAATATTTTATAAATTGTATCCATAAATTTAATTTAAAAAAAATGATATTAAAAAAATAAACAATCAATATGTGAGCGTAATGAAAAAGGATATACGAAAAAAAAAAGAATACCGTACGTAAATGTTGTAGATTTAATCCCTACTGCTCTTTAGAGAAAATATCGGAACTTAAATTAAGTTTATTTCCAAAACTTGATATGTCAAAGCGGCGTTAAGGTCCGCCACTTCTTTCAATATTATCTTTCTCTAGTAATTGAATGTCAGATTATCAATTGAATTAGACAATGATTTTGTTCACACTCACGCTTTAATTGTGTTTCTAATATATATTATATGTCTAGATAGATCATAAAATTGTACCAAAAAAAGATAAACTTGCTTTATATTGTAACCCTAAAAATCAAAGGAAATTTTTTAATACATTTTTTTAAAGCAATACAAATGGAAAAATATCATATATAGATAAAGGTCAAAATTAAGACAGAATATCTTTACATTAATATCTATCTAGACATATATACATTACATTCTACATTATGTATGTATACATAAAACGCGTAAAAAACATGGCGGTGGTGTAAATTAATAAATAAACAAATTCTATCCTATGAGTAGACAACAAACAAATAACTTAACAATTACAAACTATTTATAAAATAGAATTATATTGAAAATTTGGTACGACACATCCAATTATAGTTGGACAGAGTATAAAATATATCTATAATTATATACAAGTAGGGGGTGGGATTTTTTGTAATAAAAAAAACATGCCGCGTCTACCTTTAAAAAATACAATTATCCATTTAATGGTAATTTAAAAAATTGATTAAATTAAATTTGAATTGGAAAATATAAAAAAAACATATATTTAGATTGACGTCAATAATATAATGATTTTGATAACATGTTTAAATCGAAACAAGAAAACAAAACAAGTACATAATTAAAACAAATTAAGATTATTAAAGAGAAAAACAAAAACCCGAGA
The DNA here is from genome assembly GCA_917862395.2 of Heliconius sara. Lineage (NCBI taxonomy): Eukaryota > Metazoa > Arthropoda > Insecta > Lepidoptera > Nymphalidae > Heliconius > Heliconius sara. The sequence goes on along the minus strand of OU860796.2, from coordinate 18,217,789 downwards.
ACAAAAGTCCTAAGTTAATTAAAAAATATATTTAAAAAACTAAAATAAAATTAAAATAAAACTGTAATCATTTAAAAAAAATATAAGGCCATAATTATATGAAATATAATAACCATATGTAAATATATTTTATATAGTTTTTTTTTTATATTAAAAAAAAAGTAACTAATGTTAAAAATTATTCAGCCAGATAACATTATATATTATTTAAATTAAAAAGAATCCTACAGTTGGACAACGAGAGGAACAATTCATATTTAGAAATTACACTTAAACAGACTAACCGACGGTTTATAAATTTATTATACATCTATGCGCTATAAAATTAAACTTTTTTTTATTATATAGTATTTTTTTATTATTATTTTGTCTATATGCTAAAAATATCGCTCTGGAAATAAATGGAATAAATTCATGTACAGTGAACGCTTTTTACACTAAATTTTCAGTCACACACATGATTTTTTTTCTAATATTAATAATAATTATAACATAACTATAAAAAAACATAACAATATGTGTATATAATATAATATTTATTAAAATTTGAGTACATTTAAAAAAATACTTTAGAAGTAATCAATCACATGAAGTAACATAATCAGTTAATAATAATTCACTAAAAACATAATGAATTTATTTGGCATCAAATTCATATATAAATATAAAGGTCCTAATCCCAATACGAAATTATAAAAAAAACAAAAATAAATTAATTAAATGTACTCAAATGTCAATTTCATTCATTTGCATATACAATTGGTCATATTTACAATAAATGTGATTTATTTTTCAACAAATAAGTTGTTTTTTTTTATGAAATATAAATGATATTATTATGCCAATGATGTCATTAAATTTTGTATAAGTCAGTCATACTGGACGTGGTCTGTTTCAAAATAGAACAAATAAAATATGAACATGTAAACTATGTACATCGTTATATATATGATGTTAGCTTATCCTTGAATATTTTGAAGTGGTACAGAATTAAATAATTTTTATTTCTCCGCTTTCTGTTAGGTAAGAGCGCGGCGTTGAGTTCAGTCACTCAACGTACAATTCAACGAGACGAGACAATTCAATCAAACGAGAAAGCAGAGAACGGAGTATCTTAACTAGGTTCTCTCCGCCTATCTGTGTGGGCGAGAAAAATGTGAAGTTGATCAGCTCATATAATTATTTTAAAACAGTCACATTAACAAAGTAATCTTCACAATTTTTTTATTTTAAAAGGTGTATAAATATTATATTTTCCCAAGTATCGACCAAAATGAAAAATATATATATATATATATATATATATATATATATATATATATATATATATATATATATATATATACTTCATTTTTCTTATATCTATCTCTTGCTCTCTCATTATATATTATATATCTCTATCATTCATCTTTCCCACCAACCCCATGAACACTTTCAGTATATACAAAACGACTACAGAATACAAAAAGAAGTCCAATACATTAAGTTATAATCTCATATTGTCGAAGAATTGGAGACATGCCGCCGTGGGATGATGTTAACCAAACTATTTATCTCGACAGTAAAAATGACAGGACAAAAGAACTCCAATGACATGACGCGGACAACACGTTGTGAGTAGCAACACTTACCGTCACGTGTCCTTGTTGTGGTCTCGCAACGATAGTTCAAGTCGGGGCGTGTCCTCATCAGCTGCGAGGGCGACGGAGAGGGCGCGGGCGGCGGGAGGGCGAGGGCGGCGGGCGGAGGGCGAGCGCGGCGGAGGGCGGGGAGGGCGAGGGCGGCCCGTCGCTGCCGCGCAGCGACTCTAGTGACGCGACGCGGATTGACGGCCATTTGCCACCTTTTGTAACAAACATTTTCAAGAGTTAATTAGCCGTAAAAGGAAAGTTTTATTTTTTAACATAGTGAAGAGCCACACACTTGACAAATTCAATTTAATTAAAATTCTACATTTAGTTGAAATTTAATTCAATTCAGTTCTTGTGCCGGTTGCCACACTAGCGGAAGTTTACATTCATTAAAGCGTTAATGGAAGCATAACGTCGGTGTAGCCACGACTTAACGCGGTAATTTGCAACACGGCATTCACATTACCGTTTTTACATTAGGCGATAACTCAAGTGGCGGCACATCAAAGAATTTAAAACCGAGAACTAATAAGAAGTTTTTGTTTATTTATAGTTGAAAAAAAAACCTTCTAGAAAGTAGTCGAAAGAATATTTTTCATTTTATTTTCTTAAATGGAAAACAATAAATGAATTGGAATGATTACAATCCAAGTTGTTTGCGTAAGGAAAAAAATAATCTTGTAAAAACTCCCTACAGAGATGCTAACAACATAATGTAAGTTTGTAACAAACGTATAGAATTTCGACGTAGGCTTGGCGAGAACGTAGATGCTCAGGGTCAGAGCGCCTGGTCGGCTTTCCCGGAGCGCGGTTCGGTCCCTACGTTCAAATTTTTATCGTTTTCTAATTAAGTATATACGATACATATTTACTCCACTACTTTTGATAGATTTCACATCTATTACCGTGAACAGCATCAACTCTCTTATTCTTTCTGGTATCGAATCGCTTTGAGTTTCATACAAAGAGAAGCATCGGTGTGTAGGGTGAAGGGAACACATCTCAGATATCAAGAATGGGCATGTATCGAAGTCAGCTGTGTGTGAGCATACTGCGGATAAACCCAGCCCACTACATTAGGTTTGATAATCCTCAAATCCTCGCTTAAGGAAAATAGATTCATTCCTCGGATGATCCGTGAGGCTATTGAAATACAAAAACATCCTAATTTCAATAGAGAGGATGGCTGGAAACTTTCTACCACCTGGGACCCACTCATAAAATCATTGAAGTCTCAAACCCACCATACCAGAGGGCAAGATACTATCAGCTCATTCTGCAGGAATCCAGGGCAGTACGCGAGGCAATTAAGAAATCGCTGGCGGTAGTTTGATATGATAATTATATCAACTGACAGACGAATGCCACCTCAGTCTACCCGTGACCACGGACTACTGTAAAGTGTTCGAAACGTCGGGTTTCCAAAAATGTAAAATCTTAAATATACGCGATTAATCCGGTTAAATTAGTTTCATTTAATATGTGTAATAATCGCGAAAATCAAAGAACTTATTAAGTCCAATACATTAAGTTATAATCTCATATTGTCGAAGAATTGGAGACATGCCGCCGTGGGATGATGTTAACCAAACTATTTATCTCGACAGTAAAATGACAGGACAAAAGAACTCCAATGACATGACGCGACAACACGTTGTGACGTAGCACTTACCGTCACGTGTCCTTGTTGTGTCTCGCAACGATAGTCAAGTCGGGGCGTGTCCTCATCAGCTGCGAGGGCGACGGAGAGGGCGCGGGCGGCGGGAGGGCGAGGGCGGCGGGGGGCGGGAGGGCGAGCGCGGCGGAGGGCGGGGAGGGCGAGGGCGGCCCGTCGCTGCCGCGCAGCGACTCTAGTGACGCGACGCGGATTGACGGCCATTTGCCACCTTTTGTAACAAACATTTACAAGAGTTAATTAGCCGTAAAAGGAAAGTTTATTTTTTAACATAGTGAAGAGCCACACACTTGACAAAATTCAATTTAATTAAAATTCTACATTTAGTTGAATTGAATTCAATTCAGTTCTTGTGCCGGTGCCACACTAGCGGAAGTGACATTCATTAAAGCGTTAATGGAAGCATAACGTCGGTGTAGCCACGACTTAACGCGGTAATTTGACAACGGCATTCACATTACCGTTTGACATTAGGCGATAACTCAAGTGGCGGCACATCAAAGAATTTAACCCGAGAACTAATAAGAAGTTTTTGTTTTATTGTATAGTTGAAAAAAAAACCTTCTAGAAAGTAAGTCGATAGAATATTTTTCATTTTATTTTCTTAAATGGAAAACAATAAATGAATTGGAATGATTACAATCCTAAAGTTGTTTGCGTAAAGGAAAAAATAAATCTTGTAAAAATCTCCCTACAGAGATGCTAACAACATAAGTTGTAACAAGCGTATAAGAATTTCGACGTAGCTTGGCGAGAACGTATGGCTCAGTGGTCAGAGCGCCTGGTCGGCTTCCAGGAGGCGCGGGTTCGAGTCCCGCTACGTTCAAATTTTTATACGTTTTCTAATTAAGTATATACGAGTACATATTTACTCCATTTTGAATAGATTTCACATCTATTACCGTAGACAGCATCAACTTCTCTTATTCTTTCTGTATCGAAAATCGACTTTGAGTTTTCATACAAGACTGTTCGACAAATAATAAATTAAAATATATATAATATACAAAAACATATATCATAAATTTATATATTAATATATACGAGTACGTGTATAAATACAAATACTCACTACATGCCGGTTGACCTAATTTATCTTGACTGACAACATTCGCTGTTATCATCGATTGTTCATCTTCGGGACTCCCTACATTTTTTTTTGCGGGTATCTGTAATAACAAGAGATAATCGCAAAATGAGTAAACAAATAGTTAAAAAAAAACTATCGTCAGCTTAGAGTGTAGACCTGCTAACATCCTTTTAAGCATATTATCAGGAGATACAGAAAACGTCTTTAAAAGCTATAGAGAGTGATTTATGTATTTTGTATTTATTATAGTATCCACTTTCGAATGGTATGAAAATGTACGTAGTGAAAAATAAAAAACGGATTTAGCAGGTTTACTGTGATCCGACGATATGTTTTTTTGGAAAATATAATATGGCAAAAATTTACACTATTCATTTATGCCACAGTGAGAAAAAACTGACTGATAACGAGATAGTTGTAGGTTCGAGTTCGAGGTTGAATGTTTATTTCTTTAATCTTATTCTGTATGCTACTATGTTGAGCTAAGGGAGCGCTAACGGCAATTAACTAATATGTTCTTACTTAACTTGAATTTGTACTGTCATTAAATGAATATACATATATATATATATATATATATATATATATATATATATATATATATATATATATATATATATATATATATATATATATATATATATATATATATATATATATATATATATATATATGTATTACAGTACAGTGGACGAGTTGTGGCCACCCTAAAGTTGGCTATAGATGGCTATAGTGAACAATGCGCTAGAGTTTAGTAAGTAAATCTCAGGGCGGCCACGACTCGACGAGCATGCTTTAACTTACCTTATCCGGTTTTTTGGGAGGTTTAGCTATAAGAGGCGCGCCCACCGCGTTGTATGTACGGGCACGAATTTTCAACGATTGATCCACTTCTATGGGTACAGATTCATATTCTATTTGGAACATTCAACACAATACATAATTGAAGTCACACATGGATAAAATTGATTTAAAAATTTGAGTTTCAAAATAATAAGACAATAAAAAAAATAATAATAATAACTTTATTTGTCACCATTTACAGTTTTTTTAAATGCAAAGTAACTTAGGATAAGCTAGCTACAGTTAGTGCAATTTCAGTGGATGCCACTGTTGCCGTACTAGGAGACCTGTATTACGGCATACAGTACCAGCCCCTCAGAAAAAGTTACATTTATAAACCAGTAATAGCTAGGCAAACAATAAAATATTGCAAACTGCATACGACAGAAGGTTATTCATTCATAGTTAGTTATTACAATTCAAAGTTGTTAGTAGCAATGTATTAAATAATTAAAAATGTTAAACGGCTCAAACTGTTTAATATAAAATATTTAGTCACAAAAAGTTAATTAAGGAATTGTAAGAATCTAATTATCAATACAAAGGTCGTTTTTGTACATGTACTCCACATACCAACTTACATCAACCAAAATTTATTCTCAACGAGTTCAGTTTTTATTTCACTTTACATTATCAATAAGGTGCAGCTCAAAGCACGGCGTTGAACTCCGCCCTCAACACAAATTACTTCCGGAATTCGGCGGAAAGTGGGAAACGGTGTCTCAACACTAGATTCCCTCTGCCCACCCTGCGGTGTGCGGAATACAGCGTGAACTGATATTTATGTATATACTCTTTATTGCACTTAAACAAGAATTAGTACATAGTCCAAATCATTTTTGGTAAAAGTGAACTTATCCCCAACAGAGATTTTTTCCTGTCAACCTAGATTCGCGAGACCGAATGTAGATATAAACTACATAAATGTAAATAAAAAAATAAGTACAAATAAATACATATAATAAGTATATACATGTTCAAAAGATATATACAATTTATTTATTTCCTAAAGAATTCCAGAAACTCGGTGAATTAATGCCATAGGGTTTTAGTGTCTCAGTCACAAATCACTCACCCTGGTCGCTAATATCGGCCACGTAAGCCGCGAGGTTAGCGGGGTTGACTCCCAAAGCGAGCGCCGCCGCTTCAATACTTAAGTCCCCGCGCTGCAAACGTTCCAGGATCTCCGAAGGGCCTTTAGCTTGCCAAAAATCTCGCGCAGTACTGGAGATAATTGAAATAAGAAATTTTGTCAGCAATCAGTCGATGTTACACTGCTTATGTTTCGCTGTACACAACACAAAATGTCTTAAATTCGGGAGGAGAGTGAAGAATGAAGTGTCTTGACACTAGGATCCACCTATTCTGCTTATAAATCATAATGCTGCTTTTGACCTAATTAAAAAGGATACTTTCTATACGAGTTCCTAAGAAATTTGTGAACCAACATAAATATCACATACATTCATGTCAATATAATAACCTCCTGTTTATGAAGTCAGTTAAAAATATTACTAATTGTTTAATTCCTTCATAAATAAAACATAAGTTAAACCATTACAATCGAATTAATAAAATTCAAACGTGAAAACGGACACCCATCCCATTTCTCCCGACCCAACGTCGCTTAACCTATGGCACAACTGACCGATAAGGCCTGTTGATACACCCGTACACGTCTCGATAGCGTCCGTACAGAGTACCGTAGCTGACGCCCAGAATCTCTGCTGCCTGTTTCATTTCCAACTCTTTGAGACGTACAGCTTCCATTACCTGGAAATTAAAATAAAACTTAAATATAAAAAATCCACTTCAAATAATTTTCTTTTTTTCTGTATTTGCATATGACAGGATAGGCAGAGGGAACCTAGTTATAAAACACTCCGGGCCCCACACAATTCCCAATTTTCAAGACATTGCGTGAGGGCAGGGAAATAAAAATAATTTAAATGTCCGAATATGGAGAAGTCTAATCAATCGTCGCGTTTTCAACGGGTGGGCTGTTGCGGTATTAACGGTTCAATTGACGTCACTTACATTACATGCTTACAAATGTTTATTTCAAATAATATTATTTATTGTGCAATCTCCTACAAAGTATCATTCAAGATTTTTTAAACAAGAATTCAGACAATACAAAAACTTGGAATTCGGACATTCCCATCCCTGCTTTTCAATTACGTTAGTGACAATATTTTCCTTGTTCTTTTAGACAAAAAAACAAGTTGAGACGCAGCGGCACAGTGTGCGACTGTAAACGAATAATTTAATATGTTTCTACTCCGCCACTGAACATACAATGTCTCGCTAATCCCCCTCTGCCACACTGAGGAATACGGTGTGAAGCTGAAAAAAAGAGAAACTCACCCGCTTAACATAGCTCTCCTCCCAAAACTGCGGCCGCCGGCCGTGTTGGAGGTAGTCCTTCAACTTCACAACGTCCGTAAATCTTGGATCCAGGGCCCCTAATTTACTTGCTGTAAAAAAATATTTATTTTAGAATACAACATATTTTTTTTTATTTTCTTTTAAATTTTGATTTTTCTCATAGAATCAAGTAGGCAGAAAACCTAGTGGTAAGACACTCCATTCTTAACTTTCCATCTGAATTGGAAATATTGTGTGGAGAATGGTGAAACTGAGCCATGCTTGGGGAACCAAGTGCCTTAACACTACGTCCTCCATACGTTCTCCGCTATATGCGGGTAACAGCGTGAATATGACGGAAAATGAATAATAAAAAACTACTTACGTTTAACATAATCGATGTGCGCGGTGCTGGTCGTGGAGGAGGACGACGAGGCGTGCGCGGGCGCACCCGCCGCGCTGCCGTCGGACTCCTCATCTAAAATTATATATATTATATTTTTTTCCGCTTAATTCTGTATCCCGCATAAAGCAGGATAGGTAGAGGGAGCTTAGTGTTAAGGCACTCCGTTCTCTACGCATACATATACATGTCAAACTACTCTCCTTTTTCCGAAGTCGTTTCTTTCCTTATTAATATGCCGCTAAATATTATAAAAGATAGACATATAACATAAAAGAACTAACCTCCACTATTATCGCCGTCCACTTTCAATTTGGTCCTTAGAAATGAGCCTATATCAGTGGGCGGGTCCGTCCACTCGTCGTCGGATTGATCCCGCGACCATATGCCCTCTGTACCAGCCCATCCTACCACTCGTTCAGCTGTTATATCCTAAAATTCAAGAAGTAAAAGGGTTTAAAAAAATCTCTTAAAACAAAACAAAACAAAACAAAACTCAATTATATTCAAAAGATTTTAATTAATAGGATTAATACCTTAATCAACATTAACATATCGAACCTAGTTCGCGAGATTAGCGCATCTAAACAAATTAATATAGATATCAATATATTCGTAAATGAGGCCGTATAAGTATGCGAGACCGTTGTGGCGTTGTGTGACTGTAACGCGACGGTTGAGGTTTCGATCCCCATTCGGGGAATGAATTATTATTTATTATTTTCATTTCTTCGCTCTGGTGCCAGGGCTAAAGCGTGGCGTTGAATTCCACCACTCAACATGCATTGCCTCGAAAATTCGGCAGAAACTGGGGAACGGAGATTCTTAACACTAGGTTCCCTCTGTCCTACCCTGTTACATACAGGATAACGAAATGCGTGAAGCTGAACATATTCGTAAATACTTACCAAGTTCCCATGCCGCCATTCTTGATCTCTTTCCCTGTAATAAAAAAAACGTAATAAAAAATACGTGACATCTTTTATTAATTTTTAGGGTAAGCAAAGAAAATCTTGACAAGACCGGAATAAATAAAAAAACTAAAATCACTTACGTTTTTATTTGACTATTTTCATCGTCCGTATGCTCTGTACCACTTGCGACTCTTTGCCTTTTCGGACTTGGACTTTCACTAAAAGATGAATAAAAATATAAAAAATACAAAAGTATTTAAAAAAAAAAGATAAAGCGAGTATAAAAATATATCACAAAAAATAAAAATATAATAAAGTTAAGCTAATATTAAGGTTTTTGGTGGCAAGATAGAAAAAAAAAAATTGAGGATATTTTCAATCACTTACGTATCAGATATATCCCTTTTGAGAGGACTTGATTTATCTTTTGTGTGTAATTTTATTAACGGTGGAGGTCCTCCTGCAAAACAAAGGTACTATATACCAAAAAAATATATAAAAATTACATAAGTCGATAAGTTTTAGATTTTTAACCCGTGTATGTAATGATAGTCTAAAAGTTATTGTTATGTTATTAAGTATCTTGTCTTTAACTATACTCTTTAAAATGTGTGATGTCTTTAAAAAAAATTATGATGATTAGTTGGTTAGTTTATACGTAACAACTAAAAAAAACTCACTCTCGCTTTTTTTAATATCAAAATTAAAAACTTACCATTAACGCTAAGTTTCTCTTTAACTTCCTCTATTTCATTTTCTTTGACATCTTTTTCTGGTGTCTTAATATCTGTATTCTTATTTTGAGTATTCTTGTTTATTATATTCTTGCAGTCTTGTGCATTCTTTGTTGGTGTAGTTTTGCTTTCTTGTTTGTCTTGTTTTTCTTGCTTTTCCTGCTTTTCTTGTTTATCATTTGCTTTATTTTGTTGTTTGTCGTTAGCTGCCGTTGTTGTAACTGCACCTGTTGAGCATAAATGAAAGTATTTATTAAGATGTTTTAAAAGTCAATAGGATAAAATAAGAACATGTTTAATAGTAGATGCGATGGTTATTGATTCGATTCCCAATTACAACAGGAAAAATATGATTAAAATTAAATTATTGTTTTTCATTGTTCAGATACTTCTTTGCAAGTGCCTTTGAGTCATCAAATGAACATAAACTACCACTTTTAAATATAAATGTTTTTAAATTATTTTTTCCTATCAGATTAAGCAAAATATCGTGTATTACAATATTATTACAATGTAACATTTAAAATTACTAAACTATTAAAATTCTAAATTAGTATAGAACATCCAGTGCATGGGGAAAAGGGCGTCTTAACTTCCCTCTGTCCACCCTAATATATTCAGGATACAGTTTGAAACTGAAAAAATATAATAAAAGATCGACTTACCTGTAGAACAATCGGGTGGCTCATCTTTATTATTCCATCGTATATCTGTGAGGCCTTTGATGCGAAGTTCCTTTGCAGTCTTCAATAGCCCCTCTAGCTCTGACTGAAAGTAAATAAAAAAAAACTTTTAGGATTCTACACCTTTAAGAAAAAACGGAACGTAACGGTCAATGTCATTTTTCTTAAGAGATTTTGTGCTTCAGCTTCAGACTTTAACCCGCACATAGCAGGGTAAGCAGAGGGAATCTGGGAATCTAGTATTAAGACACTTCCATTAGGACACCTCCGTTCCTCATTTTAGACAGAATTCTTAAGGCAATACGTGTTGGGTGGTGGAACTCAACAATGTTTTTGAAGTGAGAACTTACAATATGCTTGAGAACGGCGGTCTTAAACTGAATGTGTCGAAGACCGAGTACATGGCCTGCGGGAGCCCGGGCTCGAGCACTATCCTTATAGGTCCTGAACCAGCCGTTAAGTCGGAAAAGGTACCTTGGATCCGTTATGCACGAGTCTAGAGGCATCGATCACGATGTCTATAGCCGGATAAGCGCTGCTTGGGCGAAATGGCGGGAGGTCACTGGTGTGGTCTGCGATCGCAGGATACCGCCCAAACTAAGGGTCTGATATACAAGAGCATCATCCGACCGGTTCTTTTATACGGCAGCGAATGTTGGCCAGCACTATCTCGGCGCACTTAGGAGCTTCACGTCACGAAAATGAAGATGCTGAGATGGATGTACGGCGTAACGCGGTCTGACCGCATACGCAACACATTCATTCGAGGTAGTCTTGGAGTCCGTGACGTAGCGGATAAACTCCAAGAGCGTCGCCTGAGATGGTTTGGTCACGTTACGCGCCGGGCTAAGTACTATGTCGGATGCAAGTGCCTTGCTATGTCAGTCCCTGGAGTGAGACCTCTCGGACGCCCAAGGAAGCGCTGGTTGGATGTCGTGAAGCAGGACATGAGAGCCAATGGTCTAACAACCGAGGACGCTAAAGACCGTGCAAAGTGGAGTAGGTTGAGTAGGAAGGCAGACCCTGGCAAATAGCCGGGATTAATGCCAGGAAGAAGAAGAGAACTAACAATACAAACAATGAAAGAAAATAAAAAGAAAATAAAAATAGAAATATATAATTATATTTTTAGAATATTTTTAGTCCATTTCTTAAAAATCCCTTAGTGGGCAAGTCAGGCTTACACTTGATCGGTGTTTTAGATCTTTAAAAATATTTTCTTATTATGAGACGTTTCGTGTTAGTTACTCAATCACGTAAAGATCATTAAGCAGATTTTGATTAAACTCGACATGCGGATTAATATAAAGCTAAACTGTAATATACTATATGTTTTGCACTTTTATAAAAGAATTTAAAGATTAACTTCAACTTAAAGGAATAAAAAACACCACAACGCGTTAAAGCCGATGTTGATTTAAAATAAAAATGTCAAAAACAAGCAAAAAAAAACATTCACGTGACAGATTCGCACAGATTATAAAACAGTACTTTCGAGATGTTTTTTTTAATCCTTTTAGGCTGTAGATAAGAATATTAAAGTATGAACAAATGTCAATGTACAAGTCATTAGGACACACATACATGTACAAAACTTGTGGACTCGGCCCACCCGGCTGCCAAGCGAGAGCGAAAATATAAAAATAATTGATTTCCTCAAGTGAGACTCAAATCTATAATTCTCGCATTTAAGGTGTACACTGTGCTGCACTACGGCCTCAAAATTGTATAATGATATACAAAAATATCGAATGAACAATCAATTTTTTATCTCTTACACACACTGAATTTGTGTAAAGCTTTTTTAAGACGGTCTTATCAATTCTTATCGGTGGCAAAAACACGAAATGTCATGTATCTTTGATATTATATTTAACGCCGCTGTGACCCAATTGAGCCAAAAAGTATGTATTTATTTACGTGAAGGTGGTTCCTTACAAACACGCAGGAGGAGAGAACGGATTGTCTTAAGAATCTTTTACGTTAGATTATATAACGAAACTGAAGATTTTATTTCTGAAAATGTATGTAAAGGTGATAGTTGTAGGTTCGACTCCCAATTGAGGGAATTCATTATTTTCATTTCCTTGTTCTAGTAACAAAACAAAGTGTGGCGTTGATTTTCGCCAATCAACGCGCAAGTTAACATTAAATATAGATATTTTATTTATTTATTTTTGTGAAAACGAAAAATTAATTTTTAATATACAATGAAACAGCAAAATTAATTTTTAATATACAAAAATAGTTAGAAAACCTGCAACAATTGAAATCGTAGAACCAAACTTCCCCTTGGACATCGTTCACAAACATTAAGCCATACTTTCTCATCAAGCTACGACGAAATTCTTAACATTCTTACATCGTGAACATTCATCTCTCCCGTATACATGTAATCCAGGAGTGATTTCAGATGGAGAGGATCAGCTCCATCTATCACCAGAACTGGTTCGCCTTGGGTCTCGTGGGCTCCCAGCAAGGCGCCCAGCAGTTCTGAGCACGCAGCCAATACGACCCTGTAACATAACCGTAGTATTTTCTTCGATCAGTAAATCTCTGTTTACGCGATGGTTTGAGTGTGGTAAAAATATAACTTACATTTTCAAACAAAAGCAATATTTGAATTTCGAATATTATAATAATTTCTAAGATTAACCATTTTGTCTTTGGATATTCCAAATTTCGCAAAATAATTGTATCCGTTATTATCCAAAAATTAAAATTATTACCAACGTAAATATTTGAGTTTCATTATTTTCATAAAAAAAAAATTAGCTTCACGCTGTATCCCGCACACAGCAGGGTAGGCAGAGGGAACCTTGTGTTAAAACACTCCGTTCCCGACTTTCTGCCGAATTTTGGAGGCATTACGTGTTGAGTGGCAGGAATCGAACCCACAACCAGTCGGTTTTGCAGTCACACTTCGTGACTGCAAAAATTTTCATATTAATTAATATTATATTGTAATTGTGTTAACATACTGCTTGTACCAATTAGAACAAGAAAATGATTTTTTGGTGTTTTTTAGAGGCGAGTGTCATAAGACCAGATAAAATTTTCATATCAAATTTCCTGTTCCTTGACTTGCAATGCAGATAAAAATACAAGCAATATTTTTTTTTTAAATTATTTTCGTCGTATTTTAGCACTAATTAATAATAATCAACGGTGCTTTATTTTTTAATTTAAAACCTCTTTATTACAATTCCCAAGATAAGGCTGAGTGGTGAAATACATTTGCTTCTTATAGTGTAGAATAATTAAAAACGTGTTAAAAAATTTATAAATATTAGATATTGTTAATTGTGATTAAATTTTTTAATTTTAATGGTATACTAAATGAGCAAAGTGAAATAAGTAGTAGTAACGGTAGCCGCTTTACTTTTTATGACTGACAACACTGAACTTTCATATGAAACTTTTAAAAGCCAATAAAATTATGAACTCTAAAGAGATCAATACTATAAAGCGTAAAAGATTTTATTTTCTGTGTACTTCGTTATAATTAATAACCTTTTAATGCAACTAATAAAAGAGTAGATAATGAACTAATAAAAAAAGGAATGTTATGAATGGTTAACCGACATACCACTTCGAAATATGAGAGTAAGAAGGCGGCGTAAGATGCAAAATTATCAATGTATCAATAATTGAACAATTGTAAATAAGTGCTGGGTATTTATAAACACAAAAATTACATTATTCTTAACTAATCACACATCAACAAGAAAATCTTCATAATCATCATATATTCGAGACCGTGATAATGAAGATGATGATGATTTATCAATAACGTATATTAGAAACAATAGTGAACCTACCTGTGCGCCCTCAGGGACACCCCGTGAATATGTCTAGGATCCACTGTATCTTTGTTTGGCACCTGCGTGGCGAAACTCGGCGAGCAGTACAATGTGACATCGCAGAAACGTTCTGAAATATAATATAAGCAAAAATTTAAATATACATAATTATTATGTACTAGGCTAGATTTTAGGGAACAACTTACAGCTTAGATTCGACCATAACAGTCCGAGGTAACCGACCGTGGTCCGACCACAGGTATAGTGAGTTACATGGAAAATGTATTCTTTTCAATATTATATATTCTTATGACCCATATTATTTATTTTATTAGTATTCCTGGATAAATGGATTTTCCTACGCAAAAAAAAATCTAATTCGAACAAATAGTTCCTGAGATTATCGCGTTCAACCAAGCAAACTTGCTTTATAATATTATAGTATAGAAATAGATATAAATAGAATAGAATAGAACCTTATCGCAAACCGAAGAAACGAAAAACCGAAATATATATAAAAATATATATATTTGCATAGATTGTAATGGTTGAAAGATAGATCAGTATAGATTGTATTATAAGACAGTTGCGGCGCAATTGATCAGAGTTTTATTGTATTATTGTATATAAATTATTAATTTTTACTCTCTGGTAGGTAATGCGCGACGCTAAGTTCCGCCGCTTAACTAATAAAAAAATGGGTCGAAGGCCATTCTTAAAAATGAACTCTCTCAGCCTACCTACTATGCGGGAATGAGCGTGAATGAGAAAAAAAGTATAGACGATACAGGAGCGGCAATACCGTAAAACACGAGTGATGACTGATGAGTAAATTGTAAATTTGAAAAAAATATATATTCAAAAAACAATTGTACATTTTATATTAGCATTTTGAAATTAGCGATTCTGTCCGTTCAAATTTGTTTTCATCAATGTATATTATAATTAAGTTGTTGTAATTTGATTTTGTCAAATTGGAATACTTCTTATCTTTTTATGGGTAATAAATACTACTGTGTATTAACATACAAGACTATTATACTAGTTATGAATATATGGTTGGAGCCCGTCGTGGCGCAGTGGGACAGTAAACGTAATGATTGTGACTTCGATACACATTCAGAAAAATAAATTATTTTCTTTTGCCCGCCCTGGTAGTGGCTTAACCCACTCAGGGTTAACATTAGGTTTTCTTTGCATCAGAAGCCGCACGGCGCTATCTATGATGGCGCAAAGATGTGGAAATACATGTGATATTATAGTATTTTTTTTAACACAAGTATGCAAATAACACTAAAAATAATATAAAAATCGAGGCCAATTTCCTAATTAATTTATAGGCTAGGTAAAAAAAAACTAGTATCCGAAATCAAATAGTTCTTTTATCTATAAGCTATGAATACTAATTGATTGTGATTAATTTTGGTTAATTTTTTTAGAAAAAAAATTGATCTATGTTTCCTCTGCCTACCCTGCTGTATGCGGGTTACGCAAAGCTTAAAGCTGCTCAGCATAATCAGCTTTATTGGCTTCAACTCTTCAATAAATTCCATGCAAAGTGATGAGCGCAACAGTGCTTGGGGACTTGCGACACAAGTCTGCTGCGCAACTTAAAGACGCCCATTAAATTACGCATTAACGCCCTTCTCCCGTTGTCCAAACTCCTTTCTGTGCGGAAATCAATTCTTTTTCGAACGTGAGATTAATAACGAACCCTACTGGCTTTTAAAGCGTCACTATGTCCTTTTGTCTTCTTTTTAGCGTCACTATGTCCTTTTGTCTTTTTTTTTTGTGTCTTTTTTTTATGTAAAAAAAAAAGGATTCTAGACGAATACTCGTTTCTGTGGACTTTTAAGACGTAAAATAATTTTTTTCGTATTTCCCAATCCCATTTGTATTTTCGAGAAATACACCGTTAGTCCACACATCCACTCTCCTATACTCTTTAACCTGCCTACAAGCCAAATTTCAACTTTTTTTATTCTAAAATTCAAATTCCAATAACAGTTACTTTACAAATTAGTCTATTTGCAATCAGAAATAATTGCCTATAGAATAGATTAGTCTACTTCTATAAAGTCGACTTCATTACAGGCTTAGTATAAAAATAGCTAGTCAAGTACGAACCGGACTCGGCCACTGGGGGTTTTGTATTAATTTCAGGTCAACGTGAAATAAGTACAACTTATAAAAGTAGACAATATGTAGGTACTATAATTCCTCACTTCTTGCCAAATATCATTATAATTGTTTTTTGTGGGACAAACTTAAGTTTTCGGGCGTATGCAATCATTTGATTTTCACTGAAATCAACTACAAAATAAATTTGTAATTTCTTTTCTCTATTAAATAAATATAAAATTTTATGTTCCAGATTTTTTCCTTTATTGAATGAATTTCAAAATTGTAGATCCACTGAAAGTACCCTAAAGATTTTCATTACCAAGAGTGGCGGAAATCAACGCCGCGCTTAGCTTTAGTAATTTGGCAGGCCATTATGCAGAGCAACTGCAGTATTAATACACTTCACTAGTATTAATTTACTTACTGACCAATAAAAAAAATAGAAAAATGGAAAAAAAAAAATTAAATAGAACCGCCGCGTTTACGATTTACAGACAGCACCAACAGCGCTAAGACACCTAAATGTAGTAATTAATTTACGTCTTTGGGTTCATTTATTTTTGTCGAAAGAAATACGATCCTAGTATGTAATAAAGAGAAATGTTGCATTAGTGTTATTATATATTATAATTATTGTAAACACAACAAGTAGTAAATGGTAAATCACGATTTTTTCCTTTGTCGTAGCAATTTCGAAGTCACCTCTCCTACTGCTACCCTACACTAACCTACATATCCTACATATTCAGCGGCTCCCAAACAAAAAAAATGATATACGTAGATAAACTGGTTTTTTTGTCTCTGATATATAATTTTAAGTTTTTAGGGTTCCGTACCTCGAAAGGAAAATACGGAATCCTAATAGGACCCCTTTATTGTCCGCCCTTTATTGTACGTCTATCTAGATTTTTCATCTCGAAATCTCGTGGAAGTTATTAGGGTTATATTATGGTTCCTTGAAGCACTGAATAAATCAGCCTCCTAAGTCAACGCAATCAAAGGATACGAGCATCTATGCACCGATTTTGTTGTATTTTGTATGAAATTCGCTGCAGCATCAAAACTTAAAGGGTACTTCCTATGTACCTACAATTATAAAATTTGGCACCAAATGAGAACTTACAACATAAATAAAGGAAAAATTCCGATAGGTTTTCGTTTTTTTTTTTGGATGTAAGGAATCCAAAAAGTAATATATTTTGTAAAAAAACAGGTTATTTTTGTTTATAGGCGTAAGAATCTATCTATAATATCATTTATAGCGCTGCCTAAGAAATAACATGTGCTATAAAAAATCAAGTTTTTCAAGCTTGATTGGAATGGAAAACTGGAAACAAACATAAATCAGTACTTTAATGTCTAATGCTTTTACAGTCAGAAATACTGTATATAATTCTGACCGTAAAGAGACGGTAGTGGGTTTGAGCCCCATTCGGGGGTATTAATTATTTTTATTATTACGTTTTGGTAAGATAAAGCTGGCGTTCCGCGGCGTTGTGAAGTTAAATGTATAATTATTGTTAATTTTTTTTTTTTGAATTTACTAAATTCAGAAACCACTGGTTCGAATTGAAATACTATGTTCATGTCGGATATCCATCCAACATGAAAATAATATTCATTCCAGTCCATTTTTATCTTTGTAATTCGTTTATTTTATCTTTGAAACCCGTTGCACCTGTGATCGGAGTTACTTAAAGCACTTATAATGTGTTATGTCCGGCACAACTTATAGTTATTTATTTCCATTAAACGCGGGATCGAGGCTACAGGGAAAAGCTAGTAAGCAATAAAACAAGCAAGCTATCAAAAGGCTTCCAAAAGACCACGTGTAAAGATGACCTTCTGATGATGATCACATTAAATAAATTCTACACTTATGATATATTAGCGGCTCGCCGGCGGCTTCGCCCTTAAACTACATGATAATTGATTTAATAAGCAGAATTGATTGACAACTAAAATGACTTCTAATATGATTTTTTTACGACATTATCGTAATTTCTATAAGAATTATTGTTTATCGGACTAAAAAATACGACCAATGTTGATATTTGATTTATAAAATATACATAAAGCTAATTATTTATTATACGTATTGTACACTTGTTACTTATTTTACATATGTTATGTTTTTTAACTCTGTTAAATGTGCTGATGTCAGTGAATAATTTAATTTACTGCTTCAGAAACAGCCTTTAATGTTAAATTATTGTTTTGGGTAATGATTCATAATATTCTTTGTAAAATTGTTTAACTGTGTATACTAATTGCATATTAACTTCTGTACATTTTTTAAATTAGTTACATATATTATATGAACGAACCAACCAAAAAACCTTTGTATTTACTTGATATTTCTTTCAAGATCGTTCTTTATCTCTGTGTTGAATTAATTACGGCTTAAACTTAACTGTTATGATTTATGAAGGTAATCTCCACTAACAATTCAATTTTGTTTACTTTATTGTATAAGATATTATATAATAGTGCTCCAAAAATATATATTTTTATCAACAGTCATATAACCCAGACGTTTCGAATGTCATTCTTTAGCCAGGAATCTTACCAGCGCGATTATATAATATTCGCAGATAAACTAATGCCTTGAGTTATTTCAAAGGACGATATTTTTTTTTTAATGAACCGATTTTGATGAAACAACTTTAGAAGTTAAGTTGAGTTAAAAAAAAACAATTAGTGCAATTTTCAAGTAAATCGGTTCAGTACTTTCGGAGAAAAATGTGGACATACATATCGGCAGATAGCCAGACAGACAAACAGACAAGAAATTAAAAAACAATCTTTTTGCTTTCTATTATACTTTTTAAGTGTCCCTCTATCCATTTCAATCAAAATTACTAAATGTACAGACAAAATATTTTTGCTGTCTTATATATAGAGATTAATACCTAAAACAATTTAAAAGTCGTCAATTTAATTTATTTAAAAATATGTTGCATTTGTTAGCATAAATTATTTGAAAAATAATAAAAAACGGCTTAATACAACCTATGTGTCATTTGTCAATGAATTCATTAATACATTTATTTTTTACTTCACACGCTGTATCCTGCATATATAACAGTAGGCAGAGGGAGCTCAGTATTAAGACAGCCGTGCTTTGTCTGTTACTTGAGAGTGAAGCTCGATCAGATCGACCATTGTGACGCAGTAGACAAACTGCTGACTATAGACGAAAGCGCCCTGAGTTCTTTTTCCACACATGATTTCCCTATAGCTGCAGTCTTTTGTGTGACGATGACTTCGTGGCTACTTTTCAAATACATACAGCAGTGGTAAAACATTCCGTCTCCACTTACCGAAAAAATTGTTTGTCGGGACTAACAAATTTTTCGAGCATTTCATTTTCTCGTATCTATCAATCACCTGTAAATTACATATGTATATACATTTATATATCGATACATGTACACTAACATTATAACGTAGCGTATTTCCGAGTTAAAAAAATATTTTTGTGTTGTTGTACTGTAAAGGCGGTGGGAGTTCCTCTCACAGACTTAGACTGTGTCATGTGACATGACGGGTCATACACAATGATAAGTTATTTCTATACTACTTTATATATATATATATATATATATATATATATATATATATATATATATATATATATATATATATATATATATATATATATATATATATATACCTAAAGTAGGTAGGTAGGTACATACAAGTATATCCTACAAACAAGCATTCTGATTAGCATTAAAAACCTTAATTATTTATAGCTTATGTGTTAATTCTATTTTTTTTATTGGTAAAAGACATAAAATTAAGTCGAGAATGCATCCCGTATTCAACCAATTACTTGAAAGGAAAGACATTAAAATATAATATCGGTACAGAAGCTGTTTACAATATGATGAAATGAATATTCTTTTAAATATTATTTTTTCACAGATCCTTAAGTATTTTTTAAATATACAAAAACATGTGCTTCACGCTGCTTCCTACACACAGCAGGGTAGGCAGTGGCATCATAGTATTAAGACACTCCGGTCCCCATTTTCTATTGAGTTCTGAAGGCATTGCGTGCTAAGTGGCGCAACACAACGCCGCTTTGCCTCTATAACAGAGAGGAAAGAAATCAAAATATAAATTTAAACAAATATTACAATTCTTCGAGTCGGGATTGAACCCACAACCAGTAGCATCTACAGTCAAACACTTGCCCATACAGTAAGACTGGCCTCTTCACTTTAAATATTGTTTTGCGCAATATTCTTCTCAGAAGCATTCCGTCATGTCTGACACTGTTGTGGCGATGAAACAGCGACTAATTATTATAAACAGTTGTGGGTTCGATTACCACTTAGGATGTACAATAGTTTTCATTTTCTCGCTCTAGTCACAACACATTTTTGAGAAAATAATATTTTAACATTATACCAAAAAAAATTGAAGTAAGTAGAGGCTTTCGCGCCGAGAGTGAACAGATGGCATAACATAATACCAAACCTATAAATTACTACTTTTGACATTTCCACATACTCCGAAATAATACATTCACGATAGAAGTACCCAATCTTGAAAAAAAATCGTCCGGGTTCCTAGATATTAGACCAACGATTATTTCAATTATGTTTGTCTAAGAATCTAGTAAATTGTGATCGATAATTCCGTTCTCCACATAATATTCATGTATCAAAATAAAAGAACAAACAATCACTTTTAAATAATCAAGTTTCATAAAAATGTCTATAGTGTCAGTAATACAAAGAGCTACTCGGAAGACAAGTTGTGTTGCGGTACTCAACACTGCAGGCTTACCAAAACGGTTTAAAGATAATTTTGAATTTCGAAACATTTTTGACAAGCAAAGTCAATGATCAAGGCTAGTTTAGATCCAAAACAGTGGTCAATCAATACTTAAAGTATAACAACTGAGACCCCCTGGAGTCTTGGGCGATCGCTTAAACTTTATTGCCAGCAACCGAAAGACTTCCTCTTAATTGGTGTCTTTAAAACGACAATGCACATAAAATCAACCCAATACAGTTAAAAAATAAAAATTTATATATTAAAATAAAAAAAAAACAAATCACTTGACTTTTTTATAAATTGCTAATTAGCTTTGATTGAGGCAAAGATTATATTATTTTTCAGCTTCATTCTTTTTCCCGCACAGCAGGTAGAATATATATTAGAAGAGAAAATCTAGTACACACTCCGTTACAATGCACCGCTCAATTTTAGAGGCATTGTATACTCAATAAAATGCCTACTGCATTGGGTTTTTTTGTACGTTTGTAATAAATAATCGGAATAAGTGAAGCTTTGAGCGTGCTAAAAATAATACAGAGTTAAAAAAACTAGCTTTTTATCCCAAGTGCTCCTTAGTAAGTAAAAAATAAATGATATCTAAACTTAAGCGGTTTACTAGTAACTTCTCCATCATCACACCAGCTCGATAATCCCATATTATTGAATTTTCATTGAGACTACGTACAAGCTCCATGATGATCCAATTATTAAAGATAGTGCTCCGCTTGAATTCAGTTTCTTAGATTTTATTACATAGTTACAATGAAAAAGTATACCTTGATCTAAGAGTTGGGCGAACATGCTCTGCACATTGGAGTGGTGGTGCTTCCACCGGAGGCAGTACTGCTGTTGCTCGTCCATGCTTGTTTCACTTTGGCTTCAAAAACGATAAGAGTTTGGTACAAGTTTTGGTCTCAACACTTTTAAGGTACGTATTATAGTGGAATGTCCTGCGGTGGTGCCCTTTTCCTGTAACAATACAAATGATTATTTGTAAACTAGTAATACTAATATTATAAGGCTGAAATATAGTTTGTTTGGTTGAACGCACCAATCACAGGAACTATAGTTGCAAATAGATTTATTTTGTTACAGATATCCCAATTATCGCGAAAGGCATAGCTATATAGGCTATTACATCACGTTAATTTTGTGTTATTTTTGTTCTAGTTTCCCGCTGTTTCCCGCACTTAGCAGAGGGAAAATAGGAATAAAGTATTAAGACACTTCATTCTCATTAAGATACTTCCGTTCCCCACTTTCCGCAGAATTTTGGAGGTATTACGTGTTAAATGGCGGAACTCACCGCCGCGCGTTACCAAAACGAGAAAATGAAATTATTAAATATTTAATTTCCTCGCATGGGAATCGAACCTAAAACATGTCGCCTTACAAAGGCGTTAGTGTAGTAGCACATTTGAGCCCCTTCGCAACGACTGGCCTCAACATTACATCACGTTAATGCTTCGATGTAATCCACTGGACTGTGTCCATTCAATGGAATACAAACACTTTACCGAGAAAAGAATAAATTTATAATCTAGATTACGCCCATTATCTGATTGTGATGTCTTTTTGGAATATACTCGTATGTAATAATGTAATACCCAGATTATGAATATCCCCCAAATCTATCGGATCCACAACTATTGCATTACAGTGACGATCAAATTATATAAAAATCTTAAAAAAATACTTATTAAAAAATTACCAGATTACAAATAACTTACATCTATTAAATATATAAAGGTTGACTCGAATGGACCAACATTTTAATCTCATTTTACAAACCAGCTAAAGAAACCACGGCATCTTGACATCTTTCACAAAAGATAATAAGATTATAACATGTTTATAAGACCCTTAATAGCTTAATATTATTTTGTGGACTGCGAGAAAGTAAGCAAAACTAATTTTCGATTACGCGTAATATGACAAGTACACAGCATCCGTTCCACATGACATTAATACCTTTACGCAAATGAGATGATCTTGAGGCCTTCTCGGCGTAAACGCTAGTAATGCAGGTTCACGCTTTTTACACATAGCAGGGCAGGCAGAGGAAACCTAGTATTGAGAAACTCCTTTTCTTATTTCCCGCAAAATTTTCTGGATATTGAGTGTTGAGTGGCAAAACTCAACGCCACGCTTCGTCTATCACAGTAGAGATACGAAAAAAATCTTATAATCATTCCTCCGAGTGGGGATCGAACAAAAAACAGTTGCGTGTACAATTACGCCACGACATATACGACGTATTTTTCTTAAAAATATATCGAACCTACGTCTTCTGTCTTACAATATTGTAACTCTCTATAGATATGATAAAATTATATATGGATGACTGAGAAAAACTATTATTGGAGACGTTTATCATAACAACGACAAAAAAAAATGTCTTAACAAATTATATTTTAGCAATCTTCTTTTAACATTTAGTGTTTGTTTATTTAAATCGGTTCATAGGCAAAAAAGTTATATGATTTTTTTTTACAAATTTAGTAAAAAAACTGTTTTATGGAGACCAACCGTGGCGCAGGGGCTCAAGTGTGTATATATCTATAGCTGTAAACGCAACTGAATGAGAGTTCTATTCCCACTCGAAGAAATGAAATATTTATTAAAAAATTTTTTTTCTTCGCTCTGGTGTCAAGGCTAAGCGTTAAGTTCCACTCAACACGCAATAACTCAAGAATTCAGCGGAAAATGGGGAAAGGAGTGTCTTAACACTGGATACTCTCTACCTAATCTGCTGTGTGCGGGGCACTGCGTGAAACTGATGTTATTTTTTTAACTATTTTATTGAATTGACTAAAACTAGTTTTCAATGTTCTATGCATTATTGTCTAAAATATGATATTGTTAATTAGAACCCGAAATTCATTCAGACTAGCTAGTAAATATTTTTGTAGTACAAGCGGGAAAAGCCGCGAGCGGGTCGCTAGTCAAGACACTAATATACTAAGTACAGTTAGAGGAAATTTTTTTGTTTGTCGCTTTTTTTATTTATTTGTACCACTATATAAATATAGATGATATTAAGGGTTATCAGTAACTTTTTTGGAGGTCTGTCAATGTTGTTTTTGATTACTTTAAAATATTTTTTTTATTGAGCATGACGACTTATTTTTCTTTACTTATTTATCTATACTAATACAATAAAGCAGAAGAGTTTGTTTGTTTAAACGCTTAGATCTCTGGATCTACTGGTCCGATTTACTTATTTTTGGTTTTGTTTGAAAGCTACGTTTTTTATGCTATTTTAGCTATGTAATATTATGGTGTACGTATTAGTTGGCCTTTAATAATGAAATAACTATAATAATGAACGCCATCGAATTGCTTTAAGCGCGTGCGCTGCAAATATAGTAAAATATAAAATATATTAGTATAATATATATTATATCAGTACATTGTATGGAAGAAATGTTCTATTTTATTAGTTCTAAAAAAAGACTATGATACGGTATATCTATCTCTTATAAATAAGTCACAATAAGATATTTTGTGATAAAAAAATAATTCAAAATTGCAAGGTGATATTTCAACTTTGATATTTTGATAAAGGTATTAAAACTTACGAGCGAAAGTTATTCCATCATAAAGATTTTTTTATGAAGAAATGCTTTATCTTTTATAGCATGTCATTTGAACGTATACTTTTTGAGAAAATATAAATTTTAAATAATTCAACGCAAGTATAGGCACGAGTCCAGCGGGGGACGCCCTTGCCGCCGACTTCGTCCTCGCAAGCAGTCATGTTAGTGCTTGCAGTTTCTAAAAATTATTATATGTATAAATTATATTAATAATATAATTTATACTGATTATCTTATGGAAAATGCTGGATAATAATACAATTATAAGTGGTATGCGAGCGAAGCCGCAAATGGGCCGCTAGGTCATTTATATAATTTTAAGACATTGCATGTTGAATGGCGAAGCTCAACGCCATTGTTGACCATAACGAAAAAAATAAATAAATGGATATTTTTTTCCCCTCTCACACGCTGTCCCAGTCACCATAGTCGCCTACCAAAGAAAACTTCTATCTAAGGGGCATAAAGAGCATTTATATTTTTTTATTAAAGCTACAACAACCAAAATATAAATGACATGTGCATTACACTGATAACGGTTGACCTTTGACCTTCTGTTATCACTTTTGAAAATATGTAACGATTCAGTGTCTATTTTCGACTACAATTTTTAAATAATGAGCTCGATAATATTATCTAGTAGTTTAAAGGACCATGACAAGTATTTGTGGGTGATATTACTTATCACCCACAAATACTGCCATGCTCCTTTTAAATATTTACTAAACGCGTGTATGTTAAGTATTCTTCCTTACGGGGGGTGACAAGGTTCCCTGCGGTTCCCTTCGTGGTATGACGCTAAAAAATACTTGGATACGCTTGTACATATAATTTAACGATCTAAGTTACCTTCCCGTCCGTATAATTTTACTTCCCTCTCACAGGATAATTTAACCGTCTATATCTCTACTGTGCTATAAGCGGGCTACAGCGTGAAGCTATTTTTAGTATAGAACCTTATACCTATCCCAATACAAGCTAAACACGTTCGACTGGACCTCAATTTTTTTCCCTGTATAAAACATTAATTACTCGCTTGGAACGTATCAAAGTATAATTGGCTTGTAACTGTCATCGATGTACCTCCCTACTTATTGTACCGACACGATAGTGAGTTATCGATAATGAATATTCGATTATCCATTTTGTCGATATGTTGATAGATGCGGTCACGCTACGTTTTGATTTTACTGAGAAAATATTTGTAAACAGTTTTACAATTTTAGTCTGCTTCTTTGATCGAAAAATCGTTTAACTGTAAACGCAATAGTTATAGGTTCGATTTTCAATGGGTGCAGTGATTATAATTATGTTAATTATTTTCTTCGCTCTGGTAAGGTGCGGCGTTGAAAGCCAATACTTATTATGCCATATCTCTAAAATTGAGTAGTACGTACGTCTTAACACTAAGTTCCTTCTGTATACCCTGCTATAAGCGAGATACAAAGTGAAGCTAAAAAAAACTAAAGAACCTAGACGTGTATATCTAAAGAAAATTTAAATCCTAGCAATTGATTATAAAATAAACTTAAGTCACTGTGTAACAAACAACAATATAACTTTAATAATCCAAATATGCGCATGCGCAACCTTTAACGACAACTCGATAATATCTCCGAAACCTACTTCAACATACACATGAATGAGCTAAAAAGACATTACACGTTTTAAGAAACCTAAATTAAAAATAAAGAAAAAAACACAACGAAAGCATTGTGCTACAAAAACGGTACCAATTATACCCCAAGATATCGGATTAAAGAAGGCGATTGCGGTCGTTGTGGCGCAGTGCTACAGCGTCTGACCGTAAACGCGACGGTTGTGGGTTCGATTGCCAATCAGGAGCATGATTTTGCGGCATTGAGCTTTGCCACTCTACACGCAATATGTCGAAAATAGGGCGGTATAAATGGGAATGTGTGTGAACGCGGGATACAGCGTGAAGCTGCGCCTTTTTCTTTTATTTTTAGCTTCACGCTACATCCCGCCTATAGCAGGGTAAACAGAGGAATAAGAAAAAGGGCAAATGCAAGGGTATTTTTTATGTCAACGACCATCTTACCGCACCTTCACCTGTACTAAAGTGATCATTTGATATCAACAACGCTAAGCATCTTGTAGACGTGATAGCCGATTAATTCGTACAAGCGAACATTTTGTTTATTCTTTCTACCTATTTTACTAGGGATCTAGTGTTAAGACACTCCGTTCCCACTAAAGCAATTCCGATCCGTACTTTCCCTGGAGTTAGTAGCGGAACTTAACGCCGCGTTTTAAGGCTAATAAATATTTTTTTTGCAATTTGAACTAACGAACGTTATTTCATGAGATAAGTAGTTCTTAGAGACCTTTGGTGGTAGTCTATGTCCAGCAGTGGGCGTAAAAAATAGATGATAATGATAACTAGTTTTTACCGACAACTTTGCCCGCGTTATATTAACTAAGAGTTATATACAACACACAACTCATTCTATGTGCAGGAAGTAACTCTGACTGCAGGTACTGTGGCTTACATCAAAACGATTAACCTTTCGTATCTATCCAAAACACAACAAACAAAAAGTTCTCGATTAGAACTTCTAGTTCCTGAGATAGGTGCGTTCAACTAAACTTACTCTTTGGCTTTATAATATTAGTATAAAAATATAAATTTATATTATATTTATATATGGAAGTATAAACTATAAAATAACAGTATTTAAAACCGAACGTCAATCAACGGAAAATACTTGATCAGTCACGCGTTACAATGCTGACTGACTTTCGAAACGCCACTCCGCCATGGACATCGTGTAGTAAATAAATAGTTATAGTTTTTACCCTAAAAAGTACCTTTAGATGCTTTCATTTACTCCATTGTAGGTAAATATGTGCAGGTTCGGTACTAGGTAAATAATGTAAAGTGTGAGAGTGCAAGAGATTATAGACACTTAGCAGAAAGAATGGGCATCGCATATGCCTTGTTTCTATATTTTTTGGTTTCCCTGTCAGCGCGGCTGTTCTAGGTTCGATTCCTAAAAAACAGTAGATTTATCTACTAAAAAGTAAGTTATGATTACGTAACAATTCATTTTGTCATAAAGGGTCATTTATACAACAATCATCCCGTATATGTCTTCTTATTAACATCATCTTCATCATCAAGCCATAATGCTAAAATAAAAAAGTGTTCCGAAAAAATGGAGAAAAAATTCGCTGATTCATTTTTTTTATTCACATTATATCCCGCAGAGTAGGTACAATTAAGAAACTCCTTTCCACATGCGTCGCCCGAGTTTTGAGACATTGCATTTTGAGTGGTGGAAATCTTTTAATACTTATAATATAAATATGTATGTGAATTATATTTATTTTTTTGAGTATTTAGCGGCGCAGGGACACAAAAAGTGTGCCACTAATTAGACGAGCCGGTTATGGGTTTGATTTCTACTTGAGGAAATGAAATACTCAATATTTTCATTTCCTCGCTCTGGTGACATTTCGAGTGACACTTTGCAGTGGTCCGCCGTTATTAAATTGTATTATATCATAGATCCCTAATGGTCGTTAGCTGCAGCGGCACAGCGTCTGTATGTAACTGTCAAATAGCGGGTTTGATTCGATTCATTTCTATCAATTACACGAAAAACGCCACCCAACATGTAAAAACTCAAATTCATTTTTATAAACTTAACACTAGGTTTTCTATCCCTGCTGTGCTGTGGGATACAGCGTGAAGCTATTTATTTTTAAAAATAAGACACCCACTTTTCAAGCGGTGGTTGACAAGCCAATATATCAAAATAAAAATCCCAGTAAGCATTGTCGTCGTAAATGCACAGTGCAGTGTGTCAACGGTTAACGCGGCATTCTTACAAATGTCCATTTTGTCCAATTAAATTTATTATATGGAAAGATTTAATCGATGCCATAGTGGCACAGTTGCAATAGTCTTTTTGACGAGATGGTTATGGGTTCGATTTTGGAGCAAAGTCATGAATATTATTTAAGTTTCACACTGCACACCACACACAGCAGGGTAGGGAAACTAAGATCCCATCTTAGTATTAATACACTCCGCTCCCATTAAGACGCTTCAGTTCCCCCGAACGGAACTCAACGTCGCCTATTGCCTTGTCTTGCCAGAGTGAGGAAATGAAAATATTACATATTTCATATCCTCGAGTGGAAATCGAACCCACATCTTGTCACATATATAGTCACACCCTTGTACTACCACCGGGTCAGCTAGCGAGCCAGGCCTACAGAGATGCTAACAATAAATAAGTTATATGCGCGCGTATAAGAATTTCCACGTAAGATTGGTCGTTTCTAAATCGTTTGGCTTTTAGTAGTCAGAGCGCTTAACAATTTCCGAGAGGTGCGGGTTCAAATATTGCTACATTTAAATTTTAAAACATCTTAAAAACATTGCTCTTCCTAAGTGTAGAATAACACTTGATAAGTTGTTAAAAATAAGCTTTACTAATAGTTCCACATATATAGATAATCTACCGATAGTGAGGTCATTACGGCGCAGTGGTATATCCTCGCTCAGGGGACTGATCTCTCTAATTAGACAAAACGCGAAAACAACACAATTTCTCGAATAAGGACGGAACGCGGTGAACGAAGTGTCTTGCCACAAATTGTTATTTGTCTATTCTTGAAAAACAAGAGAAATTGTAAAAATACCAGGCCACATGCTGTGCACGGTGGGTGGAGCTAAACTTTCTAGAAAATATTGCGAATTTTTTGCGAAAATTTTGTAATTTTTTCTATTTTGTTCGCACGCACTGGATAAGGTTAGTCGAGGTTCGATCTGTGCGCGTGAATTTCAAAACGTTCCACAGCTTAGCTCTATGGGACACATTTTGACCATTTACTCAAAAACTACAATTACAATTATCACCAAAATACTTCACTTACACCGTATCGTCCACAACATTCAGAGCTGTAGGTTTAACGATCTAGGAGAAGTAGCCTTACAACGAAACTCACTTGAATTATTATAATTAAAAAATAAGCCTCACAAACAACACTATACGGACCCCCAAAAAATATATTAAAACTGTCATATTATGACTGAGATGAGAGCAACCGATAAATTACTGTTCCAACAATTTTTTTATTCACTTCGCGTTGTTGCTAATTGTTCTTGCTGGTAACTTGCTTATCTAAGATGTGATCTTCAGATTTACCAAACCAGTCCGGGTGAACGAAATATTTATCAACCGCAACCGAGGGCACATTGCTGACAATTAATAAATACCTGTAATTTACCGAATTCCATTAAAAAATTGCTGGCACACATTGTCGAAATAATATATAGTAAAATAAAAAAAAACTAGAAAGAAACAAACAATCGAAGCATCAATCGGCAACTCCTCTTTTCAAATGAATGTATAATATAATATATAATATCGTAAATAAAATAGAACAACGTTTATTACTTCGAAGTACACGATATAAATAAACAAAAAATTAAGAATACTTTCAAGCAATTTTGTCACAATTTAAGAATCATTAATAAATCTCTTCGAAGAAATATGGTTATTATGTTTTGATATAAATACACGAGCCGTTTTTCTGTTTCCTCTTCATGCACGTATAGCAATTTGCGAGTGCCCACTAGAATGAAGCGGCGTAGTGGCGAATAACTTAATTGAAGTACACTGATTGACCTCTCCGGACTTACATAAATAAGTAAATAAATCCTAGTAATTATTTTTTTTTATTTTTTATAATATTATAAATGGGAAAGTTTATGAGGATGGAAGATTGTTTCCACATTTCCATATTCCACACACATACGCCCCGTATTTGCGGCTGTATATTGTCAGGCGGTCGCTCGGAAGAGATTAACATATAAAGAAGAATATCATTTTGTTCGTATTATGATTTACATATTCCCCGGAGCGGGAATCGAACCCACAACCTCCATAGCCTAATCTAATTACACATTTCATAACTGTACATAGAAATATAGAATAAAAACAGTATATAGAAATGAAAAAAATCTGTTATTGTGGACAATCATCAATGTAACAGACCCCAAAACAATGTTTTTTTTATTTTTTGTGTCTGTTTGTCTTCTTCCGAGATCCGCGAAATCTCGGAATTGGCTTAACCGATTTAAATGCAGTTTTGTCAATTGTAATTTAGCAAGCTTCCCTTCACATTGAGTGTTTGTTTTATTTAAATCAGTTCATAAATATAACATATTTTGTACGACAAAATTGCTATAAAATACTTATTTTATTGAATTGGCTGAATATTAATTATTAATGGATGAAATAATCTTTAAAATGATAATTTTATTAGAACACGATAGTAATTTAGATAGTAAATAAATAATGAGTTAAGTAGTGCAAGCGGGCGCAGCCGCGAGGTGTTGTTAGTTATTAATAAAATCCTTATCAAAAATACTGTTGTATTCACAAAAAAATAAATATACAATCAGCAACACCATATATTTCGATGCCCAAAAAAAACCCGCAAGTCCATATAACAGGAATTAAAAAGGATTTAATTACCCCCATTTAACAGCTTAAGTGTAAATTAATGGGTCCGAGTGAATTTTTGACACTAGCACTCTCTTTAATTAATATAAAACTATTAAAACAGCCTTTTACGTTTATTTAAGTTGGTTAAGAAAAAAAATTAGTAAGTTTCTGCATAAGTAACTATTGGCAGTTTTCCCGTATCGCTTGGAAAGCAGAACCCACTTTATCCAATCTAAGTCTAATGTCAAGTACATAACGAAATTACTTGACGTTAGGGTTATTCTGGATAAAGTATGAAGTCAAAAAAAGGCTGGCGCAGGGGCGAAACGCGACTGTCGTGGGTTCTGAAAGTCTACGCAAACTTGGTTGCGGGAATATAACACCTACACTATTATCATAGTGTAGTAGGTTTGCCAGAACTCCTTGTAAAGGCTTATTTGTAGGCATTTTTTTTATAAATCATATTGCTAGCTAAAAACGTAGTTTCTATAAGTAAAACGTGTGGCCATTTAATAACGGTTTTCAACTGATATTTGTAGCCAGTTTAATTGCCCCACTCATTCGTACCGCCACATATATGTAGATATATATGCAATTTTAAAAAAATACAATTTATAAAAAAAAATTTTTTTTGAGTGTTTCAATGTTTTTGAACCCGGTTACTAATGGGCATTAAGATAACGATTACTTAATGTGTGACCATTATTGTTATCATTTCAAATTTTATCAATATTAACAAATCAACTAAAACTCACACAGTGGGACAGTGTCTGTTCACAAAATCGTCCTAAGTTCAATACAAAAACAAGCAGTGGCGGCAGTCTACGCCGCCCTTTGTCTTACCAGGCAAGAAACTGTATATTATATATACGGTGTATATATTATATATGGTTCTTTTTTAGCTTTACTCTGTATCCTACACATAGCAGGGTAGGGAACCTGGAAAACTAGTGTTAAGACCCTCCGTTTCCCAATTCATTCGTCGCTTTCCATCGAATTCTCGAGACATTACGTTAATTGGCTGAACTCGACGCCGCGTGTCGCCTCGTCGCCTCGGTAAGAAAAGAAAATATTAAATATTTCATTCCTCCGAGGGGCTTCGGGCCCACAACCATCATTTACAGTCGCACACTTCCGCCTGACAGCTCACGACGGCCCCTATTTTAATTTCGAAACGGCATTTAGAGTTAACCACCAAATACTGACTGAGAGACATCACGGACACTGTCGAAGCTTTCAGTAGCTTGTTGTTGTAATAAAAAGTTGAAATTTGGCATGTAGGTACGTAATGTGGTATGGTGTCATAGAGCTGGTCTGACGATGGAACTGGAACATGGCTTATGGAACCTATAAGTAATAACCATACTGCCTATAAGTCACCATATCGAGTTTGAACTCATTATATTCGTGTTTTTTTTTGTTTTTTAAATTATTAAGTTACAATGACACGGGATTCTCTCTGTTACAATATTATATTGTTGTTATATGCGGGCATGGGTGTATCTAGTATCTGTAAATAAGTCCATGCCCGTTATTATTCCAGGGGGGCTGAACTTTAGCTTGGTCCTGATATGTACGTGGAAAGGTTTCTTTTTATTTTTCAAGGGCAATTTTATGTTAATGTAGGAACTGTTATTTATATTTATAGTTTATTTAATATGTGTCATTTATGTATTTCAATATTGTAATTTATTTTTATATCATTTATGTACATACATACATTTAATATTGTTTACATATTTTGTAGTAAGTATTCGTATTTAGTTTATTTATATCAAAGCGCTCATTGCCGTCGACTGAACCGGAAAGGTGCCGTAATATTTATGCCTACCTCTTGTCGACGGCATATTTAATTCTAACAGTCGATGCTTGCCACTCGATGCGCTTTCCATACGTTCCATTTTTTTCTTTATTATTTTCTTCCAAATCAGTATTTGTCGTATTCTCTTTTATATGTATGTTTGTGGTTGACTTTTATATAAACTGTGTCGTGATTTACTATTTGTGTTCAAACTATATGTACTTTAAAGTGGTGTTGAATATACTTAGTTTAAACCGTAAGTAGACTTTTATCCTCCCATCATCAACACTACATTAGTATAATTTCTGGGGAGACAAGACTATAATGGGGTGGACACCGACCATCCGGCTTCTCCTATTCGTATCAATATATGCGGGTTAAATATATTTTGAAACTATAATTTCCCGATAACAAGTATTGTATACTAAAGTATTGTAGGAATTTTATAAAAAACAATGATAATTTGACTGATAAGTAATATTCCTTTAGAGTATGTAGGTTTGATAAACCCGAAATCCTCGCCAAGGAAAACAGATATATTGCTAGAATGATCCGCGAGGCTATAGAAATACAAAAACATCCTATTTTCAAAGCCGACCAAAAGACCAAAAACAAAAAGAGGACCAGCCGTCCTACCATCTGAGACCCACTTATAAAATCATTGAAACCTCAAACCCACCATACCAGGACAAAATAGTGTCAAAATACAGTGAGCGAGGCAATTAAGAAGTCGTTGGCGATAGTTTGATATAATATTTATGTCAACTGGCAGACGAATGCCACCTTAGTCTACCCGTGACCACGGACGGTTTCCAAAAATGTATAATATTAAATATAAGCGATTAAATAGTTTTATTTAAAACTATTTATTTTCTTATTTTATTGCATTTTAAAGTCACACATTTGAATTTAAAAATATCAAAATTCCTTTCCGTTAATTTACAATATAAAAAAACCAATTTTTTTTATTTCTCAATTTAGACTAAAGTTTTATTACTTGATCATCATAAGCTATAAAAAATAATTACGCATAATTGAAGAAATTAACAATCTTTAATTTTATAGTAGATCTTATCTATAGTAATATTATAAGTCTGAAGAGTTTGTTTGAACGGGCTAATCCACAGGTTGAATTGAAAAAATCTTTTTGTGCTACATAGATAATTCATCGAGGAAGGAAACTATATTCTAACTGGCTAATCATTTCGATCTAACGTTCTGTACCTGCGGTCAGAGTTGCGTAACCACTATTAGGGCTGATTTTAATTTCTTGTTAACTCGGTTGTTATACAGCATTCGGGGAGTCCCCTAATACTTATTAGTATTAATCGGTGAGGAGTTTACCCCGCATGCGGGGTACGAGAAACTTGACTGACGAAAATTATTAAAGCATGCGGTCCCTACGGCATCCATGAACGCAATATTTTGCAATTCGAATGCGTGCTGTAAATATAAATAAAACTGGGTACATAATGTGTCATGTACGGCCATACAAAGTATATAGTGATTTTCATTCAACAAAACTGGCGAAGCCGCTGGTAAAAGCTAGTCTACAATATATATTTTTTAGCTTCACGCGGTAAAAAAATGTTTTTTTATTTTTTTTACGCTTTATCACGCACATAGCAGAATGAATCTGGGAACCTAGTGTTAACATACTTCGTTCGTAATTAAAACAATATCTGATCTATCTAAAACTGGGTACATAATGTGTCATGTACGGCCATACAAAGTATATAGTGATTTTCATTCAACAAAACTGGCGAAGCCGCTGGTAAAAGCTAGTCTACAATATATATTTTTTAGCTTCACGCGGTAAAAAAATGTTTTTTTATTTTTTTTACGCTTTATCACGCACATAGCAGAATGAATCTGGGAACCTAGTGTTAACATACTTCGTTCGTAATTAAAACAATATCTGATCTATCTAAAACTGGGTACATAATGTGTCATGTACGGCCATACAAAGTATATAGTGATTTTCATTCAACAAAACTGGCGAAGCCGCTGGTAAAAGCTAGTCTACAATATATATTTTTTAGCTTCACGCGGTAAAAAAATGTTTTTTTATTTTTTTTACGCTTTATCACGCACATAGCAGAATGAATCTGGGAACCTAGTGTTAACATACTTCGTTCGTAATTAAAACAATATCTGATCCCCACTTGCTGCGTAATCAAAACCTAAAGGGTACTCGGTCTGCGGATCTACAGTTACGAAATTTGACACGGAGCGAGAACTTATAATACAAATAAAGGGAAAAATCGATAAATTGAATAGATATTTAATAGAAAAACATCATTACAAACTTATATTTATAGCTCATCTTATACAAAATGAATGCATATGGCCGCAAATTTAAATAAAACTTGACTAACTTTTATAAGATGTACTTCTCGAAATTGGTACTATGGACGAATCCTATGGGAACTTAACCAGTTTTTTTAAAACAGTTAATAAAAGCGCTCAAAATCTCTAACGCTGCTATAAAAAAACAGACGCACACGCAACTTTTTAATCTATAATATAATAATATTATTTATCATTTACGTATAAAACTTCACTTCTAAAACCAGGTGATGGGTTATAAGCCCCTTGGACAGTACCATACATACCATACATACAATACACATATATATTGTATAATAATATATAATTAAATGGTTTTACATTTGACTAAATTGGTCTTGACAGCAAATGAAGGAAACTAATTAACTGTTTTTTATTAAGTGACAATTTTAACGAATATCCCGCTGTCTTTCGTCGTAATTAACCGTCCGGCGGTCACTATAGATATATTAACACCAAAAAAATTAAATAAGGGACGATATTATATAAATGTATACTCTGATTCGAACTCACTACCCATATGTTAACAGATTTTTTCTTTTTTTTTTCGAATTGGTATAAATGAGCATGCTGTCAAGGAAAAAGTATAAAAATGCACCTAAAAATCCGAAAATAAGTGAGAAATGTGGTCAAACGCGAACAGCTTTCACATTTAAGGTGTTCCAAAGTCTTAGGGCGTAATAACTGTACTGTATTTGATAGCTATTTTTAATTATAGAGAAGCATTCATATAAAATACATTGAGTCTTTTATAAAATCAATTGCCAAATTAAGCCAGCCCGGGCGCAGGAGAACAAGTGTGCGACTATAAACACGACAGGATGTGGGTTCGATTCCCACTCGAGGAAATAAAATATTGAAAATTTTTATTTCCTTGTTCTGTTATCGAAAGAATTACAGAATTCAGTAAGGAACGAGTGTCTTAATGAGAAGTGCAGTACCGGAGGGCATGGTTGATGACAGTGGACGAGACGAAAGAGGTATGTAGAGACCGTAGCGTTTGGCGCTCCGTTCTCTCTGACTACCCTGCTAGGGATAAAGCGTGAAGCTAAGTTAAGTTAAGTTAAGCAACTTCCTTTAAAGACACTAATTTTCCCATTAAGACACTGCCGTTCCGCCGAATTCTGGAGCCATTGCGTGTAGAGTGGCGGAATTTCATCCCCTCGATTGGAATTAAGCCCACAACTTTCAGGTTTGCACATCGTGGCGCAGTTGTGCTTACGACATGATGGCCACCTGCAACTTACTGCTTTGAATTGAAGAAGTCTTTTCTTTATCCATTGATAGTCATTTCCACGGGGGCAAAGTCGCCGGTAAAAGCTAGTACTCTAGTATAATTATAATATCTTTAAAGTTTCAGTTAAAGCTATACTGGAGTCACTAAAATTATTAAGTGGAATGACATTTAATAGCTAATATTTGTTTCAAGGTAAACGTTGCACTAATATAGCTAGCTCTGCAATTATGTTATTTCATTTTATATTGTATAGTTGTATATGTATAAATAGTTTCTAACGTAATTTGGATTTGAATCCTAATACACAAATGGCTCTAGCCTCTTTATACAGATATTACTTAAATAAATAAATCAGCTTCACGCTGTATCCCGCACACTGCAGGGTAGGCAGAGGGAACGTAGTGAAAGATACTCCGTTCCCCACTTTCTGCCGAATTTCGGAGGCATTGCGTGTTAAGTGGCAGAACTCAACGCCGCGCTTTGCCTCGATACCAGAGCGAAGAAATGGAAATATAAATTTAAGTAAATATTTCATCTCCTCCAGTGGGGATCGAACCCACAACCAGTCGGTTTACAGTCACACTTTGTGCCGCTGCGCCACGACCGGCCTCCGATATTACTTGATATTATTATTATATAACAGATATTACTTGATATTATTATTATCTTCAAATACGTGAAATGTCCTAATGGCAAACGGAACGCCTTAACACTTGGTTTCCAAGTTCCCCTGCATTCTTTGCAATGTGCGGGATACAAATAAAATACTATATTACCCTAATAAGCGTTTTTTTTTTTTTTTTTTTTTTTTTTTTTTTTTTCTGTTTATTGGTCCACAAAACAAATTACAATCAATATATGTTTACATAGAGAAAATATCACAAACATAGTAGATACAAGTGATTGCATTTTTCTAGTTGCAGACACAGCATGCGTTATAGTGTACTAGATAGCCTAACTTACGGTAACAAAGAAAAACAACTAATAGATACATAGATAGGCAAAAACTAAATTAATTAACAATTTTCAAAACGTATACCAAAATAAAAAAAAATAAAAAATCTATATGAAAAAAACTCCTTAAATTAAATTAAACTCAAACTAAAAATACTGATTAACTAAAATTACATTAATTTTAAAACTAAACAATTTCTTTCAACTTATGACGCAGAGAGGTTATAGAGATAGAATTGAAAATATCTAATTTAAAGCACATAGCATTATATGAGGAAGTCATACGGTGAAGGGGTGAATGGCTTAATACATTGGTTTTAGCGGGAGGAAGACAAAATGTTTTTCTATTTTGCAAACGACTGGCAGGACGTGGTATGCAAAAATTTAAGCGATATAAGAGGTCAGGTGAATCAATGATTCCATGGATTAACTTATAGAGTAAAATGATATCAAGTACTTTCCTGCGGGTAGAGAGGGGTAACATTTTGTAATAGTCTAACCGTTTTACATAGGAATTCAACTCATGACATCTATTATCTGAATAAGAAATTTGATATAAGAACCTTTTTTGAACACTTTCCAATCTGTTACTATGAATTTGATAGCTAGGACTCCACACTGTACTACAATATTCTAGGATATTTCGTACAAATGTATTAAATATAAGTATAGTTACATGTGGTTGCTTAAATAATTTTAGTTGTCTATTGATAAAACCTGATAATTTGGAAGCTTTCCTAATTACATTGTCGTAGTGTGGTCTAAAACTCAGTGAGCTATCAAATGTGACACCCAGATCCCGAATGCTTGTCACCTCACGCAAAGGGATATTATTAATAAAATATGTAACGTTATCAACTTTAACTTTACGAGAAAACTTTAAAAAGAAACATTTATTGGCATTGAGATACAATTCATTCAAGTTACACCAATTACTAACAATGTTTATGTCCGCCTG
Source organism: Heliconius sara (assembly GCA_917862395.2). Classification (NCBI taxonomy): domain Eukaryota; kingdom Metazoa; phylum Arthropoda; class Insecta; order Lepidoptera; family Nymphalidae; genus Heliconius; species Heliconius sara. The sequence continues at coordinate 18,179,345 of OU860796.2, read as the reverse complement.
TAAAATTTGTTTATCAGATTCTTGATCAATAATTCGGTAAATTTTTAAGTCGTCAGCGAAAAGTTTAAAATTTGATTTAATATCATTAGATAAATCGTTTATAAATATTAAAAATAACAATGGACCAAGATGTGATCCTTGGGGAACCCCAGATATTACTTTACACCGTTCTGATTTAAATCCACGGATATTAACCAATTGCGAACGGTTATTTAAGTATGACTCAATCCACCTTAACAAACTGCCATGTATACCCATGTGTTCGATTTTTTTTAATAATATGTTATGTTTCACTACATCGAATGCTTTTCTAAAATCAGTATATATAGCATGCACCTCTTTTTGTTTATCTAATCCTTCCGCTATATCAGATACATATGAAACTAAGTTAGATGTTGTAGATCTACCAGGCAAAAAACCATGCTGGCTACAGTTTATGTATTGACGTATATGACATAATATATTTTGGTTGACAATTGATTCTAATATTTTACCACTGATTGATAACAGTGAAATAGGACGATAATTAGTTACATCTCGTGCATCGCCACCTTTATGAATAGGTGTTATATAGGCTTCTTTCCATTTAGATGGAAATATGCCAGATTCTAAGGACCTATTGTATATTTTAGCCAAGGGCTTATGTAGATTTAATGCACATTTTTTCAAAAATAAAGGAGATAAGCCATCAGGACCAGAAGGTTTATGTATATTAATTGATTGGAGTTGTTTCAAAACATTTTCCTCATCTACAATTATCTGGCCAAATGATAATTTATTATCTATTGTAGTAGAAGATGTTTGTACTGTGAATAAGGAAGTGTTTTGGCCTAGATTATAAACACTTTGAAAATGTTTGGAAAAAAGATTACAAATTTTTTGTCCTCCAACTGCCTTTTCTTTATTCAGGTTCATATCATTAGGAATTAAAGTACTATTGGTTTTCTTTTCTTTGAAAATTCTCCAAAAATATAATGGATTTCGTCGCAAATGTGTAGGAGTATTATTTATAAAGTGATTATAACATTCTTTCAACAATAGTTCACAACGATCTTTTAAAATAATATAACTTAAATTATCCATCGCGTTTTCGTACATTTTATACTTTCTATGATATTTGGCTTTTTCTTTAAGGGCCTTTATGAGTGACAAACTAAACCAACTGGGGAAATTCTCATTTGGCGGTTTTCTAAGAGGGGTAAACCTATCAATAAGAGGCATTAAAGTTGAATAGAATCTCTCAACCATATCGTCAATATGCAAACAACCATCCCAAATGGCGGACCAATTAATTAATTCCAAAGCAGAGTTAAGGGACTCATAATCACATTTTGCAAAATTATATGACAGTATTTTATTGTATTTAACAGTGCTACATGCCGACGAATGAAAACAGATTTCCAAAGGAGGGTGATGACTTTCTAAGGGTATCATAGGTATTGAAGCTTGATTTATAGTTATGTACGTGGGATCAGTGGAGAAGACCAAATCGAGCATCTTACCATTACCATTCAAAACATTATTACATTGGTAAAGGTTATTATAAAAGATATTGTCCAAAAAATTATTTACTATAAAGTTATCTGAAGCCAAAGGAGACGCAAAACATTGATTTATATTATATTCCCACTGTAAATCACTTAAATTAAAATCGCCTATTAAAATTGTGGATGATTTTTTATTAACCTCTGTCAGAACACATGAAAGATTTCGTAGAAACGTGTCAACGTAGTCCTCACTTAATGGTGGTGGAATATAAATCACACATATATTAACGATATTATTCTTACCCAATCTCAAAGTAATCCAGAGGTCCTCACACGAAGACTCTCTGTTAATATTGCGAATAACTTCAAATTTTTTTAATATAGCTATCATTACGCCACCGCCGTATTTTTTATGAGAATAAAATGAAGAAGAAGATCTATCCCGCCTAAACACATTATATCTGCGGTCAATTAGCTCATGATCAAATACTGTATCATTAAGCCAAGTTTCGGTCATAATTATTACATCGTAATTATTAGCTAGTACATTTAGATAAAAGCTATTTACTTTCGTGCGTAAACCTCGCACATTTTGATAGTATATATTTAAATTGAATTTTGTTAATATGTATTCTCCATTAGGAACATTAAAAAAAAACTAGATAAATTAAAATAACAATCACAATGTCTCTAGAAAAGTTTTGTCTTTAACTAACTTAGCCTCCGACTTATTATTTTTTCGTACAAAAATTTTTCCTCCTCGTATCCATAAGAATTCATATTTCTTCTCCTTAGCAATAATTCTAGTAGCAGCATGTAACTGTTTATTTGCAGGTGATAAATGTTCCATTGCATAAATGGGTTGTTTTGTCGCGAAACCGAGGTGTGACGAATTAAGTTTTGAATCCTTATTTTTGTAATTGTACAGTTTAATAGCAGCCAGAAAATTATCACGAACTCTAGGACTTAACATTTTTATCACTATACTACGAGGTCTCTTGCTGGCAGAATTAAATTTAGCAACCCTGTTATAGCCCAATAGGTCATTATCTGATAGCTGGTAAGATACTGTGTTAGCTAATTGGTGAATGATGGTCAATAGATTTTCAGATTTGTTCTCAGGCACACAATGTAGTTCAATATTAGAATCACGTGCTCTTTGTTCTATTTCAGCTAAATGGGCAGAAACATCATCCAGTTGGTCTTTTAAGGAAGAGTTTTCTGCTGTCAGTTTAGAGATAAGCCTTGAATTTTCTGAATTCTTTTCCAAATGATCATCATAACCTTCTGATAAAAAATTAACAGACTTGGTAACCTCGTCCAGTTCTACGCGCATTTGAGAATACTTCAAGCCAAGTTCCTTGATATCTTTTTGCATATTACACAAGGACGAGTCAAATTTATTCAAGCAGACTTGTTGCTCTGCGAATTTTTTGTTTATTTCTGCTCTCAAGCCGCGAATTTCTTCAAGAATCATATCTTGAAAAGAATTCATATTTGCAGTAGAGGTCCCCGGAGATGCATTAGAAGGAATCGGTGAATCCTTAGGAGAACGTTTACATGTGGGGCATGTCCATTTACCACGTGGCACATTGGCTGTATCATTAAGTTTTATACATTCCTGGTGATATTGATTGGAACAGTTGGTTGAAGAGCATTTAATACGCTTCTGTGTTACCAGAATACTTGTAGTACACGATGAACATAATACCATTTTAAGTATTATCAACGAAAAAAAAACGGAAAAAAAATAAACAAAATGCAAAAAAAAAAAATAAAGAAATAAAAAAAAAAAAGATTGGGCTGGTTTCGAACTCGGCACTCGTGATTTTAAGTCAGTTTTTGTGACCGTCCGACCTTCAGTCCACAGTACGGAGCTACTGTTATTTAGAAATAGACAGTACTGATTCCACAAAATAATGTTTTTATTTTTTATTATTGTTCATATGGAGGTAACCATTCAAAAAATATTGCAAATACACCGTTCTAAATGAATTCATAGACTTTGTTATAAATTTTTACACACGTAGAAAATAATAGTCCTGCACTCTAAGCACTTGTTTACTAGCACTTTGGGTAAATAATCTTCTAATGATTACATTAATACTGTTTTTGCACTTGTCCAATAACTATTAACCAGAATACACAATTTAAAACTGTGGAGAACATAAACGTCACTGTTACCCAAGCGTTAATTTAATCTATACCATTTTTGGTTTTTTGGCACGGGCGTGTCCCAAATGCCTTCATTTCAATGATTGGCTGTTCTAAACTATTCACCGTCCGCCATAGACAATATTTCACTCGTGCTCTATTCTTTCTGGCTATCTGGCTAAAGACTGGTCTCCCCATCTATTCGCCGGATCTAGCCAGTGACTTCTTTCTGTGACTTCTTTCTCTTTCCTCGACGCAAGAAACATTTTCAGGGCAAAAAAATTGAAGAGGCTAGCAGTGTGATGGCCACTGTTAGGAATATTATTATTGAAAAAAGAGATGGACTAAATGTGTGGATTTATTAGGAGACTATGTCGAAAATTAATAGCAACCAATCCGGACACGTGTGTAAATGTTCGAGCAGACCAGACTTGTTGTGTGAGTCTCAAAATAGAGTTAAAAGAGTTTTTAGCATAGATTGTTAGATAAATAAAAAACTGACTCTAAATCTACATATATAAACTTAAAACAAAAATTTCAAAAAAGTAGTAATAATATTTCAATGATCTAATTAAAACCGGAATTAATCGGAATATTTTATTTAAAAAAAATTGGTTTTCTTCGGTGACAACACAAATAAATATTTTTAACACAACACACTAATCACAAAGTTAATCGTTAATAATTAATTCCACCGAGTAGTAACCGAATCCACAAACATTGTGTTTACAACAGCCACGACAGCCTCAAGCCGCAATTGTCAACTTTATTATTTAAAATAATGCAATGGCAGCTATCCGGATCTTTTCTTTGACATAATATGAAATTCACACGATTTTGAATTTGAGAATTGAATGATTCTCAACTGAACCCCAAAAATGGGGTAAAAACGTGCACATTTGGTGAATTTCGAGAGCGGTCGGTTTGAAAGGGAACAAACATGTAGCACTTTTAATTACAATGAAATATTCTCTTTATTTCCAATTGCCGAACATTTTAATTTTTAATGAGTACAAACTTTTTACTTGACACGTCGTCACGTGACACGAAACCTCTCATTAGCGGCGCTTAATTAAATAATTATTTCGTTATTTACAAAGAAAGAACGATCGCTCTGATGATTTGCGGTGAAAGCGTGGTTACCTAGTTACTCCTTCTTTTAGGATTTTTAAAATTTTTCACACATTTCGTGGAAAAGGAATTCAGAATCTAATGATATAATCATTTGTACCATCCTTGGGTTTTAATTTCTTAATACTAATAGAACTTCGATCCTAAAGCAGTCTTGAACAGCTAAATTCAACCCCATTTACATTGTCCAGAAAGATCGAAATAAACGAAGGTATTTTATTATTTTTAAACCCATGAGCAAAGAAAAATTTAGAAACGTGTAATTTTTTTACCGTAGCGGGACTCAAAACAACGCCTGGCTTATTTAGGTACATAACCTACATGAAGACAGAACAAGACCGCGACAGTGCAAGACTAATGGATATGGAGATCCTTGGGCCTATGTTCATTAGTGGGCGTCACAAGGCTGATGTGATGATGATGGGGTTGGTTGGATATTTGGATAAGCTATACAAGCTATATAAATATACATGCGTATTGAAGAGATAGAGATAATAAATGAAATCATATAGCTAGTCATATTTATATATGATTATAGGAAGGCTATGCTGAAGTTTTAGTTTCTTTGAACGCGCTAATCTCAAGTACGTATCGAAAAATATTTTTGTACCTCTAACCCTACAGGTTATTTGTTTTGACTTTGAACTCTAACCACAATGGTTTACCCATTGTAGTTAGAGTTACTTAGAGCAATTAAAGTATGTTGAAATATGGGCATTACAAAACTCTTAGCTTTTTTCTTTTGAGCACGGGAGCTTGTGCCCCCGCGATACTTTTGGTCTCACTGCAGGTAAGTAATAATTAAATATACGTAGAGACCTTCGTCAGACTGCTTCCACTTTAATCCGATAAACCAAATGCGGTGACGAGTTCCGCCACTCACCACGCAATGTCTAAAAAAATTGGCAGAAAGTGAATAAGTGTCCTAACACTAAATTTCCATTATGAAAAATAAAAAATCTTATATAATATACGCAGGTGTAACGTAAAACATATGATCTCATCCGCTTAGTCATTTAATAAATATATTCAAAAATCCAAATCGTACACAAAATTAACTCACTCAAATTGAACCTGTTATATCATAGCCACCAATCAAAATATCCAGTTATCCAAAAATACTCAAGTATAATATCGGTAATATTTTTGAAAGTTATTTTTAGTTAGCTAAAGGACATAAAAGCAGCAACCTTGAGCTCAGTGGTTGGAATGTAAGATGTATTTCTATAGGTATAAGATTCAATTCCTGTTAATGGGCGGTGACCTACAAAAAATATATAAACAAAAAATATGTTTCTCAGGAAATTCTCTCTATTTGTAGACGGCAGTGAGTCAAGGTCATGAGTTGAAATCCTGTGAGGAAAAATGCTTGATTTTTATATCTTAATGATAATTATTAAATAATTTTTGTCATTAATTATCGTTTTCTCAACATGATATCGTCTCTTATATTTCATTATTTATGACTGTAAAAGTTAGTTTGAACGTAAATAAATCATTTTTAACTTCAAAGAAAATTCAAAGTCATGATACTCCGTGACTCTCCTTATCGTCTGAATTCAAGACACTGCGTGTTGAGTAACGGAATTCAACACCGTGGTTTTGCTAAAGGGTACATATAAAATGCATGCTTTACTGGGTTCTCTTTACATTTTTAGGGTTCCTTAACGAAAGGCCAAAACAGGACGTGTTCGTCGTCAGGCCCTGTCTTTTTTTAATTTTATCAATATTATTACATTTCATGAATAAATAACAATTTGCAGCTAAAATACACCTTATTTTTACCTAGACGTGACACTTTGGAGAGCAATTCTCACTCCACCATCATAATCTGACGTATTATAATACAATTTTTGATTAAAGCGGTAACTGAACCCGCTATTAATTGCATATATGACACATGGTTGTCATAACAATTTACTTTCCCACAAGTAATTTACAAAATTGCCTCGCATAATATAATTATCGGCATATTTATATGCTCATATGAAACAAAGACGAATTCGATCGAAAATAAGTCATGTAATTTTCATCATTGGGTCATTGTAATTTTCATCATCAGCTCAGTACATGAGACAGACGCGTTTAATGGTTGTAGAAAATAAAATTTGTTACGATATTTTACTAACCAAGTATTAAAAAATCGGACAAGTGTGAGTCGGACTTGCTCGCCGAGGGTTCCATACAAAAATTGGAGATCTCGAGCTTATTCTGAAATTCAAGCTGGTCTTAGCCAAAGTCCTTTCATCTGATACCTCACTTACTAAATTATGCCCACCTTTTGAGGCTATTATTTTTTTGGATTTAACCACAAATGTATCGTGTTATGATTTTTTTCTTTAACCTACTAGTAGTACTACCTGTAGATGCTAGCTGACAAATTTCAAAATTAGGCCGATCTTAAGTTCTTTTTTTTCTACTTGGCTTTGTTGCTGTTGACCTGGACTGGGCGAGAGTAGCTCGCCACTGAAGAAAAAGTACGAGCTTTGATAGACGCTTGTGCAGGGTTGCGTGAGTTTGATCGTTAGGCCCGAGGCGCGGACGTGTCATGAGGTAAAACTGGCCTCGTCTAAGTAGTACTCTTTTAATTTTAATTTTCTTTAAAGTGTCAAAATACGCGGTTTTTACGATACAAACGGTCATATCTTTTGTTTAAGTAAATGTAGGAACAATTTTTTTTTAGAAAATCAAGGGGCCGTAGATATGAGTATATGGTTTGAATTTCAATTCGATATCTTCAAGCGTTCCTGAGACAAAAGGCTCTTGATGGACAGAGACAGACAGACAGACGGACAACAAAGTGGAACAAGTACAAGTGGAAAATACCATCAAAAGATAATGTCGGTGACACTTCAGTTTCCGTTAGTTTCCAGGAAAATTTGTAGACGAACATTAAAATATTTATATTTATATTTTTGCTTCCCGTAGGTACATAGCAGGATAAGGAGAATGTTGAGACATTCCCCCCTTCACTTTCCACCTGAAATCGGGACATTGCGTATTGAGTGCCGGAATCTATTTCCAAATTATTGATTGAGAAGTGAACCTTGATCTATCCGTTCTATGCCCACTCACTAGGTAATTTTTTGCTTGGTTTTATTAAAATCACTACAAAATAAAAATCGGTCAAGTGAGTCAGACTTGCCCATCGAAGGTTTAATTTCATGATCGAATCCAACGTTCAACGGGAAGTACGATTTATAAAAGTTGACAAACTTAATTTTATGGGCCTTATTATGTATGAAATATATATTCTTTTTTCTGTGGTATTCTTTTTCTCCAATTTTGTCCTTAAGCACATGAGAGGACTCTAAAGGACTCCTTCTCCAAAAGCCAAAAGACTTTAAAAGCCAGAACAACCGGACTGGGAAAAATGGTCTTCGACAGACCGACAGACATACAGACAGAAGGACAAGAAATTAATCTAAGAAAGGTTCGGTTTTATTTATTTTTTTGTATGGAACCATAAAAAATCAGAAAGTATCACATCCAGTATCCAATAGTCCTCGACGGTATGTAAGCACCTGTCTACGTCAATAAGCTTACGGAGTTAACCTCGGTACATAAAAAACCGTTTCATTTCATTTTAATTCTATATAATTTATTATTCTACTTATTTGTTTTACTGTGTTACTTATGTGTTGCTGTGCGTCACAAACGACAATAGTGTGAATTTTGTACGGTGCGAGGTCTTTTTTATTTGTTTTTTTAGTGATTGTTATCACTAAAAAAACAAATTAAAAAGACTTGAAAATTCTAGATTCTTTTTTTTTGAGCAACAGCTCAAAAAAAAGAATTTAAAAAAATCTTTTCTTTTTGAGCTGTTGCTCAAAAAAAAAGATATTTTTAAAATAAATATAGTTCACGTTGTATCCCACATATTTCTTGATAAGTAGAGGGAATCTAGGTTTTGGAAACTTAGAAACTTTAGAGTTTAGACATTGCGTCTAAGCCATTGCGTGTCAAGCGCCAGAACTGTTCCGCGCTTTGTTTGTGTTCTTAGGAGAGCGGAGAAATGAAAATATTTGATTCCTCTGAACGGAAATCCTACCTACGACCGTCACGATTACAGACATACCTAATATAATATTTTAACACTTTCCAAATATTACTCCACACTAAAGAAATAAAAGTAATTTGTGATATAATAGTTAAAAATATATTACATTTACCGTTTCGCTTCAAGCATTTTATCATCGGATTAGAATCGAACTGGCGACACTCGTTTATACAACACTGTGCCAAAAAATCATCTAACCTTGGCTATCCCTTATAGTAAATAAGCAGTTAAATGTATCTGCGGTATATAGCAGAAGTACCATCGTTTGATTTTTACTACAAATGTCAATCTCAGATTATCTTAACATTATGGGTAATTTTTTTACTTTTTAACTTAATTTTTCCAGCGTCTTCTACGTCTGCGACGAGCAAAATTCGGCTGATAGTAAGGAACAGAAGTATCTTAATTAACCTTAACACTAGGTTTCCAAGTTCCCTCTACTTAATGTATGAGTGAAATCCAGTCACACCAGCTAAAACTAAATGATAACACGTGAAAGTTATTAAAAAAAGTAGTAAAAAAGTAAAAGTTATAAAATTTGACGGGTTAATAATTTTATACGCTTTAATTTTAATCGGAATATTTATTATGGCGTAATTTGGGATGTCATGATCAGGGATTGGGATCAGGGAAAATGAATTATTGTAAAGTAAAGCAAAACGCAGCTAAGCGTGGCTGGGACTGTACCGCTAGTTCTTATTGACTTACGTAAGATCAGTACATGTGATATACGTATGTAGTAAGTACTATATTTGTTATTTAATATTTATGTATCTCTTTAGCAATCGCTTTATTAAGCAAAACGCGGTCATTTAACACGCAATGCCAAGAATTTGGATTAATGGATAACGGAGTGTCCTAACAATACGTTTGCAGGTTCCCTTCGCCTTCGGATACAGCGTGAAGCAAAACAAATATTCATTCAGTATAAAACGACATGCTTAAACACACGCCATCTCATCGACTATTACTTTGCGTTATTATTTCATAAAAATACGTTCTCATGTGAAGATATTGTCCATTGTTTTTTTTTATTGCTAACTTATGCTTACGACTGTTTAGTTAACAGCTTTTACAATACATAATGTATACGTACTTCTATATATCAAATTAATATAGACATAAATGTGGTTCACAGTTTTTATGAATATTTAAATATATAAATGATTCCGTACTTTCCAGCTATCATAGAGAAATTGGGTGTTGGGAAAATCAGAATAAACTTAGTTAGAAAACGTTAAAAAAATTGAGCGCAGCAGAATTTAAAGCCGTGCTTATTGGAAACCGTTTAAGAGGCGCGGGTTTTAATCTCGCTATGTCTTTTCTAAATATGTATATATTATATTTTTCTTTCCTAAGTGTACAATAACACCCGTACAAAAATAGGAGGTCTCGGACTTTTTCTGACATTCCAGCCATAAATGTATAGTTTTCAGATTTTTTCCTGAACAAGAACTGCAGATGCTAGGTGATAAATTTCATAACTCTAGGAAAGCCGGAAGTACTCCATGAATTGATTCCCCTTATGATATCGAAATAAGCATTTTTTGCGATATAAACGGCTGTATATTTTTTAAGTAAATGTAGAAACACGATTCTTTCAGGAAATCATGGGGCCGCAGATTTGAGTATATGGTTTGAATTTCAACTAGATATCTGCGCACTCCAAGACAAAGGCTCTTGGCACACATACAGACAGATAGACAGACAGACAGACAGACAGATGGAAGGACAATGAAATGATCTTATTAGTGTTCCTTTTTTTTCCTAAAAGGTACGGAACCCTAAAACTGTTAAAAATGTCAAAATATCCCTTTTTTCGATTAGTCCTATAAAACTGTCAGTAGTGTCAGTCCTACAGGAAAACACCAGTTTCCAGCCAGCAAGAAACTCAATAGTTTGTTAATTACACTAATTGTTTCGCCAAGTGTGATCACATGAACAAACAGTCAATACAACTAGAAATTCCTGAGATTACCGCGTTCTACCAAACAAATTCTTTAACTTTTCATGTCTCTACTAATAGATTTAATAAAAAAGTTTTAGCATACATCTTGTTCAAAATTGTTATTTTATGTATGCATCCTTACTTATTAATACGACTTCTTAAGATTTATGTTCGTCATTAGTTTCGTTTCGTTCACTTAAAGAAACTGTCACCGATAAGTATATTTTGTATGAATATCAAAACTTCAAAGTGCTTGTTAAGTTTACGAGACAGATACGAACTCAGAATCGAAAAAAGACAAAAATCTATTGGTTTTTTTGTTTAACGATGTATATATCGCATATAGCAGAGCAGGCAGACAGTAGCCAGTGTTAAAACACTCCGATCCCTACGCACCATACAATTGTAATAATTGTATCATTATGAAACCTGGCAGTTACACGTAGCTTAGATGACAATACAATAATATGGTATCATCGAGCTGGACTGGTGATGGAGCCACGACCTGAATAGTAGAATTGTACAAAGGTTAGCCACTCATGCTTATTTTCTAAAACGGTATATTTAACGAAACTTTTATAAATATAACCTTCCCCGACAAGGATCAGCTTAAGACAATAACCGTCACATTTATAGTCAATGAATAAAATAAATAAATAAAAACAAGTATCTAATTAAAAGTGAGAATAACTCGCCCGTACACTCTGGAGCCTACACACATTTCCGTTCACAAAAAAATATTATTTAATTGATCAATTAGAATAAATTTATGTTATCTATGCGCATATATTAAATAATATTTAGATAATAAGTACTTTAAGTCTCGTGTACTTAACGATTTTAACTCAGTAGGCACGTTTTTTACAGTGAATAAGTTGAACGCTACTGCAGCTTCACGCTATATCCCGCATATAGCACGATATGCAGAGAACCTATTGTGATAATACTTGGGTTCCTACGCACGGTCTAATTTTCGCGACTTACGCGCGATTACGAGTGCTGAGTGGCGGCACAGTGTCTGACGATAAGCGCGACACATTCATTTTTTCGTGCAGCTTTTTTTTAAATTTCGAATTTGAGGATAATGCTATCTATACTTATAATAATATATACTTACAGCGATACCGGTTGGATAGGGAAAGGGTAATGTGTTCCTGAAATTATGCTGCGCTAGGTTCAAACACTTAACATACAGAGACTCATGACGTTAGCTTCCCTCCACCTCCTCATGAATAAAGCTTGAAGATAAAAAATAAGAATAAATGATGGCGACGAAGCATAAATTATATTACTACTTATAATATACCGGGTATATGCGATAAAATATAAGCACGGAAGTTTCATATTAAAAATTTGGAAAAAAAGGAATCTATCACACTGTATTTGAAATTGGTCAAAGTGGGTGCACACTTTAGTTTTAGTTTTCCTTCTCTGCATTACCACGTACCTCGCCGGCACAGTGGGATCAAATGATGCGCTTCATTTAATAAATCCGTAACTCATTTATTTGTTATCATAACGCACTGAAATGTTACATATATATATATATATATATATATATATATATATATATATATATATATATATATATATATATATATATATATATATATATATATATATATATATATATATATATATAAACTATTATATACCAATATAAATATAACCACGGACTACTGTAAAGTGTTCGAAACGTCGGGTTTCCAAAATGTAAAAATCTTAAATATACGCGATTAATCCGGTTAAATTAGTTTCATTTAATATATTATATACCAATGTTTTGTTAATTCTTCATCAATACCCGTTATTTCTGCAGAGCATTGGTATTTTCGAAAAAATCGCACATGGTTTGTCTTTGACTTTTTTTATTCTCATGAGTTTGACGTAAAAAACATGAGGGGCCGAAGGGCATGTGCCTCTTAGGTTCATGACAGTGGACAAGACGAAAGAGGATGCAGAGATCGTAGCGTATGGCGCTGCATCCTCTCTGACTACTCCGCTAGAGATACCGTGAAAATAGTATAGTACTTCCTTTATTTTCAGTTGTTGTTGCAAGCGATTTCTTGAAAGATAAATTACACGAAATACAAAGTATCATCTCCATACACCTGATCTAAGCATGTGATGTAGATATTTGAAAGAGTTTTCATTGATCTGTCATGCTATTACTTATGTAAGGTCATTGGCAGTTCTCCGAAACGCACGAATTTCAATTTTCTTGTGTTTACTCATTAATAATAAATTATGATAAGAAGATAAATATCATATTAAATACTTAACTAAATAATAAACAAGTAGTCTAGACAAGTTTACTGATTTAGTGTATACAAAAATATATTTTAATAAAAAACCTTCATGACATTGAATATTTTACGTGGAGATTAAAAAATATTCGTGATTACATTATATTAAATTTTTTTGCTAATTTCATTGAAATAAGTATACTTTAAGTTCTTAATAATAAAACATGCTAATAAACTAGGTGTAGCTGCACAAACATCGATCGCCAAAAAAAGTTGATAAAAATAACGCCATTGATCGCTCGAGCTTTTGATTTAAATAGTTTATTTTGGGTTGTAACAATGTAACCATGCAGAACTTTTTTCTCCGACGGTGCAACAGCAGCCATGGAAGATACAACAATTCAGAAATAAGTCTTAAATTGCATTCTCCTTATTTTCGCACATCAATCGTCATTGATATTTTATATTTACTACTTTTAGATTAAAAATAGTTTGATAATTGTAATTTATACTTTTATTGATATTTTGTAACCAGCGCATTTTACGTACTTTGAATGATTAAGGTCCACCGTGTTGTACGTAAAAACATCATTGATTAACACGTCATTGTCAGCAAAATGTTGAAAGATGGCAATGACGCTGGTTAAAGACAATGATTATTAGCTTTTAGAGTAGATGAATGGGTCTGATTTCAGGTTGTAGTCCTTAATCTTAGACATATATCTAATAGGTCAACTCACGGACGGGTCGTGATGATTTCTTTATGTAAAAACAGTTATGAATAAAATTTAACGAAGTACCTAAATACTGTTCGTGAATTTTTCTCGGATTATATTCTTTTGAATCTTCTTGCTATATCACTTCCATGGCATTCAGTTTCAGTATAATTATTATTATTTTTCCTACATAGAACAGTATTAAAATAAGCTACCTCAACTTACGTAAGTATAAAAATAAAATTTAACAATGTCTATTAATATTTTTAACTTGTTTTTATTTCTTTTGCATTATTCTTATTTTTTTACATCTCATTTTATCCCTAGCAGCGTAGTCAAAGAGAATGGAGTGCCAAAAGCCCTGATCTCTGTATGTTTTACTCCATCCACTATCACCACTCGTCAATCTCTTTGTGCGTCGTGCCGTGTGATCCCGGCCTAGAATAGGATCATCCTGTTGCTGTTGGTGTCATAAGAGGCGACTAAAGTACGTGTCGTAGAGTCACGTCGCCAGCAATGGCAACACGCATGGGTAGACTCGACCGGATCATTACCACCCCCGGCATTTAAAACCGTCGTGAAATAGTGGCTTTATGCCACTGCGTTTCGCATCAGGTAATGCCGGGCTCCGGCGCCCAACCCACCGTAAAAGACGGCAACGCACCTGTAACTCCTCTGGTGCTGCACGGGGCCGTGGGTGGCAGAAGTCACTTACCATCAGGTGACCCGAATGCTCGTTTGCCTTGTCTTTTCCATAGAAAAAATGCATTTATGTTTTTTTGTGACCTTCCTCCTGTATATATCTGTTCTCCCTCGCTTGGTTTTGTAATTTATACGACCTTATGGTTAGACTTATCCGCTCTTTACCCATACGCAGCTGATTTCGATACATGTCGGTATGATGTGTGATGTTGTGTGTGTTGAATGTGATGTATTCGTTTCCCTAATACCGACGCTTCTCCTTTTTTGAATAATGTATGTTAAACCACAGTTACTATCTATTTTTATAGGTCTACACACTGCAGAGGAAAATTACGTTTGACTGGTCTTGACAATTTACTTTCTTGTTAGACTTAAGTATAATTTTTATGGAAGCTTTTCTTAAAATGTTGCCAATCCTATCTGTAACCGATTGTCTTTCTACTGGGGGTCTTATGATAACGCTAGAGGGGAGCAGGCATCTTGTTCTGATGAAAGGCCTTCTTCACCTATATAATATGAATATAGTAACTATAGAAATTCATGAAGAAAATAACGTTTAAATATTGCTATATGCAACAAAATAAAGGAATATCAAAGTGTATTGTTTGTAAGGTCGTTTTGGATACTTTAAACTGCTATCAAAAATAAGAGTTTTATTTTATTGAAAAGTTAGTCTATTCTACTATATTGAACAATCAACAGAACTTGGAAATGACGACTTTTGTTTCGAACATTTATAAGATCCTTTTTATGTGCGGCCTTAGCTTCTTGTAGGACTGGTACTACTGACATTATTATTCAACTAGGCTATTTAAAAGTACTTGTAATAAATAGATTTTTAATGTATCCCTCATATTACAGGGTAAGCCGACATAATCTACTACACTCCGTTCTCCACTTTTCGTTAAAATTCAAAACAATACGTGTTAAGGATGTCCTTAATAGGAATTGTCTCGAATTAATAAAATGTATGTACATTTTTTAGCATTGAAGCCCCGTTTCCACCGCGTGCGGAAAGGGCCCATTAAGTTATCAATTATTGTAAATAATAATATAATATATATAATAGATAGAATAATTATAAATTATTCGGGCGGAAAAGACCGAGCGAGCAGAAAGAGATGAAATGAACTAGCTGAGTTCTAGGGAGCGGAGCGAAGTAATTACAAAACATAAAAATAAACTCAAATATATACAACCTAAAACTCAACTAAAATGTATATATTTTTTTAAATACAAACTCTTTGTTGGTGAAAATAAACCCATTATATAAAAAGAGTCTATTCCGCCTAATGTAATAGTTTTGGGATTTCCACTTGAGGATATAACTATGGTTAAAAGAAGCATAATGATGAAGTGCGCCACTCAAGACAAGAAAAATAATTTCATTCAAATTTATTTTGCATAAAATTGATAAAAATACTACACTAATACTTCCCCGCCATAAGCAGATTACAGCGTGAAGCTGAAAAAAAGAAAGTAATCCACTTTGTTTAAAAAATTAACTAAAAAATTCCACTGTTGATCACCGATCGATCGCATCTCTCCAACAACCGGGCAGCCAGCGCCATTTCTTTTTGAAAAGATCGAGTCAATTCACATTTTTGAAATTGTTCACCCATATATGGCAACACTACCTTGACTTACGTTATTTTTTTAATGTTTTCAATGAAACCTGTCCAAAAGTGCCCAAAAATCTCGTTTTTGACAAGTGCCGTTACGTCATTGATTTTTTTTATTTTGCAAATATTTTCGCTGCAAACACTCGAGGCTATTACGTACAAACAAAATTTTCTATGGTCCGGGTGGTTCCGGGGTCCGTTTAATTTACCAATAATTTTATATCAGAAAGAAAATCTAAGCCTTATTTAAAATTATACAAATAGAAGCTTTCTGTCCCAACAAAAACAAAACCTACATCGGCAACAACAAGCCGTGGTGTTAAGTTTCTGAACATTATAAATTTTCAAATTGGCGGCAATCGAAGAGCGTAGTGACTGGTCACAAATTTTTAATTATCCTAACCAGCAGGGTGGGCAGAATCAACTCAATGCACTTATGTTGTTATCAGAATGGGGAAACGGAAATTATCAATTCACTGCGCCACTATTGCCTCAACAATTCCACGAATACAACAAAATTCCTTAACGTAACAAGAGGTTCAATTTAAATGAAAGTAAAATAAAACTAAAATATGCGGATACTTCAGCTATAACTTTTACTTTTTAATGTTTTTTTGTTCGTGAGAAGAATTCGAAAATCACATTCTTTGTACCAATCTGGCTATTAAGCACGCGTTAAGTATAACTCGATGTTATCAAATTCCGGAACATTTTTGTTAAGCAAGGTTCGAAGGTTTAACTGTTGGTTTAAATAAGATTTTGCTTAATAATTAGTAGTTGTGGAGGTTGACTGTAAAGTTATAAACGCGACAGTCATGGGTTCGGTTTCCACTCGGAGGAATAAATTTATTACTTTTTAAATTAATTAGTTTACTTGCTCTGGTAATAAAACAAGACGCGACATTGAGCTCCGCTACTCAAAAATGTCTTAAAAATTGGGCGGTACGTAGGGAACGCAGTGTCTTAATACCAAGTTCCCTCTGCCTATTCTGCTATATGCGGGATACAGGGTGAAGCTATATATTAGTAAACACGGTAACCGGTTAAATTTGTTATTGTTGGTTACTTGTTTGTTAATTTGGTTTTGGACAAGAATAAATTCTAATAATGTGGCCAACTTCAATTA
Organism: Heliconius sara; assembly: GCA_917862395.2. Lineage (NCBI taxonomy): Eukaryota > Metazoa > Arthropoda > Insecta > Lepidoptera > Nymphalidae > Heliconius > Heliconius sara. Next base: position 18,162,153 of record OU860796.2, on the reverse strand, counting down.
CCATTTAATTTTAAATTGCTATTTTTTGCATGGAAGGACTTAGTTATATTTTTTAGAATCCGTACCTCAAGAAAACAAAAAACGGTACTCTCTTATAAATTCACTTTTGTAACCGTCAGTCTGTACTGCACTTCACTACTGTACGGTTTCGTAAGAACTTCCTGTTATGTGCTGAGTGGCACATATGTGGAATGGCTTACCTACAGGCAGTGTTTCCAGGTTGATACGATATGGGTCTGAGGAGATACAAGCGCTTTTTGACCCTTAAAAATCGCTTCTGTGATAAAAGTCATCTTAAAATCCGGCATCGTACCTGTAGCCCTCTAATATTACAAGGGGCGGCGGTGATCACTTAACATCAGGGTTACCTGCACGCTGGTACCTCCGGGCCTATAAAAAATCTCAACATCGTGAGGTATGAAACTGAAATTAATGTAATATGTCCACATAAACTGTTATTTGGTGCGCAGAAAAAATTGAGCTTCCAAGTCAATCAAAAGATACTATCGTTTATCCTTTGTTTTTACCGCATATTGAATGAAATTCGCCTCGTAATCAAAACATTTGGAATACTTCTCCTGGCCTTAAATATTGTAATTAGGCTAGACGTGAGAATTTACAGCACAAAATGCAAAAAGAAGAAAAGTCATTTATAACAATATCACTGAAAAACCCAGGACCGTCGCATTTACAGTCGCAAGCTTGTGTCCGTGAGCCAAGTAGATTATGCGTTCGATTATGGATTCAACGTTTTCTTCCTCACTTCCTCACACTAGACAAAGTGCGGAGTTGGGTTAAGTCACTTAACACGCAATCCGTCGATAATTACTACAACATAAAGCACATTTTTTTTTATCAAGACACTAAATTTAATGTGTCCAAATTGGAATATAAGGTACATTAAAACGCATATAAGATTACGAAGGTTTGAGTCAGTTACAAAAAAATTAAGACAGAAAAATATATATTCAAAAGACCAACTGTTGAGTTTTGCCATACGAGTGGTTCCCAGTGGTAGTGACAATGACATCCATTCAGAGGTGCTTGCATATTTCTATATATACGAGTATATACAGTACGGTTGACGAATCGTGGCCGCCCTGAAGTTGGTCGCGTATGGCTGCGCGGATTAAATTATACAATTTTTTAATTTTTAATTATTTTCTTCCCGAGTGAACAATGCTAAGCAACCTTTCGGTCTACTAGCGGCCACGACTACTCCACCGTAGGTTTACTCAAAAAAGTGCAATGTAAATTGTAATGACAACATATTATGTAAATATTTGCTTATTTCAAGTATTTTTTGCCCCAAAAAAATGTGACTTAAGAAGAATCTAATATATATTCAACTTAATTGGGTTTTAACACTTAATTAAAATATTTTTTTGTATATATACGTTCGAGTACAAGTACAATTTATAAATCTTAATTAAAGAGAAAATCATCAATTAAAGAGTTTGTACGCGCTGATTTCGGGAGCTACTGGTTGGAATTGAAATATTATATTTTTTTGGCTAGCCCATTTATGTAGAAAAGCTTATGGGCTACGTTAACTGTATCAATGTAAATCATGATAATCATGATCTTGAGCACTAAGAAAATCATGTTTTAACACAAACGTGTGAGTTAGATGTCATGAGCATCGTCAAAGCGCTCTATCTTACTAAAACTGATAATTTATACAATTTATTCCCCTGAGTGAGCATCGAACCCAGAACCATTGCGTTTACAGTCACACGTGACCCAACGGTTGTACCTATTTTAGATTTTAGATCAAGATTTTTTTATTAATATATTTTTTTATCTTCTCGCTGTATTCCGTATTAAGACATTCCGTCCTCATTAAGATACTTCCGTTCCCCACTTTCTGCCGAATTCTCAAGGCATTACATATTGAGTGGCGTGGCAAATAAAATTATAAAATATTACATTTATCTGAGTGAGATCGAACTCACAACTTGTCGCGTTTACAGTGGCACGCTTGTGCCCCTGCGCCACGACGGCCTCAAGGCCTATTTTACTATTGAAGTGCGATATGTCGTAATAGAACCGGTCACTCAAAACTGCGCTAGTCTTGTTACTAACGCAAAAACCTGTTACTATTAAAATTAAACTTCACAACTAACTGAACAACTAATAATTTTTAATTACTTTAGACGGTGGGATTTTGATTTAAAGTAAGTGATAAAACTTTGCATCTTTAATCCGTCGCGGCTTGGCGGCACTGCTTTCTGTCTGTTGTGTGTTTGATTCGCACTTGTGGAAAAGAATTATTTGAATTTAACAGTTAAGTGAAAACGCGGCCACTTAACAAACAGCTTTTCGAAAATTGGGCTATAAATATGAAAGAATATTGGGTTAAACCCTAGGTTCCCTCTGACTACCTGATATTTGTGGGATACATATACAGAGGAAACAAGAACGTAACAAAAAGTCCTTTTTTTCCTTAGTCTTTTTAGTCCTTAAGGTATAAATGTTATATTTATTTTTGCTTCTATTTAGCCTCATAGCCCAGCTATCCTAGGTTGAGGGAACCTAATAATATCACATCCCCTTCCCCACTTTCCATTCAATTTTAAAGACAATGCATATCGAATCTCGAAACTCTTTAGACTATTAGAAACTAGTATTAATTCCTACACCCTGATAGAATGGTCTTAAACTTTAGATAAAAAAAGACCGTAATCGCGACAGGTTGTGGGTTCGATTCCTCTCAAGGAATATAAATATTACATATTTCTATGTCCTCAAAGCGCGGCGTTGAGTTTCGTCACTCAACACACAATGCCTCCTGAATTTAGCGAAAAGTAGGCTTAACTAGGTTCCCAGGTTGCCTGCGTCTAACCTGGTATGTGTAGTATACAGTGTAAAACTGAAAAAAAAACATGCACATTTAATAAAATTTCAACGGTAGCTCTGTGAATCAGATAACGAAACGGGCGAATCAACTTTTTATATCGCGAATGGATTTCTTATAATTAATAATAAAGAATACATATTTGCTGTAAAAAATATGAAAACATCAGGTATGCCACAAGGTACTGTTTTGGGCGCCAACTTTTTGCGTTTCTATAGAAATCCTGAATGTCCAACCCTTTAATGCATAACGAGCTTTACAAAAACATATGAAACTGCGATCAATCCGTTTATAATATTAAATTATTATATTTTTCTTTAAGCTTCACTCAATGAAAACTAAACAAAAAAACTAAATTACTCTAAACAACTTCTCGAAAAGTGAACACAAAATATTGTATTTCAGTAAAACTAGTACGCACAAAACTCACGTGTTACGTCACTTTTTATGAATTTTATCGATAAAAGAAAAAATATATATCTATAGCAATACATTTCTTGCAATTCATCGCGTGCCAGTTGCCGATCGTGAGAAAGGCCTCGAAACAAATTCTGGGAGTTGGTTTTACTTAATAAGCTTTCGATACGATTAAAAATCTCAACGTCAGTGACAATTGGTTTGAGTCGATTTTAAGTTATGGGGACAAGTAATAAGAGTTTGATAACGCTCGATTTCACCGCGGCGCAACATAATTATTTAATGCAGGATATGGCTTCTGAGAAGTTGTTACGTTTGTCGTATTCATCCTGTATAGCTAGGTAAGCAGTTAGTTGGTTAGCCTAGGCGGTCGGCAGCACGGTGGCTTCATTTGTTAGGGTTCCGAACCTTTTAAAGAATAAAGGAAACCTCATATGCAAAAATGTCTGTAGGAAAGTATAAGATATCATTTAATAACCACAATTTATTGTTTCTCTTCCACATATGCACGTTTCGTACACTTTACACCACACACTTTAGACTGTTTCTATATGACACTTTATACTTATACACTGTGTTTACACACAGTCTCAGCAGTGACATTGGTTTTAAATACTACTACTAATAATTTTACACCTTACGAGAGGCAGAACAACGACGTACTGACTCAATCAATCAAAAACTTACTTTAATATAGCCATTTCCTTATTACTACTGGTAATTATGTGGGAATTATATTTTTTTTTTTATAAATTAAGGGTACTTTCGGGTATCCTAGAATCATGAAATTTGGCAGCTAACATTTACAGGTAGGTAGTACTAGTTCAAGAAAAAACTCTGAAATCTATACATTTGTGGTTAAATCCTAAAAAATTATAGCCATAAATAGCAAAAGATGCGTATTTGGACACTGAAATCAGATCAAGAGAATCAAAATTAATAGAAAATTTCCGGTTAATCTAGAATTATGAAACTTGGCTAGCATCTACAGTGAGTACTTGTTCAGGAAAAAATGAGAATACTATACATTTGTGGTTAAATCCTAAAAAATCGCGTCTTAAATAGTAAAAGACGCGAATTTCGAAGGCAAACAATAAGATAATTTTTGACAGCAAACAAGGTAATTCTGATTAACCTAGAACTATGAAATTTGGCACCTAGCATCTACTGGTTCATACCAGTTACTAGTTCAGGAAAAAAATTGTGGTTAAATCCTAAAATATAATAGCGTTAACAGGGCGCAAAATTTGGTATTAAAGCCGCTAGTTCAAGTGAGGTATCAGATCAAAGGGCTCTGGCTAAGCTAAGCCTGAATGATTACATAAAAAGCTCGAGACCTCCAATTTTTGTACGGAATCGTCTGTAGGCGAATCGGACTCGCGCTTGTTCGGTTTTTTTATTTTTTGGTTGACGTTATTTCACGCGTATGGCAGTGTAGGAAGAGGGAACCTGGAAACTTAGTGTCTGTGCACACAACACTATTTCCCATTTATACATTCCGTTCCCAACTTTTCACCGAATTCTAGAGATATTGTGTGTTGGGTGGCGGCGGATATTGTATATTTCATTCTCACGAGTAGCAACTGTACTAAACTACTATAAAAATTAAGCCAATTTGACTATATTTGTTTAAATAAGTTTAATTAATTAGTATTGTTAGTAAGAGTATATATATATATATCATAGCTTGTTATTTTTCAATATTTATTTGGTTGAACGTGGTAACCTCAGGCACTGCTGGATCGTATTGAAATGCCGTTATTGTGTTAAAATAATTCATTTATCAAAGAAGCTTATAGACAATCGTCAGCATAGAGTGTACATACATGCTAAATCATTCAATTTCACCATTCGAAAGGGTAAACAAAATGAAACTTCAATATATTTCATATAGTAGAAAATACTAATCAGTTTTGAAAATTTTAAAAACTCCGTAGGTTGTAATACGAGTACATATAAAATTTCAGCAATTAAGCTCAAACGGTTATTGTCTATAATATAATAATGTTATAATATAATAACGTTTTAAAATCGTCATTTCGGTGACTGACTCACTCATAAAAACATAACCCACCTCCAGGTCTGGCCTCTCTGGTACCAAAGTAGATTAAGTAAGAATTTAAATATATATAAGAAAGAAACTGAAAATAAATTATTAGTGATAATTACTATGAAAAAAAGTTTAAAAAAAGTATACAAGTTGGATCTAAGAACGTAGGAAAATAAAGCGATAAATATCTTGTGCCGTGTGATCCCGGCCTAGAATAAGATTATTCTGGTACTGGTGGTGTCGTAAGAGGCGACTAAAGTACGTGTGGTAGAGTCACGTCGCCAGCAATGGCCACACGCATGGGCAGACTCGACCGGACCATTACCACCCCCGGCATTTAAAACCGGCGTGAAGTAGTGGCTTTATGCCAGTGCGTTTCGCATCAGGTAATGCCGGGCCCCGGCGCCCAACCCATCTTAAAGGCCGGCAACGCACCTGTAACTCCTCTGGGGTTGCACGGGGTCGTGGGCGGCGGTAATCACTTACCATCAGGTGACCCGCACGCTTTTCTGTCGTGTCTTTTGCATAAAAATAAAAAAAGCGATAAATAAAGCGAAAGAAAATATAACTAAGTATTCATGATTTACAGTAATCGTTTTGTAAGACAATAATAATGTCCCATTAAAAAATATAGTGGAGAACAGAGTATCTTAATACTAGGTTCCCTCTGCCTATTATTATTTTTATTTATTTTATTTATAAAACATAAATGTGAAGTGAGAACCAAGTAAAATATTATGTAATGCGTCCTTTTTGACTTCACCGACAAAAGGTGCCGAGTTCTGTGTTCACTCAGAATAAAATTGAAGCTCTAAATTTGAGTTGCCTCAACAAATATTAACCTAATCGCTTGATTGTTTTTTTATAGTCAGCTTTGATATATAGCAATTTGCTTATCGTCTATGACGTCTATTTAAAATTATAATTTCTGATTTGAATGTTCACTAAATTAGAACACTAATAACATTATAAAGATATTATTTGATTGGCGAATTTTTAATTAATTCTATTGTTCAACTCACTGTGACTAAAAATACAAAAATGACACCACAATAAGCTCAAACATTTAAGAGATACTTAATTAATATATTTATAAAAGTCCTTGAAAATTGTTATTTTTTTAGACCATTTTTTTGAGGTTAGTTAGTTCCTGCTGAATCCTGCAAAGAATTTAAGTAAAGGGAACCTAGCCTTTAGACGCTCCGGTCACCACGCACCGGTCATTTGCGAGATATTGCGTATTGGAAGGTGGGAGGAAGCGTGCGACCGTAAACACGATAGTTGTGGTTTTGATTCGCATTCGAGAATGAAAAAGGAAAATATCAAATATTTAATTTCTTCGCTCCAGTTACAAGGCAAAGCGCAGCGTTGAGTTCCGCCGAGCTCCGTCGAGTTTCAGCAATGCCTCTAGAATAAGGCGGAAAGTGGGGAACAGAAGAGTAATAATGGCAACGGTATGTCTTAACACTAGGTTCCCAGGATCCTTATGCTTATCCTACTGTGTGAGGGATACATGCGCTTAAAGAAACGGTAAAAGATAGTTAAGGTGGCGTAAAGGAGCAATAAAAGAGATTGTTTTGAAATTCCTATGGGAGCGGGAGAAAACGGTATCTACCGTTTTCCGCTTCAAAGTCATTTTTATTTCAAAAATTATCAAAAGGGATCTTTATTATTCGGATATTTAAATCCATTTTTATTTTTAAAGTAATTTAAATGAGTTTTTATTTTGAAGCTTGCCAAATTTAATCGAATAAAATTTTAAAGGACCAACATTTAAATCGATGTTTATTTAAATAGGTATTTATATTGATTTTTATTTTGTAAAGATATTTAAATCCTTTTTTTTATTATAATTATTTGGAAAAATATTCATCTGAAGCCGTTCAATTTTACGGGTAAAATTGACAAAAAAGTAAAAACAGCATTCCATAACTCGTTTCAGCATTAAATATTTGCTCGTTACTCGTACTTAAATATATCAGAGTTTTATCTGTCACGCTTCACTGTATAATACCTATACGAATAAAAAAAAAATTAAAAAAACAAAAACCCGACTGCATTAAACTAAATAGAAAGAAACATCCCAATAGTTTATTATGATTAAGTCGGGACCCTTTTAAGTTATGGGGGATTTCTGATAAAGATTTAATTGATTGAAGAATTACTTATAGGTCCCGACTGTTAATAAACTGATAAACTATTGGGCTTGTTTTTTTCTTATTAGTTTAATGCAGTCGGGGTTTTTGTTTTGTTAGATTTTTTTTATTTTTCACTTTTTTGTTAGGATTCTTTACGATTATGAAACGAAAAATTTATAATAATCACTATATACTTTTTTGAAATCTTTGTATTTAGCTCTTAAATTTGATACTTATAATGTGGTATTCGAAAAACATTTTTTTTTCACTAACTCCAATGGCGTCCCACAGCCGCCATGATTATTTTTTAATGTCACCTATCTAAGAACACTTGGGCTTAAAAGCCCAAAATTGAGATATTAAAATTAAATTCGTCTTAAAAGACGTCTCGACGTCTAACGATATATCAATTATGTACATTCGTTTAGCGGTTCTGGAGATATGAGGTAATACAGAATATTACATACATACATACAAGATACGAAAAACATAAACCCACTCTTAGCAGTCGGGAAAAATAGTAAGCGCGGTGTTGAGTTCCGTCACAAAACACGAATTTCCAAAATTAGCAGTTTCGAATGTAACAGTGGTTCCTGAGATTTGCGAAAATAAAAACAATTATTCCCTGAAACTTAACTTTATAAATGAGCCAAAAATAGAATACTAAGCATATATCACACTCTTTTTATATAACGCCGTCGTAACCTTTTATAACAGAAGTTAAAGAAAAAATATATAAAAGAGTGATATCTAGTGTTAGGATATTCTGTTTTGGGAAACGGAAAGGAAAGGTTTCCTTTGCTTACCCTGCTGTGTGCGTAATACAGTGTAAAGTTAAAAAAATAAAAATACAAAAAAAATCACGCTCCTTTTAAACGAAGCCATCGTGGCGCGGCAGCACATTTTCTCACTGTAGACGCGATGGTTGTTGATCCGATTCTCCCTCGGGGAGTGAATTATTAGGTAGTGGTGCTTCGACAAAGTTCAGCGCTGAGTTCCCCCACTCAACATGCAATAGTATATTGGGTAGAAAGAGGAGTGTCCATACTAGGTTCTCTCTGCCTATCGTGCTATACGAAAAAAAAGCGTACAACTGTTTTTTTGTTTGTATGTACATCACTTTAAATTGAGCTTTGCTTTCAAAGTTCCCTACAAAAATCAGAAATTACAACCTTTCCTCATAATGTCTGACTTTATTGTGTAACTATATTATAATTATTAGTACACTTAGTGCCTCTTGCTACTCGATACGCTAAAAGGTTGACAGATATGGTAAAGGTATTACATAAAAATGCTCAAAATACTTACTACCTACAATTCTTATATCTTTGCCATTTATTCTATATGCAAAACGGGTGTAAGTACGAAAATCGACTCAATATTTTGAGGTAAGATCTTGGATTTTCACGATAATTACACATTTCAAACCACGCAAAGTAGAGAAATAGAAGTGTGGAGGGAGTTACAGATAGAATTGGCAACACCTTAAGAAGAGCTTCCACAAAGGCTATATTTAAGCCTAACAAGAAAGTGACCCTATTCTTGAGACCAAGGGAAAGTAATATTCCTTAAATTAAATCTTTTAAGCCTAAAGCCCACTATACCAGTGGGCAAAATACAGTCAGATCATTCTGCAGGAATCCAGGGCAGTAGGCGAGGCAACTAAAAAATCGTTGGCAGTAGTTTGATATAATAATTATGTCAAATGACAGACGAATGCCACCTCAGTCTACCCGTGACCTCGGACTACTTCAAGGTATTCGAAACGTCGGGTTTCCAAAAATTTATAATACTAAATTTACGCGATTAATCCGGTTATAGTTTCATTTAAAATCGATAGTTTGAATTTACATAGTAAAAAATAACTTAAATCAGTTTTACGCTAAACTTACTGTTAAGATACTTCGCTCCATACTTTCCGCTCAATTTTTCGAGGCATTGCTTGCCGCAATTTATTGATGTTCTTACAGAGATATATAGCTATATAGCATACATAGGATAGCAACATTAGTTATTGTTGGTCCTCTCTGCCTACCCTGTTACTTACGGGATACAACGTGAAGCTTATAAAAACTATATTTTTAACAATACGTTAACCATATTAGATTATTATGTGTTTTATTTACGCTTAATAGAAAAAATGACATAATTAAACTTATACCCCCTTTCTTTTAATAAGGTTCTACCAAATATATTGTAATTTTAAAAATGATGTTGTCCGTATGCTTCTCACACTCGTTGCTAAATTGAACCCGTACTTCAATATATTTTATGGTTATAGATTCTGTCAGATTGACAGAAAATGTTTAAGATTTTCTTACAAAAATCACACCTAGTGTTAAGACACTCCATTCCACAAGCACTAAACAATTATTGAGACATTGCGCAAGGTGTGGCGGAACTCAACGCCGCGCTTTATCAAGCAGAGCTAGGAAATTATTATGTATAATTATAGTTTGGATATAGGATGTTTACATAAAAAAATCGTGTATGAGAAAGCACGTGTTGTTAATTGAAATATTAATTGAAATAAAATTGAATAAATAAATATTATTTGAATAATCAAAGATTTTTTTATCATTGCCTCGAGCCAATGAAAAAATGAAAATGAAATTAAATAAAACTAGATCATTAAAAGTATCACAATAAAATGCATATTAACATTAAACATTTTGATTATACCACTTTTAGACGTTCAATTGCTGATTTAAAAATTAAATTTGACATAATCAGTGTAACAATCTAAAATTCTGCGATTAACAACCTGATTAACAATTTATTAATTTTTTAAACAGCATTCAACATTTTAAATGCCATTTTGGGTTTCAGTAAATAATGATTATAAAAAAAACAAATGCATATAAAAAGTCTCATTTTTGTTTTAATTATGATAGATTTTTTGCTTCCTTATTCGAGCGGTCAATGGAGAACGGTAAACTCATCTATATTTTCACAGCTAATTGGTAATCGGCAGCTAGCATCTGCAGTCAGTACTATCTGAATCACTGACATGTACACCAATGTATAGTTTACTGACACCTGAAAACTGTACAATAAATCAGCTTCACGCTGTACCCCGCACACAGCAGGGTAGGCAGAAGGAACCTACTGTTAAGACACTTCCTTCTCCACTTTCTTCCGAATTCTGAAGGTATTGTATGTTGAGTGGAACTCAACACTTTGTGCCCACGCACCACGACTGGCCTCAACATTTGTTGTTAAATCCAAAAAAATAATAGGTTTAAAAATGGGACAAAATTGTGTGCAAGTGAGGTATCAGAGGAAACGGCCCTGGCTAAGCTAAGCTTGGAATTCCAGAAAAAGCTCGAGACCTTCAATTTCCGTACGGAACCCTCGGCGGACAAGCCCGACACGCGCTTGTCCGTTTTTTTTTATTTTATAGTAGCGTTTAGTTTCCCGAGAATCAACCAAATTTTATAATATTAGTATAGAGTATGGATTGTAACTTTTCAATAGATGAAGTATATTGAGCTTAATATATTGGAAATGGTCTCGCTGTAACTAATCAATAGTGTTAAATCTAAAAATATACCTGAGAGGCTAGACTCGGCTAGACTTAGACTTTGTTAAGAGTTGTTTTACCAGCTTTACTTTGTTTCCCGCAAGTAGCATAGAGGAAGTGGGGAATCTAGTGTTAATTCACTGTTACGTTAGTTCATTTTACCCAAATTTCGAGACATTACAACGCTTCAGCGCCACGTTTTGTCTTGTCACAGGACGAGGAATTGAAAATATTTAACTTTCCTAAGGAATTGAACGCACAATCGTCACATTTACAGTCACACACTGCACCTGTGTCAGTTTTTTTTTGTATGTCGCATATCTCTGCTATCCTCTCGCAAATGTTTAAAAACTTTACCTGACAGAATGCTTAATTTATTAACACGCTTTTATTCGTCGACTAGACTCGGTCAGCTAACTATCACAGTAATATAACACACATGTGATAAAATTTAATAAACTGAATTTGATCGACTCGTGAAAATTGGCAGTTACACACAATATCATAGGATCATCGAGCTGGTCTGATGATGAATTCCAGGATGCTTGAAAGTTCAAATAGACCATCATATTCAATGTCAATATTATAACGTACATAATGTTAAGGATTTATATTATTACATAGGGCCTTGGGGGTAGTTGTGGCCAGCTTGCGCGCCGGGATACGTAACGTCTTTACGTTGATAATGTAGACAGTGTGCAACTAGGCTTCTTGACCCTATCGTCGTAGCAATGGCGATGAAACCGCGGCCTTCCTACTGGTCGTCGAGGTGGAAACAGCCTAGACACATAGCATACCGGTCAAACTGATAATCAAACTGATTAGAAGCGATCACAAAAAATTATATAAAAACAGAGCGGATAAAAAAATCTATTCCTTATTATGCCAATGTAAAACTTTTCCATTGCTGATAGACTGACAGACAACGCACAGACGATACAACTGGATTTGGAAAGTTAGAAATTGTCATGTGTGCAGATTAGGGAGCGTAAAGGAACATTAAGAGAGGATTTTACAAAATTTTTATATTACGGGGGATAGCGGGATTTACCATTTTACAGTCGACACACGACTAGTTCTAATAAATATATATACCTAGATTCAACTATAGACAAAATATGCCACATTACGCAGTAAAAAACAATAGGTTTTTAATTAAGTATATAGTCGAGAATAAAGCCAAGTGCAAGCCGTCAACAATCTTTTGAGAGTTCTGTTATATTACATATTATATTTACTACTTGTAAGGTTTTAATTTTATTCATTTGAATTTATATTAGACGATATGCATCGTGGCACAGATTCTGATTGTAGATGCAACGGTTGTGTGTTCGATTCTCACTCGGAGGAATGAAAATGAGGGTCATAGTGTCATAAACACTAGATCCTGCTATATATGGGTACGGTGTGGCTTGAAAATAAATTAACTTGAAATATTAATAACATACTTTATTAACTAAGGAATAACTAGAAAAATAAATAATAATATCCATGATTGGATACCGTTAAAAAAATATTGCCGATTCCCATAAAACTTAATTCAAAATTAATAATTGGCATTAAGTTGATTTTTAATTAGATATAAACAGATAGATATAATTCCTGGTCTCGTAAGGATTTCGAGAAAGCCTAATCGCCCCGAGAAACCTACATCCCAAATTTCAACGATCTGTTTCGCCTGTGTGTTGCCTGTCACTTACAAAATAACGTACAAGTTTTATACGAACGTATTCTAAGATTGCCACGACAGAAATTTCAATTAACAACTCATATTATAAAACCAATACTAACAAGTGAAGCATATATATTGTTCTGGAATATTTATTGGATACAAATTTATGGAATTCATATCAATTGAATCTCATGCAGGATGCATAGCTGCATAGCAGTCTATGTAATAAGTAAATGTTATAAGAAAAGAGCAACTCATGCCGGCTCTTCTCAGCAGAACTGCATTCCGAGCCAGTGTTAGGGACATCTTCATTCACCGATTCAAAAACACTTGCAAGTCTATTTGAATAGAAATATTGTAGTACCTATAGGTTACCTGCGACATCAACCAAAGCGTGGTCAAATAAAGTAGGTAAGTCAGTAAAATTTAAGAAGATTTGTACACTTGACATATTCTAAATGGCCGAAAGAGTTATCGCTGGAAAATACTTTTACCAAGACCATCTCTGTGCAGAACAGATGTGCTCACAGACGGAAGTCTCCACATAGGTGGAGGGGACTCACAAAGGGTTTTGGTACTGTCCGTTTATGTGCTCGTATGTCGAATTGACTATGACCAGCGATAGCGCAGTCAACGTGGCTAAATACTGGCAAAATTTAATCAGAATTTTTCAAATATTAATACGAAGAAAAAACCAAAGACCAGAGGGAACTTAGTGTTAAGACACTCCATTCCTCGGTTAGCGGGTAGCCTTGAAACCTACAATTTTTTGGGGGGGGTGCCCGACTGGCGCTTGTCCGGTTTTTTTCATTGTGAGTATTAATTTTACTATTTTGTTACGATACGCCCAATGATATTATAAATATTCCTTTGCCCAAATTTCAAGCCCGCAACCATCACAATTACAAAGTCAATTAATTAATGTTCATTCGAGTATCGTATCGAGTGGGAATCGAGTTTCGACGCAACATTAATTCGCTCCAGATTTGATAATCGATATCGCGTGCGTTTAACGTACTGTCCGCGCCTCGGCTTGTTAATTGATTTTTTATATATTTGTACTTGTACCGTTGTTGATCAGTTGTTTTATGCGTGAGGAAGGTTGTGGGTTCAGGTGCAGAACAAAAAAAAAAGTGAGACAGTCTTGGTGCAGCGGCAGTGTTCGTAAACACATCCATAACGTAGTTGCAAACGCAACGGCAACAGAACAAAGCGCGGCGTTTTTCTCCGACATTCAAAACACAATGTCTCGGAAATTTAACGGAAAATCCTTTCACCAACACTGTTATGTACTCTCTTTTGCCTTTCTCATATGTTTTAACATCAACTTCAATGGCTGATGCCATTTTACTAATATGTTTTACACCGGCAAAGCACCTTTATCGTAAATATACACATATAAATATTTCTATGTGTGTTACATAGTTATGAACGGTGTAACAGGTGGAACAATTATTTTACGTAAAAACGAGCGTCCGTCTGATAGACGGCCGATCGCAACAAAAATGATGAATAAGGAGATCGGGTGGACGACGGTGGGAAAGGAATTTTTCCCATTCGCGTTGTTTTTCCTCTAACATTGAGGATAGTACTTTATAAGTTAGAATTAATTTTTTAATGTATAATTTAAACTAAATAAATTAAATATATTTAAAAATCGTATTTTGCTAAACCTCTAACTGCAACCAACGTAACTGGCGCAGTCGGTAGGATAGCCGAAAGAAGTCACTGAATTGATCAAGGACATCGGCTATCTCGAAACTACATCGTGGTGCAGTGGTGGAGGCGTATCAAGACATAGATACAAAAGAGGTACGATTTTTTTAAAGTACTTTAGAATTTTTCTGGAGTTGCTTTCCTTTTATTCCTAAGTTAGTCCTAATAATTATCCAAAATTTTCTATCCACGGCATTCTCAGACCTCTAGGTTAGTTACTACAAGACAAAAAATTTTAGATTCTAATAGAAATATTAATCATAGTGATAACATAGATATCAGCAACTTAGGCAATATGGCAGATTTAGAAGATATATATAAAGCTCTCCGTTTGATTCCCGAATTCGACGGAAATCCGAATATTTTAACACGATTTATAAGAATTTGCGATGCATTAGTTAATCAATTTATATCTGATCAGCCGGGTGAACAATTGAAAAATTTAGCGTTAATTAATGGAATTTTAAATAAAGTATCCGGACCCGCCGCCCGCATGATCAATTCAAACGGGATACCTGAAAGTTGGGCTGGTATTCGTAGCTCATTAATTAATAATTTTGCGGATCACCGTGATGAGACCTCTCTTTATAACGATTTAGCCCTATTAACACAAGGTTCGAATTCTCCCCAAGAATTCTATGAAAAATGTCAAAATTTATTTAGTACGATCATGACGTACGTCACTTTGCATGAAACTATTGAAAGCACTATAGAATCTAAGAGATCTCTATATAAAAAATTAACTTTAAAATCGTTTTTGCGTGGACTTCGAGATCCAATAGGCTCTAGAATACGTTGCATGCAACCTGACACAATTGAAAAAGCATTAGAATTTGTTCATGAAGAGATGAACACGTTATATTTACAGCAGCGAAACGAAAATGTTCCCGGTAGGCGATCGCAGACTCACCATCAGGTAAGTGAGTTTCCCAAATTCCACTATGGCCATATGCCACGGCCATTATCGATGCCAGTTTCACGACCTTTTTATAATAGACTAAATTCTAATAATACCCCGGGGCCATCTCAACAAATCTTTGCTCAGCAACAGCCAGTACCATTGTGGAGAATGCAGAGACCTGAATTACGTGGCCCTACTAGAACGCAACAGATATTTAGTGCCCCGCCACCTTATTATAGATCCCACAGTAACAATTTCACTCAAAAAAGCAATAATTCCCCACAGCCAATGAGCGGTGTGAGCCATTATGTATCTAAGCCGACACCTGACGCATCAAATGTGGCTATTGGAGCCGTTCTTTCACAGGGACCCATAGGTTCTGATCGGCCTATAGCCTATGCCTCGCGCACTCTTAACACGAGTGAGATAAATTATAGTACCATAGAAAAAGAGCTGTTAGCAATTGTATGGGGAACCAAATATTTCCGTCCTTACCTTTTTGGCAGAAGATTTAAGATAATAACTGACCATCGTCCTTTGCAATGGGTAATGAATATAAAAGAACCCAACTCACGATTAACGCGTTGGAAGTTAAGATTAAGCGAGTACGATTTTACTGTTCATTATAAGCAAGGCAAAGTTAATACCAATGCCGATGCATTATCTAGGCTTGAAATTAATATTGAAGAATCTAGTTCAATTATTGTTAACACTTCTCAAACCACTAACTCTGACTCCCGAACTGAAAGTGCCGATTCCCGCACTGACAGTATTAATAGTAATGCGGAAAATCCTATCTTAGAAATCCCTATTACGGATGATCCTCTTAACAAATTTCATAATCAAATCATATTTAACGTTGTGGATGATATAAAAAGTAGACATAGTGTTTCAAAACCATTTGAAAATTTTACTAGAACCTGCATTCAAATTTCAAAATTAAACCTAGAAACTGATGTTATAAATGCTATTAGAGATCATGTTAAGCCGAAGTTAAAAACGGCCATTTTAATTAATCCAATATTAGAAATGTATTCTATTATACCTATTATACAAAATAATTTTGTTAATTCAGCAATGGTCTTAGTTCTAACAAAAAAAGAAATAGAAAATGTTAAAGATTACTTAAAGCAGCAAGAGATCATACAAAAATATCATATAGGAAAAACTAACCACAGAGGCATCAATGAATGTTTTTTATCACTATCTCAAAGGTATTTTTGGCCTGGTATGAGAGAACATGTAACTAAGCTAATTAATGAATGCAATATTTGTGGTAAGGCTAAATACGATCGAAATCCAGTTATGCCCAAATTTCAAATTGTACCTCCACCCACAAAACCTTTCGAAGTTGTACATTTAGATTTACTTAGCGTTGAAACCCATAAATATCTGACAATAATTGACGCATTCTCTAAATATGCACAGGCTTATTTTTTGAGAGATGCAACAGCAATTAGTGTAATTCAAGGCTTATTACTGTTCTCTACGCATCACGGACTTCCTTTAACGATAATAACAGATAATGGTCCCGAATTTACCAATCAACTTTTCTTAGAGTTTGCTAGGTTGCATAAAATCCACCATCACAAGTGTTGCCCGAATACGCCTAATGAAAATGGTATGGTAGAACGACTACATTCAACTTTACTAGAGCACTTGCGTATATTAAAATTAGAACATAGAACAGAAACGGTTACTAATCTTATGCCATATGCAATATTAGGTTATAACAGCGCTATACATAGTTTTACAAATTGTAGACCGATTGATATAATCACTGGTCATCTTGATCCACGTGATCCTTTAGATATGAATTTAACGGAATATTTGTTACAACAGTACACTCGAGAACATCGTAAAAAAATGTTAAAGATATTGGAAATTATTAACGAAACGGCTTTGCAAAAACGTACTGAAATAATTGATAATGCTAATAAAACCCGTGAACCAACAGAGGAATATCTCCCTAACCAAGAAGTATTTATAAGAAATCCTTTGGCCAGTAGGCAAAAATTAGCTTCTCGTTTCATACATGATACAGTCGTCACTAATTTACCAATACATATATATACTAGAAAAAAAAGAGGCCCTGTACCTAAATCCCGTTTGAAACGGGTGCCTAAAAGTAATCTTTTGTTTCAGGATAATTCTAATGATATTACTCCAGCAAGCGCAAGGACAGGATATAACGATTGATTCCTTAGAATCTGGACCTGGAATACTTCCGTTTAAATTAGGCAATACAAAAATCATATCACACTATCATTCATTTTTAAATAGTATAGATTTAGACGAAATTAGAAATCAAACGGTATTGACTAAAATCCAAATATCCGATGTTAAATTATATTTGAATAACAAATCTTCATCTCTTTATGAACCTCATCTGCATTACCTTGACAATAAATTAAACAGAGCAATCAGCTTTTTGAACACATTTGGGCATAATCGTGTTAAAAGAGGGCTCATTAACGGCTTGGGATCTGTAATCAAGAGTATATCCGGAAACCTTGATTACACTGATGCAATTAGGTATAATAATGCCATAACAATTCTTCAAAATAATGAATATAAATTAGAATCAAAAATTAATGAGCATATTAGCTTAGCTAAAGAGTGGTCTATTCACAGTTCTAAAATCCTTGATAACATTGTTCAAAATCAGAATAATTTAACTAAAATTCTTAATACTATTATAAAAAATTCCAATAATGTAGAAATTTATGCCCATATGGCTCAATATTTTATGATTATAAGTGATAATATAGATAATTTATATGAGGAACTTTATAGAATAGAAAATAGTTTAGGTTTCATTCGTGCATTGAGCACTCCTCATTCTATTATTAGTGTAGTAGAGCTTAAGAAAATGATTAGGAAACTTAGCCTTTTATATTCAACAGATGAAATACTTAGCTTAGAAACTAGATATTATTATGATATTATTAAATTAGGTTACTTCTATGTCGAGGATAAGATAATTTTAGTTTTAAAAGTTCCAATCACCCTACCCCAGTCCTATGATCTTTACCGGCTATCAGTTGTTCCCAATAAATATAATGAAATCCTAATTCCTAACCAACCATTTCTAGCAATATCCAGGAATAATTCGATGTACATAGAGGCTGAATGCCCGAAGATCAATTATTTATACCTCTGTAAAAAACCTGTCAATTACATAATTCAAGAGAAACCGGACTGTATTACTCACTTGATCAAAATTCACGAAATTGACAAATCTTGCAAAACAACTCATGTGATACTCAAAGATGAAGCAATAGACCAATTGGATGAAAAACATTACATCTTAAGCTTCCCAAATCCAACAAAAGTGAAAATGTTCTGTGCTCATGAAATATATAAAACGATGCAAGGGAGTTTTCTTGTAACCATACCAGTTAACTGCAATGTCAAGACACCAACTTTTACCATTGAAAATTCTAATGACCATGTGAAAGGATATGCCATTAATATAATAGAACTGCCTTTAACCCCAGGTCAAAGAGATACAAAAACATCAGCAATAGTATTAAACTCTATTAACCTCCAGAAACTTCACTCAATTAGTTCAAGATTAGCCCTGCAGACACCAGTTGAATTAAATAAAGTCAACGACAGTATAATATATCATACCACGATTCCAATTTACTTAATACTAATTATAGCAAGTTTACTTGGTATTGGAATTGCTTATAAACGATTTTGGCTCCAAATCTCAAAAAATACTAAGCCTCACGAAGCAACAGACAAAAGTAATGAACAAGAAATGGACACTGCAATTAACCCCCATGAAGTTATAGTTGATATCAACAAAATCTCAGCAACTTTTCCCTCTCAAGAATAGTTGCTGTTCTGCGGAGGGAGATGTTACATAGTTATGAACGGTGTAACAGGTGGAACAATTATTTTACGTAAAAACGAGCGTCCGTCTGATAGACGGCCGATCGCAACAAAAATGATGAATAAGGAGATCGGGTGGACGACGGTGGGAAAGGAATTTTTCCCATTCGCGTTGTTTTTCCTCTAACATTGAGGATAGTACTTTATAAGTTAGAATTAATTTTTTAATGTATAATTTAAACTAAATAAATTAAATATATTTAAAAATCGTATTTTGCTAAACCTCTAACTGCAACCAACGTAACTTGTGGGTGGCGGGTACATGTAAAACCCATTTATAGACTGTTTGCTAAATAAAACCTACTATATATAAAAAAATATATCCATTGTTTAAAATAATAAAATATTAATTGAAAAAATATTTTTAAAAACAATATTAATAGATTTTACATACACTAACACACATGCTAAAACGGCAAGACAAATAAAAGCGTGTAAATAAAAACAAAAAAACACATTTATCTACACCGAGTGTAACAAATACTCTACGATACAAGGGGGTAGGAGGAGTGGACCGTGCCCACCCCAGAAAATTGACTAACAAAAAAATGCCCCGAAAATATTTCTAAATATGACAATAATGATACAGCGTGAAACTAAAAAAATAACAAAAGCACTTAAATATAATAAAACTGCAAGATTCATGTGATACACATTAGCGATGTACTTAAGTATGTATGAATATAATTTTACAAAAAAAAGGCATCAGAATGCAGAATGTGTTGCACGAATAATTTATTTTATGCGGTACATGAGATGCATTTTTACATCTTTAAATGCTCATTAACTTCACAGGCCCGGTGACGTTACAGTACACTGGTTGAGTTTAAGCTACTTTACAGCATAGTAGTGGGTTCTGTCACAGAAACACGTGAGATGCAGCGTGACTTTAAAAAATATAAAGAAGCATGGAGGGAAAACTCTCTCTCTCTCTCTCTCTTTCTTATGTTTATTTTTTCAGAAATCCGGCCGCCATATTGAATATATCAAAGAAATTATAGCCGATGACACTTGTGATGAAGACAAATCGATTGACGCCCCATTTATCAAAATCAGTTCAATAGGGGCGATGTTACAGAGAAAGGGTTATATGTACGTACAAAAATTATGTAAATACATTATTTATAACATTATTAATCATCTCACTGTTTCCGCAATTACTTTAAATAAACGGAATGTGTACTTTAACTTCAATAGGAATATATATGTAAATAGCTTCACGCTATATCTCGTATAAAGCAAGATAAACAAAGTAAACCTAATTTTAAGACACTGTTTTCCCACGCACCACAAAATTCCACCAACAAATTCTGAAAGGTGTTGAGCGGCCGTACTCAACGCCACGATTTGTCTTGATACCAACGCTAGAAAATTAAAATATCTTTTTCTAATAGGAATTGAACGGAAAACCATCGCGTTCGTTCCAGGACACGTTCAGGATAGGTAGAGGGAACCTAAAGTCATGACTCTCCATTTCCCACGCACCATCCAGTTTTCGAGAGACAGTGTGGTTGGTTGGGTAGTGGAACAAAATACATTATTTTTTAATAATAAAATAAAAGATATATTTATCTTTTAAAAATGCTGTTAATAATAATTTTTGAAAACCACATTAAAATTAAAACCGTTTAGCAGTACGCTACTTTTTCAACACCAAAAGCGATTCAAGCTTACGCCGTATAATTTAGCAGTTAAGAAGAAAAAAATCGAGCATTCGGACATATATCTACAATTATAATTACAACAATGAAAAATTTATTTGTCAATAATGATAAATTAATTTATAATTATTAAAGTTTGGCATAACTCTATGATGGCGAGGAATCCTTTTTTTTTTAATTTAGCATTTAGTAACATCTTATATGTTAGTGTACTGGAATTTGAATTCAGCACTTTTTTGTGTTTTTCCTTTTCAGCTAAGAAACCAAACGGGATTTGGGAATAAGTTAGAGATTGATTTTGAAAACAGTTGGTAATTTAAAAAAAAAGAGGTTTAAACTTTTTTTAACTTTTAAACGTGAAAAATATCATTTATTAAAGTATATTTATTATTACTACATAATTAATTATTTTTAAGCGTAGTGTGGAAACGGCATTAGATCAACGATAACATAGTATAACGTCTATGGTCAGTTATATGTCAAAACTATTCATAACGCTGTCCCTTTCATTACTTGTACGTTAGAACGTGGAAGGTATATGACCTATTTTTGATCTGCCATCCTTTTCTAGCTTTCATTATTTTTTTAGGACAGAAAGGGATGGCGAAAAATATTCCGAGTTAACAAGTTTGATGGTTAAATATATTTTTGTACGTCGATTCAACTTTTGTCAATTTTAACTAACTAATTCAATGATTGAAGGTTGTTAGACCAAATTAGTCTAGCCTACTTGGTTTTTTCTAGGAATATTTTTATTTATTGTAGCTTCACGCTTTAACCCGCATATATGGAACCAAGTGTCGAGACACTCTGTTCCTTTTTTAATGCATAATTTTCAAGACATTTTGTGTTGAGTGAGGGAAATAAACGCCGCGATTTTTCTACCACAGGAAAAAAAATTTAATATATAATTTACATAAAACCTCCAAAATCCAACCTATAGTCATCTCGTTTGTATATAGAGGCCCTGCTACAGCGGCACGAGGGCCATATGACGGCCGACTTAAAGAACAGACTGTCTGTATGTAGCTATTAAAAAGTAGTTTTATTTGAAGTAACCAAAATAAAATATCTGAAAAACAGAAAATTAAAACCTATTTATTTTTCTATATCTAGAACAGAAATAAATCTATGCCTGCATGACTGACAGACAACGCGCCTATACAACATCCTGAAATTTGGCATGTAAGTTTCTTAAGAAGCACGGAGCACTAAGAAAGGATTTTCCAAAATTCCTAGGGAAACAGAAAAAACTAGATCTTCCATTTTTACTCTTAAAGTCCACGCAAACAGTTACGGGCGACGACTACTAGTATTTTATAAGGAAATTCAACGAAAAATAAATTCAAAAGTCAAGTAAAAGTTAAGTTTAATAAACAAATAAAGATACTGTTATCGCGTGTACATAACATTATCACGAGCAAATACAAAAAAAAATGTTGATACCTCGCTCCTTCTGATCCACCAAAATTATATGATATAGTAGCGGCCCAAACACGACTTATTTTTATATTATAGCCAAATTATATGAAATCTTTACATAAATTGTAGTCTAAATATTATTCTTATGTATAAGCTATATTACTATAGAGTTTCATGCAAATAGATTCGGAACAAACATCCATAATATTAGTAAGATATAATAGTTATTGAAGCCGTTGTGCCGCAGTGGGACAGCGTCCTGAAAGCAACGGTTGTCGGTTCGATATTCACTCGGGGGTATAAATAATACACATGGCACGGGGGCATAAATTACCTTGCTCTGGTACGAAGACAGGATCAGAAGATTAATTTATTTTTGACATGGTTTTGATATTATGAGGCCAGTCGTGGCGCAGGGACACAAAGTGTGCCTGTAAAAACTACTGGTTGTGGGTTCGATCCCCACTCGAGGAAATGAAATATTTATTTAAATGTATATTTCCTTTTCTTTGCTGTGGTGTTGAAGCAAAGCGCGGCATGGAGTTCCGCCACTCAACACGCAATGCCTCCAGAATTCGGCGGAAAAAGGGAACGGAGTATCTCAACATCTAAACGTCAATTAAACCTAAAGGTTTTGAGAATCAGTTGAGAATTAATTCATGAATTGATTACATAGTGTATACAGACGAAAATGAAGGAAGAAGTTCCTAAATTTCCTATAATTATACTTCATGATATAAATACTTCATTCGGGATATAACATTATATTTATGTATAGGTTGACCACCATAAATAGGTCATTACATAAAAATTAAGATTTATTTTAATCAAATCCTTACTAACGTCGTAACGATTAACAGTACCATTGATTCCCTAGGGGTAAACGAACTCAATAATTTGTATTGAAGATCGTGGTAGAATCTTATACTGCTAGTGAAAGGTAGATATTAAAAAATATTAGGCTGATTGGTTGATCGTAGACTAACTGATAGAGGTGTTTATTACTGGGTATTTTTACCCCCCAGAAATTTTACCATTTTTCAGATTGACAATCCATTTAAAAAAATGTAAATATCGCATAGACGCAACGAAATGCTTGAAAAAAAATGCGTGATTTTTTTCACCAGTTTTAGGACTTTTTTTGTTCTGTGGTATGGGCCTTTAATCCAAACCGCCTGAACACTATAGATTTTTTTTTATTATTTGGGGACAAAGTTTGAAAACGTTAAAATTTTGTCATTAGCGAGGCAGATTGTGAATCGGTGTGGAAGAGTGAGTGGTGAAAGAGGCAGGGTGGAGAAATCGGTTCACCTTCAAATACACAGTATTGACGATATTGGGGTAGGCCACGAAAATAGCATGGCGTCCCCGAAGGGCATGCATGAAGATGTTGACGATAGTGGATGCAGCGAAACACGTATGCAGAGACCCTAGCATGTGGTGTTCCATTCCCTCTGCTAACCCGTTAAGATTCAACGTGCTAAAAAAGCTAAAGTAAAAAAAACTAAGACGAAATATATTTTATCGCAACAATCAAATCACGCTACGGCTGTATACAGTACATTTGCTAACCAACCTTCAAAAATGGAAAAATTATTACAAAAAAAAAGTAAACTTTATCACAATCATTACAACCAGACATGGATATTGGAGCAAAAAAAACTGATTTCGAAACTTGTTTTCATTTACAAGAAGTGCAAACAAATACAAATGCCTTTCGACACAGCATTTACTAATTGCAATGCACATTCAAATTACACAGATAATAAATATTTAATACACAGATAACTATTTTTGTTGTAAGTTGAGTTACTGGAGCTACCTACTGTCTGCCTGTTAGGTCGACAGTATTTTTTTTCTCAGAACTATGTTTTTATTTTCGGAATTTAATATAATTGAAAAAAAAATGTATAGAAAATGTATATAAAACATTAACATAACATTCTAACTGCGGGAGGTAAGTCAAGCCACATATCGCTGTAAGTTGGATGCATAGAAACGACTAGCGTATATACGCGTAGCCTATATGATACAAAAATATTTTTACAATGTGAACCGCGACTTCCAGAGATTAGCATGTGTTCCACCAAATAGACTACATATCTATAATATACATAAGTTAAAACTAAAAGCTTAATATAGAAGAAAACAAAGTAATGAACAATTAATTATATCCTACACAATTTTTGGATAACGTAACTCGAACTTTGCCCCTCACATAAATTCTAATTATATATCATAATATGATAGTATCATCATTATTTTGGAGGCATTGCGAGTTGAGTGACGTTGAGTTCCGTCATTCAACACGCAATGCCTCCAAAATTTGGTGGAAAGCGGGGAACGGAGTGTCTTAAAAATAGGTTCCCTCTACGTACCCTGCTATATGCTACCCTGTGCGGGATACAGCCTGAAGCTGATTTATTTTTTTAATCATTAATGTTCCCGTCGGGGCACAGCATCTGATTGTGAACTCTACGGTTGCTGGTTCGATCCCTACTTGAGAAATCATATTTTATTTCTATGCTTTAGTAACAAGAAACTGTGCCTGCTATGTGAAATAAATTGTGAAGCTAAAAAAATCTTATCATACAATATGGTTCGGTTCATTCTCATTCTCTGAAATAAAATTGTTTTCTCTGTCAGTCTGGTTGGATAAAGTTTGCATTATATTATTTTTCATTCTGTTATATGAAACTTGTGAGGCCAGTCATGGCGCAGGGGCACAAGCGTATGACTGTAATGGCGACAGGTTGTGGGTTCGATTCCCAATCAAGGCAATTAAATATTTAATATTAAAATTTCTTCGCTCTGGTGTCTTTGCAAAGCGCGGCGTGGACTCCAGCCACTCAACACGCAATGCCTCCAGAATTCGGCGGAAAGTGGGAAGTAGAGTGTTTTAATACTAAATTCTCTATGCCTACCCTGCTACATATGGAATACCGCGTGAAGCTGAGAAAGAGAAAGAAAGAAACTCGATATTGTAAAAAAATTTTGAAAGATTTAAAAAAATATATGTAATTCTACACAAATCTAATAAGAAAAAAGTATCAGAGACATAAAAAACCTATTAAGCTTAATAAATACGTCACAATATTTATACTCCAAACCTTCCAAAAAATCGACATTATTATTAATGAACAAATAAAATTGTGTAATGAGGAAAAATGTTACATATTTTATCTGTGAAATTGATACTTTATCTATGTAAATAATGTCTAAGCCATAAAAAATACATAATAATTTTATCTAAAGATCAACTCCATTTTGAAATGTAAATGTAATATTTAAAAAAATCTCTTAATAATATATATCAATAATAGATAAAAATCTCTTATCTTCTTATATAATAAAAATCTCTTAAGAATACCTTTTTAACTTCAAATGTAATATGACTAACGATTTTATTGCTAAATGTTGAAACATTGTACTTATTTTATATTTGAAGATATAAAATTGAATAAAATAAAACAGGTTTTAAACTAAGACATTTGTTCATTTTCTTAATAGTTAAATAACATAAACCCCCCAGTGGTTCTCAACCAGCGGTCCGCGGAACACCAGTGGTCCACAGAAGCCTAAATATAGTCAGCTGACAATGTTAGTTTATTGAATAGGGATAGTGAGGCAAAGTTTCTGTTTGAATATCACTGTTAATTTTTATTATACCTACATGCATAGTGGTCCCTGCATCAAAGAATGATATACAAGTGGTCATTGATCAAGAAAAGATGGGGTACCCCTGCCATATCCATTTAATAAAAAAAAAATATCAATTTTTCCTCAAAAAAAAAAATGTTTAATAAATCTTGACAGATAAGAATTTTAGAGCAGAATTAGACCAAAAAAACTCATAACAAATATTAAGTATTTTCTTTATTAAAATAATCAAAATTAAATGGTAATACCTATAAAATATCAAGGCCACAATTTTGAAAAGGATATAAAAATAATATTTCCCTAATACATAATTAGTTGAATAGTAGTCATTAACCCAAGTGAGTTAACATAGCTTTATTGCCTAATTTTAATATTTTTTTTATGTATAACATTACCAAAAACCGGTTCCTACTAGTGGCTTGATCCATGTATTCAAATGGAAGAACTAAGAATATTGAAGTACTTTCCACCCAATTTTCAACACATGTTGAGTGGCAGATCTCAACGCTGACTGTACTTTGTCTACCAGAGGCTATTGGAAGAAAATTAAATATAATCAATTCTATTAGTGAAGATTAAATGTATAACCATCTCATTCATAGTCAGACACTGAGGCCTTTAATTAGATAAAATATTTATAAAACCAATTTTTGTAATCTCTTTAATAGTTTCTATTAAAACAAAATAACTTAAAATTAATTTGTCTAATAATATTTTAAAAAATATTGTTTTAAACTCAATGTTATATCTTGTATATCAAAAGAAAATTAATCGCTTATTAACATTGTGATGTGTTAAACCGGTGTTTCCACTTAATATCCATTTTATTGATAAATATGAACTCAAAAAAATCGAGAATAATCTATTAAAATCTATGTAATATTTATATTTATGTTTAAAAATGTATAAAAGAAAATGTTATTTTATAAAAATACATATGTTAAAATTCAAATTAAAACACATTATGATTTTTTTTTTCAAAAAATTATGTTTCTATTAAAATTTTCCTTGAAGTTTAAGAATTATCTTTAATAATATTTTAAACTTAAACTTAGAATAAAAAAAAGTATATGTAACAGATTTTTTATTATTTTTTTTTTTCCAAGCAAAGATCTCAAAATAAACAGCCACAGAATTTACAAGGTTTTATCCCTTTGGTTCAGGGCAACTAAAGTGAATGGACTTACAGTAAACTGTACATATACATAAAATTACATTATGATAATTTAGTAATAAGAATGTGAGAAGTGAGACATTTATAATATGGAATGTGTATGGCATTAAAGCCAGCAACTATGCTTCATAAAAAAAGTCATAAAGTTTAATTTATTTGGGTATATACAGCCCAATTTTATAATTAAATTAATGAATTGTAAAAAATAATTTTATATATTTTTTACTAAACTATAAAGTTTTAAACATATATAAAATTATTATTAGTAATGTAAAATAAGGTCAATCTTTTTTAAAAAATCTATTATTACAAAAAATACTTTAGAAATCATGTTCAAAATAAGGTCACTATGATTACAGACATTTATTAAAAAAATAATCTGTTGTCTGATGTCAGTTTATCTGCAATTTGTAGTAGAATTAAATAGAAAAAATATATGTACGGTTAGATATAATCCTTGTTTATTATGTAGATTTACTTACAGGAATGTTAGATACGTAGATAATAAATCCTTTTGCATCCGATGTCTATCATTCAGACGGACAATTATCCGTGAACACAAAAAGAAAATTCAACGTATTACTTTCACAAGCGGAATGCACTAGACACAACTAACTATTGAAATAGACAAACAAAATAAAATATCTCTCACAAGTCACTAAATAAACATTATCAAACATAGCACTGTGTCAACTAGTTATTAATATAAAATATTCCTCTAGTACTGTTAACCCATATTACACTGTAATGAAAGATATTATTACCAATTTACAATTACATAGTACAATAACGCGGCCGACGTCCGCTCGCCGCGAGAAAATAATTGTAAAACCGATTTTCGAAAGTGTTTAGACGCGGAAAGGTAGATCTTTTGAAAAAATACCAAACACAGAACGCTGAATGGGAAAATCGATAGGGCAGCCGCCGCCGGATCGAAACTAGAATAATAATTTATCAAAAAATGTAATAAAAACGACATTATTTCTTGTGACGGTAACCGAGCTGTCAGAATTTTCTATGAGATAGTCTGGTTGGTTTAAATATACGCGGGGAGCGGGGCGAGCGGATCAGAATAGTTACATTTTAACTTAGCCGGTTAATAGTTAATAGTCGTGCCAAGCTAATAACGACCGTATCGACATCACTTTCATATACTTAATAGCAAAAAAGGAAACCGACTTTGGAAATTGTGAAAAAAACGGCTGAGCGTTGGAAAATTCCGCGGAGTTAACAACCGTCTATACACCGAGGCCGTAACTACGCGGCGCCCGACCGCGTCACGGCGACATGACAGACTATTTTCGAAATATTTTGGCGTATTTTTGAGTTGAACGCGTACGGGAAAACTCGAAAGCGTTCGGTCGCGCGAAAGGGAGAGACATTTTGACGCAAACGAAAATGAACCTTAAAAACCTTAGGCTAGTACTGGCCGGTTTGAAATTTTCATAATTCGAAGCCGTACTATTTTGAAGTTTTTTTTTTCTCTATACGTAGGCAACGGCTCTATGTAATGTGCCAGTGTGTGTAACTTCCCGTATGTGTTATCGTTTCTATAACACTTGTGGGGGTTTATTACATAAAATGTATGCCGGCTTCGCAGAATCAATAATCTAAAAATTCATTTTAATATTTTGTACTAGTCATGTTCAGAGCGTACAGTTAGTTTTTACTTAACTGTTAGATGTTAGTTAACAGCGTTCTAGTTGAAACGATAGATGACTTAACTTCAATTTGTTTTTTTTTATTAAAGTTTTGATAAATACTGTTATCGTATAACCAATGTATGCTATTTATAGACAAAAAGAATACACAAAAAGAAAATTTTGTTAGTTGGTTATGCTTTATCAAAATGTATATCTATTTATTTTAGAATCCTTGTTTACATATTGTTTACTAGATTAAAAGTAAGACTTAAGATAATGTAGAAAATTATATTACTATATACTCTACTACTACTCTATGCTACTAAAAACGATACGAAATTAAAATATATTATATAATATCTTCATCTTCTCTTTAGAGTTTTAACACACGACTAATGAGGTGTCCATTCATTCGTCAGCATCATGAATGTCAAAGGTCAATTTATATAAAGCCAATATAGTGGCAGTGTTTAAAAGAAAATATTATATTTTATAATCTCATGTCTGTTTCTTAAAATTAGCCTTTATTAATATTGAAAATTGCTATTTGTTTATAAAGTTGTCGTTGTACTGTGAAAGACTCAATAAGTGTGTTGGTTGTGGATTCAATTCTCACTCAAAATAAAGAATTATTTTTACGTCACTGCTCTGGCAGAAAAAACACGGCGTTGACACTCGAAGGGAAGTGGGAAAAATAAAACCAGAGTCCCTCTGTCTACCCTGCTGTGACGGAGAAGGCTAGAGCTGCAAAATATGTCTATGAAACAATAAAATTTTATTTAATTGAAATAGACAAGTATTCATAAAAAAAAACTGGCACACTATAATTTTTAACATAACAATTTAGTTTACTACACAAGTTATTTGATCTAAAGGAAGCATTTCGAAATTTATATTATTGCGTATCTATAAGGCGTGCAGTGAATAGCGTGCGCGGGCGCATGACTGACACACCAGAACGTGAATACCAGTTTAAGTTATATTATAAATATATAGTTAAAGTACTTTTAAACAAATGCGCGGTGTTGAATTCCGCCATTCAAAACGCTATATTTTGAAGCTTGTTGTACTTTGGAAACGGATCACTAGGTTCCATATGCGTTTAATATTTTTTTAAATACGCTTAAAATGTTGAACGGATTTGAATCCATGACACTTAGTATTTAAGTACGTTTTACATTTAGTATTTAAGTAATTTTTATACAGATAGCTGGTCCCAGGTTTCCTCTGCCTACCCTGCTATTTGCGAGATACAGCGTGAAGCTAAACAAAACTAATAAGTACGACTCTACTTGCAGAAGTTAATGCACAAAGTTAAGTTAAAAAAACCGACTTCAAAAAAGCTAATTAAATTATAATTATAAACAAAATAAAAATTAAAAAATTATGTTTTAAATTTTTTTTTACGGGGAGGACAAGAAAAATGACGTACGCAAGGGTCAGGGTAAGTGATCACCGCCGCCCACGACCCCGTGTAACAACAGAAGAGTCGCTACATGTGCGCTTACCGGTCTTTGTAAAAATTACTAAATTAAATTACAACAACAACTATTTTGTAAAAGTTGAATTTTATATTTTAAGATAAAGAGATATATAAATCAAAGAGTTATACAGAGATCGTATCCCGCTAGGGTTAAAGCGTGAAGCTAAGAAAACATCAAATTTACGACCAACGAGAAAATGTTCTCAAATATTTTACAAAGAGATGATTGTCTATATACATGGGAGTTATTAATATACGTGACTATGCTTATTTTATTGATATTTATATCAATGAAATAATGGCTCTTCGTAAAAAATAAAGTTTGTTTCAGAAATTCCAAATCATCTAACGCCGCGATAAAATATTCTATGGTAAAAGCAAGTTTTGTGTAGATTGAAGGTTCTTTTCCTGTATAATGACTTTAATGTCTTAAGTCTTATCAAACAAAGCGCGGTACTAAGATCCGCTGTTTAAGTAAGACATATAAAAACCTCGAAAATGTGGTAAAAATGGAGTATGAAGTATATAGAACTTCTTTTAAACATTTTTAAAGTGTTAATCCACACTTAGGAAATATAAATACTTATTTAGAAAACGTATAAAAATTTGAACGTAGCGGGACTCGAACCCGCGCCTCCTGGAAACCGACCCGGCGCTCTGACCACTGAGCCATACGTTCTCGCCAAGCTACGTCGAAATTCTTATACGCTTGTTACACTAACTGCTACTGCTGCTAACAACATAAGTTGTAACAAGCGTATTTAAAAAATAGTATTCTCTCTTGCCAAACGATAATTCTTAGTAATTATCTTTGGGTAGCCGAAATTTGTAAAAATCTCCCTACAGAGATGCTAACAACATAACTTGTAATAGTGGTCAGAGCGCCTGGTCGGTTTCCA
The DNA here is from genome assembly GCA_917862395.2 of Heliconius sara. Taxonomy (NCBI): domain Eukaryota; kingdom Metazoa; phylum Arthropoda; class Insecta; order Lepidoptera; family Nymphalidae; genus Heliconius; species Heliconius sara. The sequence goes on along the minus strand of OU860796.2, from coordinate 18,131,034 downwards.
GGAGGCGCGGGTTCGAGTCCCGCTACGTTCAAATTTTTATACGTTTTCTCAATAAGTATTTATATAGAACTTCATTTGAAAATTTTTCATTTTTTTACCAGGACTGTCCCGTGCACCAGTATAGATAGGGGGATCAGCCTATTTTCACATTGCTTAAACTCATCGTAGAGTTATTTTCTCTTAGTTACTACTGTACCAGTGGAAACAATACCGTCGCGTGTACAGCAGACGCTGTCACGCTGAGCCACAACGGCACTATTTTTAGGGCTCCGTTTGTATGTTTGTCTGTCCGTCCGTCTGTCTGTCATTAGGCTGTATCTCAATATAAATATTTAAGTGGGTTCCCATACATCAATGCAATGCCTCCAGAATTCGGCGGAATTTGATTTATAAAATATACTTTATGTATATTTTATTATTATTTATTATACGTATATATCTTTGTAACATTACGTTCTTTTTACCTACGTTATGTTTTTTAAAACTCTCTTAAATGTGCTGATGTCAGTTAATAATTTAAAATATTGCTTCAGAAACAACCTTAAATGCTAAAATAAAAATTTGGATAATGATTTATAATATTAATTATATAATAATGTATAATATTCTTTGTAAAATAACTGTAATGATTGCATATTAACTCCTGTACAGTTTTTAAATTAGTTAAAAGTACAATTGGTAAATATGTAGTTATTACAGAGTACACGTAGAAAGGATGTTTTAGGCATTTTTATATAGATTTATTTCAAACGAACGAACGAACCAAAAAATCTTTGTATTTACTTGACATTTCTTTCAGAAGATCAAATCGTTCTTTATCTCTGTGTTGAATTTCATTATATTTCAATTCATTATATATAGAGATAATACACTCTTATAGTTAACAGAAATTGAAATTACAACCATATACTATATACGTATGTATATATACATACTTATATATATATGGTTGTACATACGTTTGTTTGTATGTATGTTTGTATGTCAATATATCGAAATGCACTACATACCGCAAGTAATATATCTTTTTGCGTCTAGCTTTTTTCCCGAGGTCGATTTCAAAACTGATCTCAGTTTAGATTGATGTTGTACATGATAAAAGATGCTGTTCGTCCTATAAACAACAATCGTAGTGTACGCGACTGTAGACGGGAAGGTTCTAGGTTCAATTTTTAATTGACAAAATGTTTACAATTAAAAAAATCTTTGAGGCAATAATCATCGAATCGATTCCCACTCTGATTATATTCACATGATTTATTACCATAATCTTCCTTTGGTGCAAAAGTGTGGCATTGGTTACGTACATTCACCAAGCAATATTTTGAAAATTGCGCAGATACCCGGGATTGTAGTGCCTTACGTTTAACTCTAGGCACTTTCTGCCTACCCTGTTATTCGTGGAAACGAAAAAAAACCTTTACACGTAGATATATATATGGAACATTAAAATATTATAGATGCATAGAGCACAATAATGAGCGATCTCTCCCAGGTTTGGGGAGAGAATAAATTGGTACATGTAAAATTATAGTATAGCGAATCAACAAACACCAGCTTTGCTTGTGAACTAGGCTTCTCACACAATCTAACATTTTCCCACCTTTCTCCAGCAAGTCTAAAAAACCAAATACATTGATCTCTGTCTCAATACACTAAGAAACAACACGTAGGTCTTTATAAATGGTTGAACCTGGATACTTCGTAACAGTATTTTGCCTTTTGTATTATAATAACACGATGGTTGTGAGTTCGATTCCTACTCGAAAGAAAGAATTATTTTCATTTCTTCCCTCTGGTAACAAGCCAAAGCAAGGAGTTGAGTTTCGCCATTCAATACGTATTGATCTCGAGAACCGACAGTGTGTGGGGAACGTAGTGTCTTAACGCTAGGATCCCGCTACCTACTCTGCTAAATGCGGGATAAGGAGTGAAACTGAAAAAACAGGATACAGGATACATTTGTCTTTGCTTGTACAGCAGGTGGTCTTTGATTTGATATCCAGATCACATACAGATTGGCTAATGCATCGACTATAATGACAGTCAAATTATCCTAGTCTTAGTACGTGAAGGAAAATATTAAAAAACGATTCAAAAAAATAAATTTTTAGACTTGATAACAATGTGTCGTACAACTTGATGTTGTGATGACGTAGTTGGAGATTGCGCTTGAATAGATTTCCAAAAGGCTCAGGTTTGAATTCGTTCATCCTAAATTTCTTTTCGTTCGTTCATTTCGAAATTCAACTGGTCATCTTTTTTATATATTTTTAAAAAGATGTTTTAAATTAGTTTTTTTAATATATGTAGGTTTATTACATTTATTTCTCTTTAACCGCTTTGACAAACTAAGCACGGCGTAGAGTTCCGCAATGTGTCCGAAATTATGTCGATGGAGGAACGAAGTGCCTTAGCGCAAGGCTCTTTTTGTCCTTCTAAAATTTTTGAAACAACCCTCCCAAGTGTCATTACAGCCACCCAAACGAATGCGGACATATTGAGTAGTTTTAAATTAATATAAAGTTATAATTATCGGTTAAAGTTGTATTCGAACATTGAAAAGAAAATATTGTGTTTGAAAAAAACTATACTAATTATTATAAAGCTGAACGGTTTGTTTAATTAATAGCGATAATCTCGGGAACTCGTGAACAAGTTGCTTTTTTTTGGTTTGGCTAAAGTATTTAAATCATATTATATATATGTAAATCATTTAGATATAACCCGCTGCAGGATAGGGTTACCCGGTCGCCAAACTTATTAACCGGACAGAAGAAGCCGGCTGGGCTTGGCCGGCGAATATTTCGGAAGAAAGGCCGGATACTCTACATTATTGAGATTTTGTCTCAATGTTAATGGATAAAAAATGTACGTAACATCAAGCTTTTTTTATTCTTGTCATAAAATCTTGTTTAATTCTGATAAAATAATAAATAAAACCAAATGCCAAATCAGGTACTTTATTGTTCATAATTCACATAGTCATCAGTCAAAATTAAACTCTAGATACTTACATATTAATCAAAATTTTTAAATTATTCTTACAAGCCTACCAAAAACCAAACCAACCGGAACCCGTTTATTTAGCCCGGGCGCGCAAATAAAAAGCGTACCTATGTTCGGCTTTATCCGGACGTCTGGTAACGCGCCTGTGGCCAGAGTTACCTCGGACACTAAGAATGTGTCATGTGACATATACAAATATTTCCATTTCCAGACCACGTGAGCGCAATCTTTGGTAAAAAGCAGTACGGAAAACCGTTATATAACATGTAAATAAAATACGTGTAGGTATTAAATATTCAAATTTTACAATTTGAATAAACTAGCGCCGGCGCATCTCATTGCATATTGAGAATGTCTTTGACTACTAGAGCGGGGAAATGAAAAGAATGTATTCCTACGAGTGGGAGTCGATCTCACAGCAGTCCCAATTATACTTGGTTCCCGACACGTAAAAAGGTAGGTGAAGATAGATAGCTCAGTAATAATATAGTTTTATTAATAACTATTTCATTTGTATGCGTTTCCTGCATCTTATAGGCCAGGCAGAGGAAATCTAGCGTTAAGTTTCTCTCCTAGCCCACAGCTGGACTTAATCCTTTCAATGGCACGCCGCGCCGCTTAGCTGGATCTTCGATGTTTGCTAGTCAGTTTGTATGCGTCGTCACCCCACGCCGCTGGAGGACGTCCTATACTTCCCTTCCGTCATCGTGCTAATTGTCCTAATATTAAAATTTAGTGGCTTAGTTGGTGTGTTTGTAGTTGTGTTGTGTTGGTAGCTGGCGATGTCTAACGTCACGAATTGTTTTAGTGTAAACATTAGTTTTACCTCGAGTGGGAATTGAATTTGCATCTATTGCGAGTAGTCACAGTTCTTATACTAATAAACTTCGAAAACAAATAAACAAGCAGAAGCTCGTTTTAAAAGTATAACATAAGTTTTAAATAGGTGCTATCACCAAAGAATTTTCTCTTCACCTCTTATTTTTATTCTTATTTCAAATATTAAAAATGTAAAACATCTTCGACATCCCAATTTTTTGTAACTGCCATTATTATGTTTCCTTAACAATAAACGAAAATTAAACAAACAACAAAATCAATAAACGCATGTAGCGAAATGAATGAGAACATTATGATGTTCTTTTTTTTAGCTTCACGCTGTGTTCGTCACATGGCAGGATAGGCAGAAGGAACCTGGGAACCAAGTGTCACACTTCATTCCCCATTAAGCCACTTTCCTTACCCATTTTCTGCTGAATACTTGATTCATTGTGTGTTGAGTGGCGGAACTTAACGCTACACTTTGCTTCAATATGAAATTAAAATATGGAAGATTTCATTCCCACGCGTGGGAATCGAACTTACAACTGTCGTGTCTTCAGTTTGCCAAAATTCAAGATATTGTGGGTTGAGTGGCAGAATTTAACGTCTTAACTCGTGACACCAGAACGAGAAAATGAAAATAATTAATTCTCTCGTTCGGAAATCGAACCGACAATCATCACATTTAAAATTAAAAGTGTTGTTCCACTAAGACACGACGTCTACTAATCAATTTTTAATTAATATTTCTTTTGCAAAAAGAAACCAGAGACTATTAAACCATTTAACAAAATACTTTTATAATTATATCCATTATTTATTCGGTTACGAGACGACTGAATTGTAATTTCACCAAAAACACTATTATTATAGTCAATATCGATAATCGTTTTATTTTTAATAATCGATAATTTTTTAAAAATTTAAACAAACATCGAGTCAATAAATGTAAGTGTATTCAAATAAACACAACTGTTTATGTAAATATATGACACTTTTAGAAACAGCATGGCGGCGCATTAACAGACCGATTCAAAAGTTCAATTGTAATTATTTCGCTTATTTTACGTTTGTGCGAGAAAAATTGTTTCATATTCAATGTATGTGAGTTTTTTTTTAATTTTTTAACCACCTCCAAAAAAGGAGAAGGCCGTCAACTCGTCGGAATGTTTTTTATGTGTGTTTTGTTTATTTGGTTATGTACGAACAGAAGAAGATATACAGAAATATAATAGAAAATATGTAAAGCTATCTTTCTAAAAGATATCTCTTCCAAAAAACTTGAATGTGAGATATATTGTAAATATGTTACGTTAATAATAAATCTATAAACAACTATACAAAGCGTAGCGTTGAGTTCCGCCACTCAACGCGCTATGTCTCGGCACGACACTAGGGTCCCTCTGCCTACGCTGTTATGTGGGAAAAGCGTGAAGCTGCTGTTATATTAAACATAACCTATAACTAGTATTGTCATCCGATTGTAGTCTATGGGTAGGTGTGTACCAAATTTTAGGTCGACAGAAAACGGAACAATCGACCTATGAAAGTTAAGCTAAACTAACAAAATCGTTTAAAGTATATTTATTTTGCGGGACTTGAGTTCTGTCTCTCAAGAAACGGAATGTCTTAACACTAAGTTCCCTCTACCCACCCTGCTTTATGCGGGATACGATACAGAGTCAAATTGAAAAAAAAAACCTAATTTTAACATATATTTTTTTATTTAAGTCTAGTTGCGGCAATTTTGTTTCTGCCTACTTTACAACCATGGCCATACTACTTCCATTTACCACCTGTCTTTGAAATGAAGATCCTAAATTCAACCGTCTTTACTACGTAAGTTCTTTTATACCGTAATTTTATATTGAAGTACTTAATATTTCCTATATTCATCACGCTTGCTGCTTGCACATTCAATGGCGGACATCAACGCCGCGGTTCGTCATTTCCTCAAGTGGGATTCGAGATTACAACCATTGCGCTTATAGTCAGACGATAAAATCTACATAGATATATTTTTTAAATGTGATAATGCTCTGCTTGCGTACCTCATTCGCAGTGGAGTGCTTTATTTCGCTTGGATCGAGCTCAGTCGCCTGGGACATCCTGTGTAGTACTTGAGTTAGGTAGTTGATATTTGGTACGTAGGCTAGAGAGTGACGGGATATCAAGAAAAAAAAGCGGAAAAAATAAAGCGAAAAGACCAGTTTTAGACATATGGATATCAATTTTTTATTTTTATTTAATAGCAAAATTCATAGATTTGAATAAATTTAGAGATTCAGAGATTAAGAAGTTTCGCAAAGGATATTTAAATATTTTGAATTTATAAAATTTATATTTTCCCACACTATATGTTTATCCACTTAAACTAATTTATATTAAGCTATTTTTTATTTAAATTTGATGAGTTGGTTTTTATTTTTATAATTTAAAAAAAAATAGGTGTTAATGCTTATTTAAAAACAAAGGCCGTCGTGGCGCAGAGGCAGTGACTCCAAAATCGACTGGTTGTGGGTTCGATCCCCACTCGAGGAAACGAAATACTCAACACGCAACGCCTCCAAAATCGGGAATGTAGTGTCTTTATATTTGGTTCCCTCTGCCTACATTGCTGTGTGCGGGATACAGCGTAAAGCTGAATTAACATAACACTCTGGAATACATGAAATATATGTTACCAGCAGGTGCAATCTATTTTAAAAACACTACGTTCACTACGTTTTTGGCGAAACTCAACGCCGAGTATTCAGAGCGTTTGCGCGATAATTAAAAGGCGCAGTTTCATGCCTCTTTCAACATTTAAATTTTTGTACGTTTTCTAAAAAAGTATCATGTGAAGAATTTCACTCAGTACATTTCAAAATTTAAATCGACTTTGATAAAAGGATCCTATGACATCGCTCCCAGACGCCCTACTATAAACTGTACTTAGATACACCGCAGCCCTTATTACGTCTATATAAAGATGGTGACAGTTGGTAAGAGAGGCAGAGGGAGCCCTCGGTTGATCTTCGAGAACAGGATATCGATGATACTGAAGGAAGATCACAGAAAAACCCAACGGTCCCCCAGAAGGTATGCATGGGCGGGTCGATGACCGTGGTGGAGGCGAAAGAGATAAATGCGTTAGGGATAAAGCAAAAAAATATTTAAAAAATAAATATGTTTTCGAGTATGGCCCCCTTTACCATGAGAACGGATATGATCGATTAACATGTATTTGTATACTTAAGTATTTTAATTAAATTTAATTTAAAAAGTTTTCCGCAAATTATTGTTATGTCCACAAGCTCTTTAGATAAAATCCTTTTAATATATTGAGTTAAGCAAAGCAGGTTACGTGTGTTATACGGTTATGTAAATGTATATTACCATTAGCAGTGTTTCGTTGTAAACGCGACGATTGGGGGTTCGATTCCTATTCGGCGAAGTAAATTATTTCCATTGAAAGTTAGGCAAACGTGAATAGAGCGAAGTTGGAAAATAATAAAATATTAACAATATATTATTATAAGTTTCTTTACTCAGAATGTAGTTACAAGGTATATTACAGATGTGATTATCAATATTTTAGTCTCCATATACATTAGGCATGCAAATATTACATTTGGTTTTATTAAGATAAAATTTACAATTTCTATATTTACCTTACGTAACAAGACAATAGACATAACTTAAAGCTATAATATAATAATTCTATAATTTGATTAATAATTATAATTTAATTAATAATTGTATAATTGAGGCCGGTCGTGGCGCAGCGGCACAAAGTGTGACTGTAAACCGACTGGTTGTGGGTTCGATCCCCACTCGAGGAGATGAAATATTTACTTAAATTTATATTTCCATTTCTTCGCTCTGGTGTCGAGGCAAAGCGCGGCGTTGAGTTCTGCCACTTAACACGCAATGCCTCCGGAATTCGGCAGAAAGTGGGGAACGGAGTGTCTTTCACTACGTTCCCTCTGCCTACCCTGCTGTGTGCGGGATACAGCGTGAAGCTGATTGATTTATTTTTGATTTTATAATTCGTCGATAAGAAATTCAGAAACAGAATAATAACATTTGTCTATAAAAACTATTTTAAAATTTTATAATAGGTACATGAGGCCATGTATAATAATAAATGGGCTCTTTTTTGCTTATCCTGTTTTAAAGTTTTAAATAAATCCTATTTTTCTATATAATAGACCTAAGGCCTATTGTACGGCTTCTAGAGTCAGCTAAAGGCGGAAAAAGATGTTTGTTGGCTTTTACAAATAATGTCGAAAGTTTTAAAAAATGTGGTTGACGAGTGTCTGAGACCTTCAAATTGAACATTGACCTTACGCAACGTTTTTGAACCTTGAAAATATTTTGGCTTCCGAGTAGTTGAGGCCAGTCGTGGCGTAGGGGCACAAAGCGTGACTGTAAAGACGACTGGTTATGGGTTCGATCCCCACTCGAGCAGATGAAATATTTACTTAAATTTTTATTTCCATTTCTTCGTTCTGGTGTCGAAGCAAAGCGCGGCGTTGAGTTCTGCCACTCAACACGCAACGTTGGAGTGTCTTAACACTAGGTCCCCTCTCCCTACCCTGCTGTGTGCGGGATACAGCGTGAAGCTGAGTAGTTACCCAAGAACCGAAATCGTAAAACTGATGCTACTACGCCATGATAAGCAACCAGGAGTGTCTTAATGTTAACTTTTTTGTTCAAATTGTGCAATGTATATGCAGATACGTATTGTTTTTTTACAGATATTTTCAGCTCGAGGCTTTCACGTTAATTGTCTATCTATTACAATACCAAGAAATTTAGCAACATTTACTAGACTTATTTTTTGATTTACTATAACTTCACGCTTTATCCCTAGTAATTTCGAAGGTCATTCTTTCAATACTCATTCGTTCGACATGCCTAAACTAGCTGAGTCCTTTTTCATTCTCACCGTGACCTCCTCGCTAGTACCTGCGATTATGTGTTACTCTTCATTGCGGATTCGATCAGCTAAGCTAATTCCGCATATCCTACGAAGAGATCTCATCTCCACAGCATGCATCTTTCTTTCATTCTTTTTCTGTCGGAATCATGTCAGAATCGATACCAAAACTGCATTGTGTACGGCCAAACGCGCTGACGTTTCGCCGTCTCATCAATGCAGCTAAGGCTCCGTTAACCTTGTTACCGGCAGCAATACGCCTTTCCACATCCATCTCGTATCTACTATCTTTACTGAACATACTTCCCAAGCATACCACTTTATTCACTTGTTCTAATATCTTACCACTTACACTGATCTTGCATTCCGTCCTTTCTTACCAGACCATTACATTCACACCCTTCTTTCAGAGTGGTGACCAATGCCTGCAACTCGCATTCTGATGATACAATAAGCACTGCATCATCTGCGTACAGCAGACAATTCACATTCAGATCACCTACTTTCACTCCCATATCCCATACTTTGTTTCACTCCTTGGAGACAGCTATCCAAATACAAATTGAAAAACCAAGCTGACATGGCGCAACCTTGTTTAACACCCGATCGGACGTTGAACCAGGGCGACATGCCAGCTCCTACTCGCACACACACTGAGTGGTCTCTGTAAAGAGACTTTACAGCCTGCAGCAAGGGTCCACTGACATTGTACCGGGGTAGTATCTCCCATAATTTCACTCTTACAACTTTTCCAAGTCCACAACAGCACAGAAAACTTTTCGGCTAACGGCCAAAAATTTCTCCGTCATCAAAAATCATGCGAAGGGAAAAGATCTGATCCATATACCCTCTTCCAGGTCTAAAGCCTCCTTGGGCCACAACAACCTTTCAGATCTCTCTTGCATTCTTCTCGCTAAAACATTCATTTTCCTACTCTAGCACCAAGAAAAAGCGTGGCATTGTGTTCCCCCATTCAACACTAGGTTCCTTCTGCTTACGTAGATTGTAGATGTAGGATATATCGTAAACCTGAAAAAGTAAAACATGTTTTATCTACATAATGTAGGGAATAATATAGTTCCCATAACATAGCAATATCGACATCGTATTTAAAGTTTTATTATCTGGATAACTAATTATATCCATATCTTTGGATTAAGGCTAGAGTCCAAAAGGCTGGAATCTCACTTAAGTCTATGAAAATATTGATAAAATAATATTTATTTCTTATTTATTTTTCCACCATTGCCACCCAAAAGATACCTGCCAAATCTAAATTAATTAGTTTACTTTATTCCTTCGTTTGTAAGTGACAAACGCACTCACATACACACACCACACATTCTATAAGGATACCGTTAATCTTCATATGGAACACTAAAAATGCTATAAGTATCACTGTGATTATAAATTTTTAAAGTCGTAACGTCTAAAATCAATACAAATAAATTGTATGAAACCTTATTATGAATTAATGGTATATATTAATAGTTTCTGTTGTCATGAAAAAGCTGGTTTTTCACTGTATCACGCGTATTAATACACTTCTTTACTCCCGCCGACTTTTCTTTCCTTTGTTGAGTTCCAAATCAATTAAATATATTAATTTTTCCGAGTGGCAATCGAATCCACAACCTTCGCGTCTACAGTCAAACGCTGTCACACTGCGCCACGACGACTACATCCATATTATGTTTATAACCGAGCGTTTTACGAAAATAGCAATGGCTTAAATGGTTATCTTTAACAATTATGTAGCCAAATAAATAGTAGCAACCACTTCATGCAAGGTACGTAGAGTGAACTTAGTGCCAAGACGCTCCATATCCCACTGTGGTCGCGCAGGTCGCGGATCTCACCGCCTACTACTACACAGACTATCTACTAAAACTTTATTTCATTAGAACTAGGAAACGGGAATAATTTAAATTAAATCATTCCTACGAATGGACATTGATCCCAGAACCGTCGTATTTACAGTCAGAAGCTGGCACAGCTATAGCATCTACACAACGATAGCATCATACAATATAATAATTACAGCCAACAATATAAAATTCTATTTTTTCCTATTCCCGTATTAATTTTGGGAATTCTTCTCTCGGTGTTCCTCTACACTTCCAAATATACCAAATATTCAGCGTTGTATGCTGCGTACCTTCGGCTGTGTATTGTCTGTCAGTCATTCGGCAACGGAAGAGTCTTATATATGGGTGTATAAATTGAGCAAATAGTATTTACATATCAAAGCTATTACATATAGAAACTTAGTTCGGAATCAGACAGAAAAGAAAAAAATATATATTTAAAAAATCTATATCTAATAAACAGGCCATTGTGGCGCAACGGCACAACGTTTCACTGTAAATGCAATGGTTGTTGGTTTTCATTCCCACTCGACGAAAATTAAAGATTTTCATTCCCTTACTCTGGTAACAAGACAAAGTGTGGCATTGAGTTCCATCACTCAACACCATCTGGATACGTGGTATTCCATTACTGTGCAATTTGGTCTACCTTGAGGCATTGTTTCCAGGTCGATACGCATAGGTACGTTTAAAAAGCGTGCCTATCTCCACCTTAAAGACCAGTAATGCACCTGTAGCTCCTCTGATGTGGGGCCACTGTCGTGGACAGTAATGATCACTTACAATTAGGCGACTCGTACTCGTTTGTCTTGTCTTTTCCATAAATAAAAAAAACCAACAATGTCTCAAAAATTGGTCGGAGGGTGTTACCACTCCGTTCCCGATCGCGTCTGTCTACTATATGGTGGAGAAACTTAGGTACAGTGTGTAATTCAAAATGCATATGTTCATACAAAACCAAGTACAGGATCTACCGTTTCGTTATCCGATAGTCTACCAATATATAAATACTTTCTAAGGCTGTGGGGCTATTTTGAAAATGCCACCCCATCTTGCCGCAGACGGGGGGCTCGCCCACCCCGGGTTATAAAAAATTTTATATCTCCGCGTCTGCGTAAAGCAAAATTTTTTTTAAATCGATACTAAGTCTGACGTTTTATGTATGATACATATATATATACATAATATATGTATGTATGTAAGTTATACGGTCCGTCGCTTTCGAGGGATTTTTATAATGCTCCTTATTCACCAGTACTTCTTAAGTTTTTTTTAAATTTCGAGACTAATTCAGTAAACTAAACCTAATTTGGGACATGATATGTTGTTGTTGAGTGGCGGAACTCAACGCACAATTTATATATTAGCGTATCTATGGATATTTTCTGGGAGTACCTAGAGATATGTTCGTGTAAATGTTGTATTTTTAATTTTTTTAGGCAAATTTTGGCGTAAGCTAAATTTCTGGGGTGGGCACGGTCCACCAGGCTCCCCCCCTCCCCCTCTCCCTCCTATATCCATGAAGTTATGTCTACTGGAGCTGGAAAATAAAAATAATTTAAATATAGTCACATTCCTGTCCCCAATGGGAATAAAATGATCTTTTCAGGCTATTTTAAAAGTATCGGTTATCACTAATAAATAACTGTATAATTTGTAAACGAAGCAGTTGTCGAGCAGGGTTTGATTCCCACTCGGGGGAAAAAATTTTTTTTTTTAAGTTTCTCGCTCTGGTTACCGGGCAAAACGCGGCGTTGAGTCCACTCATCCACTCCACTGTTAACAAGTTCCCTTTGCCTACTAAAAAAAGTCCCGTTGGGTTTGTTGTGCCGGTTCTTCTCAAGTCTGATATATTAACTTTAGTGAACCAGTGGTAAATTATTTGATGTTGTAAAATTGAAGCATGCACGCGTAACTACTTATTTTGAATAAAGTTATTCGACTTTGACTTTGATTTTGGATTGAGGCCGCCGTGGCGCAATAATTGACAACGTCTGCTTGTAATCGCTACGATTGTGAGTTCTACTCCAGTTCGGGCAATTGAATTATTTTAATTTCTCACTCTGGTGAGAAGATGAAGCGCGACGTTGTGTTCCGCCACTCAATACGCATTGTCTCGAAAATTGGGTGGTATAGGGAACGTAGTGTCTTAACACTAAATCCCCTTTACCATTTTACCAAAAAAAAATGTCACCACCGAAAATATTTAAGTTTATTACGTAAAACCTAGTATAAATTATTTCGTGCTTAGTTTTAATTGAATTGTTAATAGGCTAACCAAGGCCATGGTCCAGGGCGAGTCCAGGGTACAAATGGGGTCCTTCTACAGGAGCTACAGGATAAGAATCCTGCTGTATTTATTTAACTTGAAGCTAAAAAAATACAGCAGGATAGCCAGTGAGAACCTAGTGTTAACCGTTCCATTAAGACACTTTCGTTGCAAGGTGCATTGCTTCACCAAAAAGGCAACATTTGTACGCTTGCTGTGTTTCTAATTGTATATCAAAATAATTGCATGTAATATGCAAAATAATTGACAGAATAAGATCGTTGATATTCGCAATGATTACACGTTATTTTAAATGAAGCTCTTGAACCGGATTATTCGCATATATTTAGTTTTAAACATTTTACAACAAAAATATATAATCTATATTTATGTTTAATAATCGCTTATCGCTATCTGTAGATGGAAAAATATATATTCTTCTTAGATAATCTTTTATTGGAGACATTTATTAATTTTATGGAACAAAAATGAACGATTTTTTTATTTGTATGTATGTTTGTCGGTTTGTCTGTTTTTTTCGCAGAAACTGTTTAACCGATTTATATGCCGTTTTCACTATTCTACTTAAGCAAGCCTCTCTAAATATTTAGTTGTTTGTTTTATTTTAATTGATTCATAAATAAAAAAATATATGTCAATATAAGTAATTGAATCCGATATAGACGATTTCAATTTTTTATGCTACAATATAAGTAGATACCTAAGTAGAATTGGTGCGTGCCTTAACACTGGTCTCCCTCTGCTTACCTTTCTCTCTATTTTATGTGGTATAAAGCTATATCTAATAAAGAGCTTCACTTGTAAATTTTTTTAGCTTCACGTTGTAGCACATAAAATGATAGGCAGTACTTCTGCCTGGGAACCTAGTGTTAAGACACTTCGTTCCCATTAACCACCTCCTGCCGCATTCAGGAGGCGTTGCGTGTTGAGTGGTGCGCGCCGGCGCCAAAAGTAGTTTAGTCTCGAAAGATGTTTTATTTATTTTGTGTCCGATAAACGATTTACTCACATAAATTAACAATGTAAGATTAAATCTAATGTGTATTTTATTTCAAATGATGTCGTGATCTATTTTGACAATTTAGAAGTGTTGCTTGATTTCGATACTATATATTTTAAAAATAATATTAATAAAACTATATTTCTTTTTTAATTATCAAACTTCTTAAATATCCTTAGTATTTATCAATAAGTATTTATTACTTGTGCATTTGTTTTATAAATATTTGATTATCTCCGAAACATTAGGTGTAATTGAACCCATTTTCCAGGAGGGGGCTGGTCCAGTGGTTTAACGACAATGTGACACGTATTATAACTATTAAACACAAATAAATTACAAAAATATAAAAATGAACTTAAAATACTGACCTTTTACCGGTGGTGCACAAGTGCTACTAGTGATGTTGTTACCGGTACTGCTACCGGTAGTACACCGCTGGTACCAGTGTTGCTATCGGTGCTACCGGTGAACTATTGCTACGTCGCATTTACAATCATCACCAGTTGACCTGGGCAAAGCCTATAAATGCTAGATTAGTTATAAAGCTGAAGAATAGACTAGATAGTTAAAAAAATATTATCTCAGAAAATTAATGGTTGAACAAACGGTACAAAATCGTTAATATCGATTTATGAAACCGATTATTTGAAGCTATAAAATTTAATCGGACGAATATAAAAACAAATATCGATAAGGAACTTTATCTCGAGATAAAAGTGTCGTTATAGATTAGTAGCTTTCGTGAGCTTTGGTTAATGAACTTTAGGGGCCTATCGCACTTTGATTTTTGATTTTTTGGAACTATTTGTTGTAAAGTAGGTAAAAGTGAGGCGGCATTGAGCTCACCTCATATAAAATTATAATATGTAAGTGAGGCCGTCGTTGCGCTAGAACAAGCGTGCGACAGTAAACTTGTTGGCTTTTGGTTCGACTTCCACTCGATGAATGAAATATTTAATATTTTCATTTACTCGCTCTGGTAACGAGCCAGAGGTGCTACAGGTGCGTTGCTGGCCGACAATGTGGAGATAAATGCGCTTTTTAAAGTTTCCCATGTCGTATCGACCTGGAAATACTGCCGCAGATAGTCCGTTCCACAGTTACGTGGAAAGAAATTCCTACGAAATCTTACAGTAGTGGAGTGCCATGTATCCAGATGATGTGACAAATGGGATTTTCTTAGTGGTTAACGCGCAATATGCGGGATGGAACCTAAAATAAAAAGTACGGAACACTATCAATGCTCGTCTAACAAGCATTTTTCATACTTTATATACACATATATTCATATTTTAGTATTTTTTTATGATCAGACGGCGGGGATACAGCGGAAAAGTACGTAATAGCTTATTTTAATTTGACGCTCAAATGCAGTAAGATGCAGATCGGTTCTTTGGTAGTATAGTAAGACGCAATGGTTGTGGGATCGATTACCACTCAGAGAAGCAAGCATATTTAAATTATTTAAATTTCCCAAGCGCGGCGTTTAGGTACTATTTACGAGATATAGTTATATCGCACACAGTAAGAGAGACAGGGGGAGTGTTAAGACACTCCGTTCCCCACTTTCCGCCGAGTTCTGGATTGCGTGTTGAGTGGCAAAACTCAATGCCGTAATTTTCAAATATGAATATGAAAAAATACAGTTTTATCATTTTGAACCAAATTATATAACTTATTTATTTATAAACCGATGGAAATAAACATAAACACTAAATATTGAATGAAATCTACCATAATACAGTTGAGAATGATGTATTTAAGTTGGTTCAGTCGTTTTTAAGATTGAGCTTTCACGCCAAAATCACTCAACCGATTACCATGGAACTTTGTACTCATGTTCTTAGAGAAATTCAAATTTAAAATATTCTTTATTCAAAGAGACTATTGTAAGCACTTTTAAATAGTCGAATGAACATATAAGAAAAGCTACCACCGGTTCAGAAGGCCGTTCTGCTGAGAAGAGCCGGCAAGAAACTCAACAGTTGTGTATATATATATATATATATATATATATTATTATCAGCTTCACGCTGTATCCCGCATACTGCAGGGTAGGCAGAGGGAACGTAGTGAAAAACACTCAAGTGGCCGAACTCAACGCCGCGCTTTGCCTCGACACCAGAGCGAAGAAATGGAAATATAAATTTAAGTAAATATTTCATCTCCTCGAGTGGGAATCGAACCCACAACCAGTCGGTTTACAGTCACACTTTGTGCCGCTGCGCCACGGCCGGCCTCAAAGCGAGCGGGTTGCTAGTATATATATATATACTAGCAACCCGCTCGCGGCTTCGCCCGCTTTAACTACAGAATTATTTACTTAAAACACTAAAATTATATTCCTGTTTTAATATATCTACCTTTCTGATGTGAAAATTATTAAAACCTTAGGCACCATTTTCGTACCTCCCATAAGAGAGATGCAACTGTCAATATATTAATTTCTTTAAACTTTTGCCTTAAGGAGTCCTTAGGGCCCAAGTTATGGTTATAGCTATATAGTTATATGGAAGATATATAAGAAAATTTGTTAATACGGACATTTAAAAATGTAATAGAACTTGGTCAGTTTGTCTGTTTATCTGTGCACACAAACACCTGTTTGTGTGTGTAAAACAATACCAAAAAAAAACCTTATATCGCGTACGCTGTGGAAATTATTGACAATAGAGCAAAGTGATGTACTATAATTTCATAGAAGACATCAATATCTACAAAAACTATACGATACTATGCTACGGAACGGTGTATTTGTGATAAGTCAAGGTAACAGGAATCGGCATAGTCGATAATGGGAAGAAGGAGGGAAGTGGCTAATGAAATTTTCGTTTTAATTGGTAGAAAATTTTTCCATCTTCTTAGCGAACCCATTGTAGCAAATATCTTTCGGCTAATATTTGAAACATGCAGTGTCCAAGATAACGTGTTATCCATGGTATACCCAAATTTTTAACGGATTTTGTGTAAGAAATAGGGGTACAATCATACATAACAGGTGATAGATGTGTAATATTTAATTTTGCTACTTGTTTTTGTGTGCCAATAATTATGGTTTGAGATTTGGTGGGATTTAAGTTTAAGCCATAAGATTTGCTCCATTCAAATATTATTTGCAGATTGCGATTAATTCGTTCAATAGCTTCTGAGATGGCTTCAACGGGAGATGATACATAAATTTGTAAATCATCAGCATAAAGGTGAAATGGGACATTAAGTAAATCAGTTAAGGTATTTATAAATATAGAAAAAAGTAAAGGAGACAAGACCCCTCCCTGCGGAACGCCTACTTCAAGATAACGGGGTGTAGTAATGTTGTTATTGTATCGAACACTTTGTTGGCGATTGTGTAAGTAGGAATGGAATCACTTAATGGCATTATTTGAGATGTTTATGTGTTCAAGAATAGCAAGCAAGATGTCAAAGTCTACGGTATTAAACGCATTAGAAAAATCAAGCAAGACTAAGACAGTGACTTGCTTATTATCTATACCACAACGAATGTCATCACAAACTTTAATCAAAGCGGTAGTGGTGCTATGTCCGGGCCGTAAGCCAGATTGGAATTGACTAAGAGTGTTGTTCTTCGCTAAATATTGTGTTAGTTGCTGATGAATAATACGCTCAAGTACTTTAGAAAGGAAGGGAAGTATAGAAATTGGTCGGAAATGTGAATATGATGAGGGACTAGATATTTTGGGAATAGGGATAACATGTGAAGAGCGCCATACTTTTGGAAATGTACAAGATGACAGAGAATTGTTAAGGATGTGGCACAGGATTGGAAGGATCGTATGAAGGGATAGAGTCAACATTTTACGACTAATACCATCGCTTCCGATGGCATCTGAATGTATTGCCTTAATATTTTTCCTGATATCATCTTCTGAAATTTCGTCAGACTCAAGAACAGTTGCATTTCGCTTAGGACGTGTCTTAAGATCGTAAATGGTATTTAATTTGTTTGGGATGTTGACAGCTGTCGAAGCGAAATGCCTGTTTAGACTATCAAATCCAATACTGTGGTGCGTTTCTTTCGTTTGACGTCCAATGCCCATAGATTTAAGGAATTGCCAGGTTTTCCCAGAATCTTTCGCATCCAAAGCCTGGTGTATATAATTCCGTTGTGCATCCCTACACAGCTTGTTACATGCATTGCGTAATCGCTTATATTTAGATAAGTTGACATTGGAAGGATTATGTTTGTACTTACTTTTTGCATTATTTCGTCTTGTCATTAATGTCCTAATTTCTTGTGTCAGCCATGGTGCAGGCAAATGCTTTAATTTAACAGGTCTTAAGGGTGCATGGATATCAAAAAGTTCTACTAAAAACGAGTTAAATATTTCCATTTTCAAGTCAACTGTTGAAGCGGCAAAAACACTCGTCCAATCAATTAAGTTCAGATTGTATAAAAATTTATTGTTGTCAAAGTTTTTAAAGTTACGACGCATGACAACAGTAGGCTTATTTTAATATCAACGATAATATATAATTTATTTTGTATAAAAAATAACTTTTTCATTTTTGGGACCAACCAATAGTTATTACAACACTTGCAAAGAAAGCATATTTCAGGCATTTTTTTAATTCTTATACCTTTTGAGAAACTACCAACATTCTTATCGTTAATAAATTATTTTTTTCAAAATAATTTTTTTTTGAATATTTTGAATATTTTCACGCCATTATGACGAAAAAATTAGACAAAATAGTCTAAATTTTTCGTTCAATTCAAAATGTTCAAAATTAAAAGTTAAAAAATGTCGATCGATAGTAATTATACTGGAGGAGTATTATATATCCTGCTTAAACTTGTTTTTTTATGATATTATGTAGAATAACATATTCTATAGAGGAATCACACATTCCTCTTCACACTTTTTACTCTTTAACTAAAATACGTAAATATATTTCATAAAATATATTTGGCACTTCCTTAACATGATTATTTCATATATTTTTTTATATACAAAGTTTTGATTAAGTTCTCTTGAGAGATATATGTACTGTCAATGAATGTAACGTACCTACGTGCTAATGATTAAAATGTATTGATATCCCCACGTGATCCATCTAAACCCAATATAAACTTTTATAAACTATAGCAACCAGCTCGCGGCTTCACCCGCTTAAATTTGTAAATTATTTGTTTGTTTCGGTACAGGTAATTACGTTCATGTTTTAATAAATAATGTATGCTTGCAGCGCACTTATGATTTCTAATGTGAAAATTATTAAAACCATGGTGGAATTTTAGACTTTTATTAGAAAAAATATTATTGGGGGCAATTAACAAAGTAATAGAACCAGAAACAAAAATATTTCTAAATTTTTTTTGTTTGTTGGGGTTTCTGTTAGTCGACGCTTATCTCAGAAACGATTTAAGCGATCTAAAGAGCTAAGACGCTAGCGCGGTGCGGGAGCGGTAAAATTGGTTTAATTGTTTTTATTGTAACATTCGTCATGTATGAATGGTGTAATGTTTAAATAGCTGACCTTTACAACTATTTATTTATATCCTCATAGAGAAATGGTAGCTTTTTTGGGCACTGTTAATTTTTAAAGAAAATAAATTTGATCAAAATACACTTATTTATCTATTTATCTATATATATAAAAGGACATATACCTGACTGACTGAGGTAAGACACACGCAGAGCCGTAACCGCTGATGCGAGAAACGTGAAGTTTGAACAGATGGACATCCACTCCACATAAGGGATTTTGAAAATTTTTTACCCTAAACGGATGAAATAGGGGTTGAAAATTTGTATGGATTTTTTTAAAACAGCACCGATTTTCATAAAATTTAAAAGTCAGCAGACTCTTTAAAATATTTCATTGAACACGTGTTTCATGGTTTTTATTGTGTTTAGAATTCATCCCTAAGAGGATGAATTCTAAAAACAATGGACGGGGTTGAAAGTTTATATGAAAAAATCTTTAAATCGCCACCGATTTTTATAAAACATTAAATTCAGACTGTTAAAAATATTTTATTGAACACGCTTTTCGTGGTTATTTTAGAATTCACCCCTAAGGGTGCTAATAAGCAGGCGAAATTGCGCGCGCTAGTTTTAAGATAAAAATTAAAATAATATATAATATCTTATATATTATATTGTTATACTGTAATAATATATAATATATTTATCAAAATGAGAATGTATTGTTTTGCTTAATAGCTCCTAATAGTTATTACAACACATGCAAGGAAAGATCATTTTAGAAAGTTGTTTAATTATATTAGAATTATAAAAACTACTAACATTTTTATAGTGAATAAAATATTGTCTGTGTTGTCCTGAAAAGCACTAAAGGGAGAAAAAATAATAAATATATACAAAAATATAGATACCACATTAGTATCGATACTGTTGTACTGGTAATAATAAATGAAAAAAATGATATACTACGTACGGGATACCTTTGTATGCAAAGTTTAAAGCTATTCATTATGACAGAATATAAAATATATATATTTTAGATGTCCCTCTGTACTACGATGGCGTCAACATAATAAGGAACTATTTGTTACACATTATTATCTATATATTATTACTAGCATTACGCCATCCCATCCCACGTGAAAAATCAATAAGCACATTATTCTGATACTAACTAAAAGTTTAAATTACAAGTGAGATGTCTCTGTTCTTGAAAATGATAATATTTCATAATAAGAATTTTATTCCCTTGTTATTGTTGCCGTCGTGACGTTTATTAGTTCATAAACCTGACTGACTGATATAATACCATTCTCCGTAACTGATTGACTGACAGCCAATGTAGAACGCTGAAATTTGCTATATCTTGGTTCTCGATTATGGAACCCAGAACTAGCATCGTTTACAATCAGCTCTCACTACGCCCGCTGTTAGCTACTTTAACTCCCACTTGAATAATTTAATAACGCTTTATAACGCACATAACAAGGTAGGAGGGAGGGAACCTAGGAGCCTGGTATTCCGCCGAATGTACTATGAAGCAAAATTTACTAATCTACAATATTACTATAATTATATTAATATGTGGAAGTTGTTGTGTCTCAATGACACAGCATTTCACTTCAACGTTGTGGGACTACTGGGAGCTCGATGCCCACTTGTTAGAATGCATCATTTTCATTTCTTTAATATGGTAACACGACGAAACGCGGCGTTGAGTTCCGGCCCTAAATATCTTAAGAAATTGGCGAGCATACCAGTTACGTCACAACATTAAAAATATTTAACTTTGAAATTTAACCTTTGAAAGGTTTTTAGTTAAAAATAAACAGCCTTTCCTTTTTAAATATCCAAAAATATCGACTCAATGCTAACAACATTATAAAGTTGCTTTTTTAACATTTTAATGAGCGATTTTGATAATTATTCTTTCGTAAAATAAAAGCTATTTTCCTTTAAGCTTTTAATTTTTTATATCGTGGGAAATAAATTGAGTGAATGTTGCTCTAGAACTGTAATTTCAAGTGAGAATGCGATAATAACAAAAATTTCGTCATTATTATCCTTAGACGTCATTCGTATCCGTAGCGGGAGTGTCAGATTGTAAGCGCTACTTGTGTGGGTTTGATTACCATATCGCACGTTCTCTTTTTTTTTAATGTCGAATACCTCTAGAATTCGACGTGAAGTGGAGACTAAAAGGTCCTAACGGCAACGGAGTGTCTTAATATTAGGTTCCAAGGTATAGTATGAAGCTAAAACAAAATTCTAAGTAGTTATGTAAATAGTATAATAATCCGGATAACTTCATTAAACATTTTCAAATTGAATTTAAATACTCTATAATTTTAACTTAATAGAAACATCTGCCAAGTTTAATAGATTAAAAAAACAATTTAAAAAAAGTTCGCGGCGGGATAGACAACTCATAATTATTAATATACAAATTTATATAAATATCTTATAATTAGTAATAAAAGAATATACTTAAAAATATTTTGTTTTATTTTAAGCAAGCTAGCCAGATAGAACGGAACGCCAAACGCTTCAGGATCTGCATAACTCTTTCGCCTCGTACACTATCGTCAACCTCTTCATACTTACTCTCCAGAAGGTTCTTATGCCGTTTATGTGACCTTCCTCCAATATTATTAATACTGTATTCTCAACCAAGGTCTCCCCCTGCTTCCCTTATCACTCACTATTGCTTTATACAAACAGGTAAAATCTATTTACACTTTTTTTAGCTTCTTTTTGTATCCTGTAAATCTGGGAACCTAGTGTTAACACAAATTAACACACTTCCGTTCCCCAACTTTCACCGAAATATTGAAGGATTGTATTTTAAGTTGCGGAACTCTACGGCTCTGTTTGCGTCGTCACCACAGCAAGGAAATATTTAATACTAGCGGCCCGCTCGCGGCTTCGCCCGCTTAAACCACAGAATTATTTGCTTAATACACTAAAATTATGTTCGTGTTTTAATATACCTATAATGTATGTTTGCAACGCAGTCACATTTTCGTACCACCCATAAGAGAGATGCAACTGTCAATATATTAATTTCTTTAAACTTTTGCCTTAAGGAGTCTTTAGGACCTAAGTTATAGTTATAGATATATAGTTATAGTAATATCGCTACTTACAATAAAATCCTAACTCATCGGTGTCTGTACGTGGAAGATATATTAGAAAAATTATTATTACGGACATTTAACAATGTAATAGAACTTGGTCAATTTGTCTGTTTATCTGTGCGTTCAGGGTAATCTCAGAAAGGGCTTAACCGATTTAAGTAACTTAACCTAACTTTGTGCCCCTGCGCCGCGATGGCCTTTAATATTAATACAGAATGGAAGCGTCAGCGCTCCTTTTACGGGGGCAATATATAGGATAAAATATTTTAAGGCCATACCTAAAGAAATTAATCAAGATACCTCAACAGTTTAGTCGTAGACTTTTTTTTTCATTTCACGATCGATGTTTATCCATACCTGTATTTTGTTTGACGCAGTTACGCATAGATACCAATAACGTTAACACATACTACTACTAAAAGTAGAAGTAAAAGTATTACTAAAGGTTAAACAACTTTGAACTTTGTCGCCAATACCTACGACTCGATTTAGGAATGAGGCGTATGCGGCGGTTTCCCTTTGAGAGGCTTATGCCCGTTTTATTTAAATATCAACGGTAATATATAATTTATTTTGTATGAAAAATAACTTTTGCACTTTTAGGATTTTTTTTATTGTATTAGGCTTTTATAGAGTGATTAACTATGGTTTCATTTAAAGTGGTGCTGACAAAAACACAAATTGAGCATATTTAATATTTATAGTGATTTCTTAGTGAATAGAACTAATAGTTATTACAATACCTGCGAAGAAAGCATATTTTAGACATTTTTTAAATTCTTATACCTTTTGAAAAACTACCAACATTCTTATCGTAAATAAATTATTTTTTTCAAATTAAAAAATTGTCTAAGTTTTTCATCATAATGGCACGAAAATATTTAAAATGTTCAAAATTAAAAGTTCAAAAATGTTAATTAAAAATAATTATACTGCAGGAGGATACCGTTATATGTACTGTTTTTTTATGATATAATGTAGAATAATATATTCTATAGAGAAATCACACATTCCTCTTCACATTTTTTATTCTTTAACTATACGTAAATATTTATTTTAGAGGTTACTCTGTACTAAGATGGCAGCTCTGTTCCCGCATTTACGTCCCACATATATAGAAATATAAATCATTGGAAAGAAAAGCAGAAACGCAATTTTATTACATTTTTTCTTTTTTTCATACTTGAAACGTATTAATAAATTTACATACAATTCATTTGTTTCAAATATAACATTAAGATTGATTCATAAAATAAATTTGATATTTCCCTAACATGATTATTTCATGTATTTTTTTATATACAAAGTTTTGATTAAGTTCTCTTGAGAAATATATCTACTATAAATTAATATAACGTACCTACATGCCAATGATTAAAACGTATTGACATCACCACGTGATCCATCTATTATAATCACAACATAAAATTTTATAAAATACAGCAACCAGCTCGCGGCTTCACCCGCTTAAATTTGTGAATTATTTGTTTGTTTCGGTACAGGGAATTACGTTCCTGTTGTAATAAATAATGTATGCTTGCAGTGCACTTATGATGTCTAATGTGAAAGTTATTAAAACCATGACATTTTCGATTTTCATTAAACAAATTATTATTGGAGCAATTAACAAAGTAATAGAATCAGCAACAATAGTATTTATAAATTTTGTCGGTTTCTTGGTTTTTCTGTTAGTCGACGCTTATCTCAGAAACGACTTAAGCGATTTAAAGAGCTAAGACGTGAGCGCGGTGCGGGAGCGGTACAATCAGCTTAATTGTTTTTATTGTAACATTCGTCATGTATGAATGGTGTAATGATTAAATAACTGACCTTTATAACTATTTATTTATATCTTCATAGAGAAATGATAGCTTTGTAGGGAACTCCTAATTTTTAAGAAAATAAATTTGATCAAAATACATTTAATTATTTTAAGATAATAATTAAAGTAACATATAAAATCTTATATATTATATTGTAATTATTACAACGCATGCAAGGAAAAATCATTTTATAAATTTGTTTAATTCTATTAGAATTATAAAACTTACTAAAAAATATTTAATATATTAAATATATAGATATCACATTAGTATCGATACTTTACTGGTAATAATAATTGAAAAAAATATACACTACATCCATACATCCATACATCCACACATCCACACATCCATACATCCATACATCCATACATCCATAGATCCATACATCCATACATCCATACATCCATACATCCATACATCCATACATCCATACATCCATACATCCATACATCCACACATCCACACATCCATACATCCATAGATCCATAGATCCATACATCCATACATCCATACATCCATACATCCATACATCCATACATCCATACATCCATACATCCATACATCCATACATCCATACATCCATACATACATACATACATCCATACATCCATACATCCATACATCCATACATCCATACATCCATACATCCATACATCCATACATCCATACATCCATACATCCATACCTACGTACCTACCTACATACCTACCTACCTACTCACCTACCTACCTACCCACCTACCCACCTACCTACCTACCTACCTACCTACCTACCTACCTACCTACCTACCTACCTACCTACCTACCTACCTACCTACCTACCTACCTACCTACCCACCTATCTATCTACCTACCCACCTACCCATCCACCTACCCACCTACCTACCTACCTACCTACCCACCTACCCACCTACCTACCTACCTACCCACCTACCTACCCACCTACCTACCCACCTACCTACCTACTTAAAATATAAAATAGATAGCGTTTCTAGTATCGAGTTCTACTATCTCAAATATAAGCTTCTTGGAAACTTAAATACTTATATCTTTTGATAGAGTGAAGCTATTACAATGAAATAAACACTAAATGTTACTTTGATTTACTGGTAATTTTTACGTATAAAACTTGCTTAAATATATTGTGTACTTTTGACGTGATGCGTGTTCACATAAACCGGAAAACAGACAAACAGACAAACAGACAAAAATTCCAAAAATGTTGGAAATGGATTTTGTTAGTTATCCTTTAACACCCTAGCTAATTTTTTTTTAAATATTTTCAATGCACAGAAACGACTTTTCTACAGATTTATTATAAGTATAGATTGCATTTCCCCGAGTGGGAATCGAAACAACAACCGTCGCAGTTGCATTAGCACGCTTGTGCCCCTGCACCGTGACAGCCTTAATACTATTTAATAATAATTTTGATTTAATATATATAAATCTATTTCCTACTAATATTATAAATGTGAAAGTTCTTGAGATGGATGTTAATTCCATTTATATGTATACTAAAGAAACTTAGATGAAATTTTACAGTAATAAAAACTTATAAAAATCTGAATCAGCTTCACGCTGTATCCTTCACACAGCAGGGTAGGCAAAAGGGAACCTAGTATTAAAATACTCCGTTCCCTACTTTCCGCCGAATTTTGGAGGCATTGCGTGCTGAGTTGCGGAATTTAACGCAGCGCTTTGCCTTGATACCGTAGCGAAGAAATGGAAATATAAATTTAAATAAATATTTCATTTACTCAGTGGGGATCGAACCCACAACCAGTCGCGGTTACAGTCACACTGTGTGCCACTGCGCCACGATTGGCCTAACAATAAGTTAAAGCGTACTAGGGTCGCCAGTACTTTATAAATAAATTTACAATTTTTTTATCGAACTTACGATCTACTCCTTAAACATGCCTTCCAAGCCACCTGACCAGTTATTTAGAACCAATATTTCGACCACACAAAAATAACAAAGCGTGTGGTCAAAAACTCAAATTTCCAGAAATTAAACGTATGTACTAATTAAATGAAAAAGTTATTTAAAATACATAACTAATTATATTGTAAAACTTCAAGTCGAAAGCGAAAAAAAAAACATTACAAAATGACATATAATTAATTAACACAGAGTAATTAAAACCTCTGGGCCCTATATATTAATTAAGCTTTTTTTATTTTGCAAAAAACAATGAAGAAGAAAGTGGGGAAAGGAAGTACCTTAATAGGGAACGGAGTATCTTGTATTGATGAAAATACAACTTGGTGCCACCCGCTTTTACCTGCGAGTCCGCGTGTTCGAATATAAATAATAAGATCGTCACGACGCATTCCAAGTGCGTTAAGTAATCCTGATCACAGGTACAGTGAAAGAACTTAGTGTTAAAACACTCCGTTTTCCACACACCTACAAATTTTCAAGATATTACTAGTTAATATACGGAACTTGAGGCCGCGCTTTGTATTGTTAGCAGAGCGAGGACATTAAAATAATGTATTTCGTGGACACGACGGCCACCTTAATTAAAAAAATCTTATATCACGCTGTAAAATAATATATAACAGTTAAACTGTCGTTAAAGTCTGAATCATTTTGTAGGAATTTTGAGTATTGGAGTTTCTCATTAATTATGAAAGGACGGAGACAGCATTTCGAAGAATATTCAATAAAAAATATATTAAAAAAAAACACTCTATCGAAGAATAAAAAATAAAAAAAAAATGTAATGACATGACACTCTCTTTTTGTTTTAAATTGACAACAAAAAATGTGGTTATCGTTTTGACATGTATATATGTGTTTTTATTGACATTTGTAAGTTTTTTTACTTCAAGCAAGGTATGTAGGTGGAGCAAGTCTATCGTTAAGTACAACCTGTACAGTTTGAGTACAGTTTTGAATTCCGATAAAAATTGTAACACTTAATTGATATGTTAAAAATATAAATTATATTTGATTTTGCTATCTAGCATGCAGCAAGATAGGATGAGAAAACCTAGCGTCAAAACTCACTTTCCTCTTTCCGCCGAGTTCGACACATTTAATATGGGCGGCGGAACTCAACGCCGCGTTTTGTCTTGCCAGAGCGGGGACATGAAATAATTAGTTTCCGGCGAAATCGAACCCACAACCATTGCACAATTCGCAAATACTCTCATCCACTCTCCCACTGCTCCACGGTTACCTCCACGGTTGAAAAGAAAATCCTAAAATTTCGTTATATTGAAAGGTTCATACTATTTTTGTTACTGTAAACTAAATGCGCCCTACATCTAAAAATAAAATTATTTTAAACAAATGCTGTGGCCGAAGCTGTTTTTTGGTTCTTTTCTATACTATCTATACTAATATTATAAAAAGAAAATGACTGTAGACGCTGCGGTTGCAAGTTCGATTATCATGCGGGGAAATGGATTGTTTTAATTTCTTTGCTCTGGTAACAACGCAAAGCGCGGCGTTGGGTTCCGCTACTCAACTGTTTTTCGCTTTAAAATAATGAATATTTTTATAAAACAAATTATTAATGTACCTTAGTAAAAGTAACAAAAGTTCCCATAAGTCTTTCCTCTCTTCTGTCCCTCTTCATACTTTGGACAAAGTGCATGGTAAGTGTCGGAGCTCAACGCCACGCTGTGTTAAGAAAGTAATTTAAACGTAATCATTGTTAAAAATCGAACTCACGTTTACAAACAAAAATTGCTCCTCAACGACACAATAACATTCTTTTTTTCTTAAATTTTATTCGACACAGATTCATAATTTCCAAATAAACTCTTGCTTTTATTGTATTTGTAGTTAAATTTTACGCAAGCCGAAGGTTTCAAGGCAAAAAATTGTAACTTATTTACTGTAAGTAGATTATTTCAAAGTCAGTGTTGCTCGTTTCTATTTAACCGACTTCTAAAAACAAGAAGGTTAAAAATTTTCCTGTATTCACGTATATCATATTATTAAAATTTATATTTAAAAAAAAACACTATTTTGGGTTTTATTACATTAATAAATGCACCCAATAATAGTTTTTATTATATTATATCTTGGATGTGTAGACAACGAGTTACAGTTTTATTATGTGTATAGTTAAGTATAAAAAAATTCTATTTATAAATTTAAAATGTCAAACAATGCGTTCATACAACGCAAGTCGTTCAATGAACTTAGCCGGGGAAAATTATTAGGCAATGTCTTGAGACATTGGGTGTTAAGATTGGGCGAAAAGTAGGGGAAAACCAAAATATAACAAGGCGGACGAACGAAGTGTTAAGTTACTCCGTTCTCCACGCACTATATTTTATATAAAGAGAACTACATATATATTACTTATATATAGAGAACTAACCGGTGATTAAAATGTGACTGTGTATTCATTAATTGTTTTTTTATGTATTTTTTAATGATTTCAAAAAACATCAGCACTCCATTTTTCAACATTTCTTGTCTGTGTAACGGTGCCAAATTTCACACTTCTCTGTCAGCACAGTTTTTGTAGTATATATATATATATATATATATATATATATATATATATATATATATATATATATATATATATATATATATATACTACCAAAACCATAGCGCACCTATCTCCACCTGAGGCCGTGAACGCACGTGTAGCTCCTCTGGTGTTACACGGGGTCGTGGGCGGCGGTGGTTACTTACTTGCTTCGGTGATTCGTGCGCTTGTTTACTATGCACTATATGCAGGATACAACATGAAACTAAATTAACAATAATAGAGTGACTACGAAACAAAGATGTTAAATTTTTTTTATCATAGACACATTACTAAACAAAAACTATTTATTTAGACGTTTCGCTCTTTTCTCCCGTAGCAGACGAAGGCGTGTTAAGACACTTTATTCTCCACTTTCCGACCAATTTTCTGACACAATGCCATGAGAGTGTCTAATCTTAACACTGCACTTTGTCTACTATAGGAAAAAAAAATATTTCTAATCATTCCTAAGAGAGGAGATTGAACTTACAACTCAATCATGCTTACGATCAGACCATGTCCCACTATGCTACGACAGCCTCAACGTTGTTTTATATTATGTACAAACCTTTACTTACCCGCAGAGCCAGATGAAAATAACTACAATTATATATACATATATATATATATAAATTCTTAGTTATATATAACACACGACACTTTCTAAGGGCCCAAGGTAAATCTGACACATATGTTACATGGAAACGATTGGCATTATATTATAGCCTTCCTCAATAAATGGATTGTTCAACACAAAAAAAAATCAATTCGCACCAGTAGTTCCCGAGATTAGTGTGCTCAACCAAACACTCTTCAGCTTTGTATATTAGTATAATATTTTATTAACAGACAGTTTTCAAGTGGTCACGTTACATTAACGTGGCCCTGGAACTAAAAAACATCAGCTTTCAACTCTAAACGTTGCAAGTACAGTGGGTGTACAAGTTACATTTTGCCTTACGTCATGTGCTATAGCTTATTCTTATTCTTTATTAAATCGGTGACAAAATAAAATAAAATCAACTTCACGCCGTATCCCGCATACAGCAGCGTAGACAGAGGGAACCTAGTGTTAAAACTCTCCATACCCCACTTTCTGCCGAATTCTTGAGGCATTGCGTGTTGAGTGGCAGAACTCAACGCCGCGCTTTGCCTAGACACTCGAGTGGGATCGAACCTACAACCAGTTGTTTACAGTTTACACAAGCAGTTAACAGTCACACCTTTGTGCCCCTGCGCCATGACTGGCCTCATAAAATGTCTCCGTTAATTCGAACCTCACTGATTATTAAGATTAGACCACTCGATTTAAATCAGAGGAACAGTTTGTTCAGCTTTTATAGTATTAGAATAAATTAGACTTTTATTGTCGAGGCACGTTCGATTTGCATTTGGGGGGATTAAATATTGTCATTTCCTTTGGTGCGTGGGGAACGGAGTGCCTTAGCACTAGGTCCTGTCTGCCTTAAACATAATTATAACTTAATACTATTTTGAGGCCAGTCGTGTCGTATTGGCACAAGCGTGCGACTGTAAACGCTACAGGTTGTGGGTTCGATTCCCACTCGAGGGAATAAAATATTTTCAATTCCTTTGGACGAAAACACAATGCCTCCAGAATTCGGCGGAAAGTGGGAAACGGAAGTATCTAATGAGACCGGTAGTGTCACTATTTTCCAAGGTTCCCCCTGCCTACTCTTCAAAGAGCGGAATACAGCGCAAAGCTAAAAAAATGTAATTAAATACTATAATTTTCAAGTGGTCACGTTACAATATCGTGGCCCTGGAACTAAAAAACGTCAGCTTTCAAATCTAAACGTTGCGTGATTGGATTTTTTGTCCGACCTTTTTCGACTTTTTGCTTCCGGAGATTTTGGTTTTCCATTGTAGAGGTAGAGTGGTGACGTAATACTGCTTGTACCAGAAGATTTTTAACGGATTTTACTTAATATTGATTACCTAGGTCTGGTAAGATGATATGCGGCGTTGAGTTACGTGAAAGGCGGATTAATTTTAAGCGGAATGTCCCACCTCATTCCCAATTTCTGAATGAGGATTGAACTAACAACCATCAGAAAAACTCCCTGCTTTGCTGCTCTGCTCTGCTCTGCTCTGCTCTGCTCTCTGGCTTTGAATTATTCCTCTCTGTCTACGTTATATCTCACACATAGTAGGTAGGCAAATGAATAGAGAATATTTACTTAAATTTATATTTCCATTTCTTCGCTCTGATATCGAGGCATAGCGCGGCGTTGAGTTCTGCCACTCAACACGCAATGCCTCCAAAATTCGGCAGAAAGTGGGGAACGGAATGTATTAACACTAGGTTCCCTCTGCCTACCCTGCTGTGTGCGGGATACTGCGTGAAGCTATTTTTTTATTTTTTTTTTATTTTAAGACACACCATTCTCCACTTTCCGCTCAACTCTCGTGATAAGTGGTGGAGCACAACGCCACTAAAATAAATAAGAACATTACCCCCAAGCGGGGGGCAAACGTACAATCGCACAGTCAGCTGTCCCATTACGTCAAGATGGCCTCTACAAAATATAAATAAAACAATATTTTACCAAAAATATATATTTTATTTCTCGATTGTTATCAAAAGCGTTTACAAGCGGAACGAGCACGTTTCTTGGTTTTACGATTTGTATGGACAACAATTGATGGGTATCAACTTTGATGTTTTTAGTGCCACATTATTATTAAAGCCATCGTGGGCTGTAAACGTAATGAACGAGGCAAAACTGGCGGCAGCGTTGAGTTATATTATACAATGATTCGATACTTCGGAAGTCTTAATGAAGAATGGTGTGATTTAACACAAGCTTCCCCTTCCTACTCTGCTATATATTTGATATAACGTGAACGTAGAATCTATATCTTATTTGTAGCTAATTTTTATTTTATTTTTCATCATCATTTCATCATATAAAAAATAAAAAAAAACACAGACGTACGAACAGTGGTCTCTCACAACTGGTATATAAAATAAAGTAAAGAATCCTTTTGAGCGATCTCATTAATTTACAGCGACATAAATAATTGTGGGGCTAATAAAAAAACCTTTATGTACAAATTTGGACAAGGTACCAAATGCTTTTTCTTATTTACAATTAAAATTGTGTTTTACATGATTTTTTTAGCGAAACGAGCGAGAAACAACAATTTTAACAGATAACATCAAAAATTCTGTTTAATTGTTCCAAAAAATCCTAAAATTTCCCATATAAAGAGCGAAATTGTTGTTCAAATATTTTAAAAAACATGTCAGAACATGCAGTTAATGTTGTATAAGTTGTAAGAAGGTTTTAAGGATGCTAATGTGTGGTTTTGGCTGATTGAATCTAATCTTTTTAAATCGTTATTTATTGGTGAAAAAAATTCTTATTAGAATTATTATTGAAAAAATTATTAGATTTTTAATTAAAAAAGTTTTAAATAAAAAAGATTTATAGTTATGGAGCCATGATTAATAGTTACCAATTTAAAACTGATATCAGCAATTGCGAGTTAAATCGCATCCGTGTATCTGTTTTGAATATAATTCCTGTAATAAATTAATATAATATTCAATTTAAAGGTGGAATGTAGCATCACTTTTTAATAGAATATTTATATATCTTATTATAAAAACCCCAGGAAGTTGGATTTCTAAGATGTTTAATTTTTTATCACAATTTAAAAAAAATTACAGCTAATCAAGTTGAGATATTGTAACCCTAATGGTAGTTAAAACACTGCTACCCATGTGCCACAATAAAGGAGACGATAATAATTATTTTGTTTCCTTATCCACCACGCGAATGCAGTCATAAAGGGGATCTGGGAGCTTAGGATAAGACATTCTATTTTATACTTTTCACTGAATTCTCGAGCATTGCATTTTAAACACCGCGCTTTGCCTGGTTTGCAGAGCTTGGAAATGAAAATGGCTTGTGTCCCTGCGCGGTAATTGGCCTCCTAATAAATTATCTATTTATTCAGTTTATATACAGGTTGGAAATGTCAGCACCACTTAAAATGAAACTACAGTTTTAACTAATCTATAAAAGCCTAAGATTAGTTTTTTTTTAGATTTAGATTTTTTTTTCACAAGAATTAAAAAGCAATTTTTTACGTCTAACTGTTGAGGTATCTTTAGGTATGGGTTTAAAATATTATACCCTATATGCTGTTCCCATAAAAGGAGCGCTAACACTTCCACTTTGTATTACCTTTATTAGAATGCGTTTAATCCACCAAGAGGGTCATAAACGAGATAGCTATAGGTTCAAGGGCGGCTTAACCTATAGTGCAGGGTGTGCAATGCACACGGGGGCCGTTCCCTGAGATAGCTAAGACCATCATGGTACAACATTGATATGACAGAAGGGGCCCGCCAGTGCGGTGGCGGCAGTTATCAAAAGCGAGCGCCCTGTGGGCGGCCTCTTTTTCGAAAATTTTGTTTCAACTCGAAATAAACCTTATTGCATGTATTTAAAGTTTAGAAGCGTAACCTAAAAAGTTCTTGTTACGACGGCAAAGTTAATAGTTATAGCCGCGGGGACGAGAGGGGTTCAGGCCTAAGGGACCTAGAGCCGACCCTGTGTAGGTTCGATTCCCACTCGGAGCCATCGATTACTTTTCTTACCTCACTCTAATAAGATAAAGAGCAGCGTTTAACTTCGCCACATAACACGCAGTCTCGAACTACTCTAACTACTCAACTGGGTTCTTGCTGCCTCCACGTTATGCGGAAAAAACAGGAGCTGCTTAATTTTTTTAAAATAAATAAAGGCCTAGTTATATTAAAGACCCGTTGCGCGCAGGGGCACATGTGTGTGATTGAGGAAATTGTATTTTTAATATTTTCATTTCTCCGCCCTGGTGTCTAGGCAAAGCGCGGCATTTAGTTCCGACACTCAACGCCTCCAGGATTCAGTGGCAAAGAAGGAACGGAGTCTCTTAACACTAGGTTCTCCCTGTCACCCTCACCCTAAAAAAGAAATCTTTGTATAAAAAAAATTACTTTCATCAATGAAATAATCAGCTCCATTATATTTATAATGTTGATTATCAATTTAAATATAGTATCGAACATCATTTGGCGAAATGTTTACATTTGGAGAAGATAATATCTCCGACTTTATGAAGAAAGAAAGAGACGGAATATAATATTACTGTAGACACAATCTAATTAGGATTAACTTTTTAATTTATGAAATAAATGTCTGTTTTTAACGTAATTTTCAAATTAACATGCAAAAATTTTAATCTATTATTAAAATGTTTCGTTTTTGCTGTTCAAACTTAATTTTTTGTATATATGTATATATACCTATATTTAAGATATATCAGTACACAGTATTTCAAATAAAAAAAAATTTGCTATATTTAGATGTAGTGATCTATATCTATCATATAGCAGAGTATGCAGAGGGAACCTAAGAACCTAGTATTAAGACATTTCGTTCCCATTAAAACACTTCCGTCAACCACCTTCCGGTGAGTGGCGGAACTCAACGCTGTACTTCGCTTCGTTACCAGTATACTATATAGTAGCTTAATGCTTTTTTTCGCATAGCAAGGTCTTTCAGAGCGGGTACATGTTTCTCTGTCGTATTTTACAAGCACGTAAAAAACTATTTCAAAAAATGCCAGTACTGTTTTATTATAAATATGCGTAAAATACAATAAATAAAACAAAAAACGTGGTTTAAAGTATCGGTTTTATTCCAGAATTTTTTTATATGTAAAACATAATACTAATAACATAGTCGAGGATCCGGTAGCGAAAATTCATTTCTTTGAGTTAACAACAATATAAAGTGAATAAAAAATCGGTTTCACGCTCTATCTCGAAGGTAGACGGATAGGCAGGGGGAACTTAGTTCAAAGACACTGCTTGCTTTTTCTCTACCAAATCTATAACTACTAAAGTGCAACCATAAACAGTTAGAATAAAAACATATACATGAGCACATTGACGTATATGTAAAAAATATACGTTATTGCTGTTGAATTTTGACTTAGGACACACGGCTATACAGCCGAGCCACTGATGCCACAGATGAAAACGGTAACGGTTCCTACGAATTTTACATTACCTATTACAAAAAAGCATTAAAAATAGAAGCAAATTAATTACCATTTAAGTGAGATTTTTTTAAATATCCACGTCTGAGTTCGTATCGACCCCAGAAGGGTGAGAGTACATTTTTATTGCGTCATTGCACATTGCGTCAATGGTAATCATTCAATCCAATCAATCCATAATTTTTAACACACATTTTTTATATATAAAGAAAATAAAAACTCTTTATATATTCTGTAAACTTAAACAATCATTCATACATATACAAAAATTAAGATAAATGCTTTGATTTCTTTTTTTAAAATCTGCCAACAAAGAGAGCAAGCAATAAATGTCAAAGAAATTCACGCTAAATGTAGGAACATACAAAAATGGTTCAAAATTTATTACATTTATCTAAAATATTCATTTATGTATATTTTAAATAATAAAAAAATCCTGATTGTTTAAATTATTAGTTTAGTTTTTGAAAACCAAAAACAAAAAGTTTTTTGGGAACCGCTACTTTTTTCAGGACATAGATCACAAAAAAACGGCTAAGTATACATAGATAAAAAAGATGAATTAACATAAATAATTAAGAAAACTCATTTTTAATAACATATTGTATTGCAAAAGCTCCACAGTTTAACAGTAAATTGTTTAATAATCATCGATATCGTATAGATTGTCGATCTCTTCGTCGTCCAACTGCATCGACTGGAAGTCCACTTTGTAACGCAGGAGACCTGTAATATACAGATTATATATAAGAAAAATATAAGTAAATTACCTATAAAACGTAGATAAAATGTAAAAAATCAAGAAAAAAACTATATAAACGATGTCAAAAACTCGGATTTTGAATCATAAAAAAACTACTCGTTCTTACAACAAAATAAATGTTCAATTTAAATAGTAGAAAATAAATAAAAATAATGTAATCTACAAACAACTAACAAAATTATACAAAAAAAAAATCTATTTTTCATTCCAAAATCAACCATAATCAATACAAGGACATGCTTCACATTAACGGAAAAAGGTTATTTAAAAATAATAAATGAATAAAAAACATGATAAATAATTCGTATAATATTTCGTATTCTTTAATAACAATCAAATTGTTGGATAGTTGGTCTTTCATCAAATTGTAGAAAAATGAAAAGAAAATATTATAATCAGTTAATTCTGAAATCTAGACAAAATCTAATTTTGGGTTTAATCTGTTAAAAAAAACAATATACAAAATATTTAGAAACGTTTATAAATTTTAGCGTCGCAGACCTCCAGTCACGACTTTTGGTAGCTCTTTTCTTGAAAAATAAAAAGGCGCGGGATCAAATTTTTAATAAGTGAAACATATTAAAATTAAAAAAGAACTTAAAAATAAATATTCTAAAACTCCTAACGTTTGTACTACACAAACTGATACAAACTAGTTAAATTACAATCAAACTACATTTAAAAATACAAAATAACGAAAACATTCAAATGCATTATCCGTATTCCGAAAAAAGAAAAAATCATTATACGTCAAAGTCGGTGCACTAATGTCATGTAATATTACGAAATACTGGCAACAAAAAAACGCTCAAAAACAACACAAAAATTTAAACAATTTAAAGAAAATTGTTTAAATTTAAAATGGATACCTAATGGTTGTTAACATATGGTTGAGTTGTTTTTTAAAGGTGTTATCTGATTAACATCTATGTAGTAATCTGTGAATTTCTTTTTCATTAAATGTAAATAATTTGGACTTTTTACAACAACAAAATCGTGGCCGTCGTGGCGCAGCGGCACGCGATCGACTGTAAATACGAGAGTTTTGGGTTCGATTTCCACTAGGGAGAATGATAGATTGAATATTCTAAATTCCTCGCGAGTTGCCAATTTTGCCTTGATTTAAGGCTATTATTTTTTAGGATTTAATCACAAATGTATAGTTATGAGTTTTTTTTTGTTCTAGTACTAGCTATAGATGCTAGCTGCCATTTTCATGATTCTGGATGAAGCGGAATTATCCTGATTGTCTTCATAGTGACAAAATACGCGTTTTTTGCGGTATAATCTTTATTTAACATAAAGAACATAAGATCCTGAAATAAAGAGTCTTGACAGACCGACAGACGGACAACAAGGTGACCTTTTTCCTAAAAAGATACGCGACCCTAAAAAAAAGAAAATTGAGGGCGTCGTATCGCATTCTCACTGTACGCAACGGCTGTGGGTTTACTCTCGCTAAAGGGTAATAATACTATTAGTTTTAGTTTAAGTTATTTTCATATGCCCCGTCCTCGCAAGACAAAGCGCTGCGTTGTGTGCCGCCATTTAACACGCAATGTCTCAAATTCATTAGAATGGAGAAAAGATGATTAGGACCCTCCTAACACTAGATTCTCTCCTCCTACGCCGCTACGCAGCAAAGTATCTCAAATATGTATTTTGCTAATTAATAAGAAATTAACAAACAGTAAAACTTTTTGATTAAAATATATCCAAATATATATTTGTTTTTAAAATTATTATTTTATACAAAAAAATAATTATTTTTTTAAGCAAATACAGAATTGCTTTCTTTATTATTCGCCATATCAGTGAATAGCATAAAATCTCAATTTTTAATCTAAACGGCCGAAGAAAAAACACCATTAATAAATTGATATGATAAAATAAAAAAGGCCAAAATTCAAAATTAAAATCCAACGGGCTTCAAGAAACCAAGTAAATATTCGTAAAAATAACACAAAGATAAAAAATCACGATAAAGAAAGCTGTTTAAACGAATTCACAACAAATGTTCAAAAAGAAAAGGAAAATAAAAACTTGATAACATTATTGTTATTATCAATGTTTACGTTGCGTATGCGCATGTTCTTTTTTAATAAAAAAAATATACAAAATAATATAACAGCTCTACAACATCGAACACGTGTCAAAAAATTACATCAAAATAAAAAAAAAACCTTAACTACCACAGACGCAAAAAACCCAACACAATAACATGTTAACATCAATTTTTAAAAACCTAAAAAAGCCAAAAGCACAAAACTAAAGGACCATGCACAAGCTAAATAGTTATTACCTCGACTTCCTGGATTGCTTGGAAGAAAATGAGTTAACGGCAAACGGCGAAACACATGTATTTGTTGTTAATATTTAGTTAGTAATCAAATGACAGTAGGAAGAAAGGGCGGCGTTGAGTCACGCAGTCCAACAGGCAATATAATATGTAAATTAATTTAGTTTTTTAC
This sequence comes from Heliconius sara, assembly GCA_917862395.2. NCBI lineage: Eukaryota > Metazoa > Arthropoda > Insecta > Lepidoptera > Nymphalidae > Heliconius > Heliconius sara. The sequence continues at coordinate 18,092,889 of OU860796.2, read as the reverse complement.
TCCAATCGTTATCCAATTTTTTAAATTAAATTGAACGTGCTAAATATAAATGTAATGCAAAATGTAAAAAGGATAATATAAATTTGTACGATCAAATATATGGATCGATTATAATACGGTTACTCTTATCTACTCCGAAATGGATGGGCGTGCAAATGTTTTTACTTGTAAACGAGACTTTATAAACACTTTGATAAGGTAATCTTGAAAAATGTTGTAATTGCGTGAATAAAGGCTGCCCTGGCGCAGCAACACAGCGTCTGACCGCAAACGCGATGGTTGTGGGTTCGAGTGCCACTAAAGAGAACGGATTATTTTCATGTCCTCTTTCTGATACAAAGACAAGTCGCGGGGTTGAGTTCCGCCGCTAAACGGTCAACACACAAAGCGCTGCGTGGTGGGGGGAGTGTGGGAAGCGTGTTGCGTAACAGTAAGTTCCCTATGTCCACTCTGCTATATGCGGGATACAGTGTGAAGCTAAACAAAGATACCTCATCATAATATTGCACTCTTAGACCAAACAAATTCACTTAAAAATTCTTAAATTTTGGTTTTCGTGTGAACCTCCATCAAGAAAGACTATTTTACCATTTTCATATTTAGAAATTTAAGTAATCTTTTACAAATTATTGATATAACTGAGAAATTTCTCCCCAATCCATTTTATTTTCTTAAATATATTCCTGAAATTTATTATCTTAAATTTATTTTTTTCCACAATTCATTTCTCTGTGCTCACTTAAGCTCTACAAAGTAGTACTTGATTGCAAAAAAATCAAGATTTAAATACTAGATTCGACTGTTTAGGTTGATCTTATTGTCAGTCGGTCAGAGTTAAGTTATATATACTATAAAGATGGCATGACTAGACATCGCCCGCTACTTTGCTTGCTTTGACTTTAAAAAAGTTAAATTGAGTTGAGTTTTACCCGTCCGCGCAGGAAATATGTAAAATCGTCTCTTAGTACTCCCCAATACTCTCTAACTTACCCATATCCCAAATTTCAACCTTCTAAGTCCATTACTTTCGTCTGTCGGTTGTCTGTCAGTCACTCGGTAGCAGAAGAGAACTTTTTATTTTAAAATAACTAATTAAAAAAACACAAGACACCGTTGCAAACACTTTTATATTATATATATATAAATCAGAAAAGCATACACTTCCAATTCATATATTGACAAACCGTTAGTTTAAAATCAATAATTCGTTAAATCATTACATTGTATTAATTAAAATATCATTATAATAAATCATATCATTATAAAAAATCAAAATGATTCCACCCATAAAAGATATACTAAATTAGTAGTGTTTTAGTGTTACCATACTGAAAAACTAAAAAAATAGACTATAATGTAAATTGTACATCATTTTAATATTGTTTTCTCTCTTAGCAACACTATGTATGCTTCTCTTTTTACGTGTTAGGAACATCCATCTGGAACTGTAGGCAAAGGCGATAAATTGGACTGCGCAATCATTTTATCGAGATAAAAAAGATGTCCTAGTAAAAAAATATTATCATATTTTAAATTAATTTTCCAAGAAAAAAAAATGTTGAATGCTGAAATGCGCAGTCCATCCTAAAGTCATAGACATTAAACGACAAACGTAAGTTACATTTATACAAAAAATTTTTAGTCATTGTTTACTTTTCCTTAAATTAATAATTACAAATATTTATATTTGACCATTTTTGTTTCTGCTGTAAAATAGCGAATAAATAAGTAGCTGTAAATATCTAAGGCACGACAGTCGCAACCATTCAAAAATCAGGTACAGTTCAAATGTGCATATAAATGTTCATAAGTGATATGTATGTATATGCAATTGTGTAAAACAACAATGACGTGACACGTTTATGCAATTACGCCAGCTGCCGTCAGCCTTTGTCAGCTTGATTGACCAAAGCTATATTTTTTTATCAGAACTCGTCACGTTAAGGATATAGAGCTGAGAAGTTAGTTTGGTTGAACATGCTAATCTCAGAAAATACAGTTTCTAATTTATTAATTATATAGTTATTATTATTTTTGTGTTTGATTGTCAAGGAAGACTATATTATTATACTTGTCATGCGTCACACACAACTCCACGCCACCATCTTATTTAAAACCCCCAAAATCCAGGAGTGGATAGTTAAAAACCTAAGTGAGATGATAAGAAGTAAATATTTTGACCATTAAGTAACATCTAGTATCCGTTACATATTTTCTGTTGTTACTGGTCTATTTTAAAAACTTACATATAAAACCATTTATAAATGTAACTTACATTTGCATGAACGAGTATATAAAAATACACATATATTTGAGAATAGCTATTATATATAGTACTGATAAGGCAAGTGGTTATTGCTTTTACATTCAAAAGTTTCGTTTAAATATTGCGTCATTTCATTTGAAGCTTTGCAAAATATTTTCTAGATCTAGCGAAATCTAAATACCTATGTCTATCTTTCGGATAAGCTCTAGTTAATTTACTTGTCAGAATTCTATGAGTTTTTTAAATTTATCAGTAACTTAATTAAGACTTTTCATAAGGTGGCTTAATAAGGATTTGTCAGGTTAATAATATATTTCATATGCTATATAGAGTAAGCATTGTTCATCTCATTTTTAGATGTCTAATTGTTCAAACCGCTTATATCACTAAAATTAATTTCAATTTTATTGCTCTGGTAAGGTAAATAGCGGCGTTGAGTTCCGCCGCTCAATACGTTTCGTCTCTAATAAAATGGGCAGAAAGTTTCTTAACACTGGGTTGTCTTTGCTTACCACGTCCAAACAATAATATTATTTGTATATAAAATGTATAATCTAACATCATCCGCATTATTATTTCAAATTATTGATAGTAAAATTTTATAAAGCAACTTTTGTTTCACGTTTCATCCCACACACAACAGGGCACAACTTTGGGGTTGGTGTCGGGCCGGCCGTGGCGCAGTTGTAGACTCAATTTGCACTTACAAACAAAATATTTAATATTTTTCATTTCCTCGCCCTGGTAACGAAGTAAAACGCGACGTTGAGTTCTGCCACTCAACACGCTTTGCCTTCAGAATTCGTGGTCGCTTCGTCGTTCGTCGCTTTGCGTTCAGAAAGTGGGGAACGGAAGTGCCTTAATGGGAACGAAGTGTACTAACATTAAGTTCCCAGGCTCCCTATGTCTACCTTGCTATGTGCGGGATACAGCGTGAAGAAAAAATAAATACATAAAATACATGTTACCACTGGGTGCTCTGAGTACCCCACGTGGAGAGCCCGCCAGCACGCCACTCAACACGCGATACTTCTAAAATGAACGAAAAGCGAGGAACCGTATCTTAACTTATCACTAACATTAATACTAATATGACAATTTTCAACGCCTCGCCCTTAACAAGTAATCTTATTGACTAAATCGACTATAATTTTGGGTATTATTTGAAGACATGCATGCATAAAGGTGAATTAGATTACAATTTTATGTGAATAAGGTTGACAAAATACGTTGTTAAACGTCGTGAAATATTCACTATATTTAATTTAATTAAATCATAACGTATTTTATTCAAAAAAACTAAGTGTAATTAGTTTTTTTGCAACCTTTTTCATCATCATACATAAAGAACTGCGAATATTCAAATAAGATACGACACCATCATTCATGCATATCTTCAATGGTAACTATCTTTTTTTTTTTGCTCACTAGATGGCGCCCTAGTCGCGGGAGGTCTCGAATTATAGATGTAAAATGTATTCCTATGACCAGTGGAATATAATTTTAATTTAATTAAGATAATTTCTAATATCGTTGTCAGCAGTTTCTATTCATTCGACATAAAAAAGACCTCACGTTAGGCTGGCGCCCCTAGCGGCGAACTGATGTTAACACATCCCCCTATTGATATATTGCGTAACAATAAATTACTATTAATTACCAAATAATGACCTCTTATTGGACTCCCTAATTAAAATATACTAAACTCTTACATATTATGTTGTCATAATTTCTTATTCCCTAAATAAGTAAAGCCACTATAAAAATGGCAATGATTGGTGAATTTTTGATGGTTATTAATAATAAACGATTTCAAGTATGGGGTGACAAGACAAACTTTCTAGGGCCCTTTAACTAAGAGGGCCTTATAATAGGAAAACGTTATAAGTCTGACCCATAACGTAAGTTCGAGGGTCTCAAATAAAGCGCCATTAAACGCCTCCAAATTAAGCTCATGGGTCCTACATATCAAAAGTATAGTAACAATTGTTTAAAGCAAGAGGCCCCCTTAGACTAGGAGGTTTAAACCACAGATTATAGAACCCTATTAAGACTGACCTAAATATTGAGTAAATACTAGCCTATTGCGTATATATGTATAATGTAAATAATTCTTTTTTTTAATCTTCACAACACCTATTGTATATTATTATAAGATTGTGCGATACACTAAAAAAATGGTATTTCGTAAGTGCTAAGCTAAACCATGACAATTTGTTCTTCTATTTAACTTCACCTTCGTTATTCTATAGAAAAATAAAAATAATACATTACTTAGTGGATAACGTTTAAGATGTTTAAGGTAATTATTGCTATAGATAATATACAATGCAAGATATTTTTAACGGATGTCTATAGCTATTGAATACAATTTTATGTTGATTAATTTTTAATTTGGTTTGCATGTTGACTTCTTCTTTTTTTGTCTATAGTGTAAATATTGCTAAATTATAATTTCATAAGTTCTTTGATTTTCACGATTATTACACATTTTAAATGAAACTTTTTAACCTGACTACCGGATATACGTGGTCACTGCAAAGTGTACGAAACGTCAGGTTTCCAAAAATGTATATTCTTAAATATACGCGATTAATCCGATTAAAAAAATTTCATTTAAAAAGATTATAATTTGTTTCAATTGTTTATAAGCATTCACAAAATCGATTTCTCCCCTTCATTTGAACAATCGATATCTCAGGCTTTAGAAAGACAAGCTACAAGCTAAATTCAAACAGATAATATAGTCTGCATAAAACTATGAGTAGCCAACGCTCTAATATAAGCATTTGTGGTTCCGTCATTTCTATATCACGATTGTAATATTGGCACGGCATTTTCACACTATCTGTCAAATCATCTGTCAAATTTAACTGTCACTTTATTCAAAATATATATAGTTACAACTTATACAGTAAAGTCGTAAACGAAAAGAGTGAAACAGATGACATTGATAATTAAATGTAGAAACGACGTGTCAACAGTACAGTTTATAAATACGCTTTCAGTTCCAGATGGATGTCATTTTAATTGGTAAGCTAACAGTTGTTAAATGATGTTGCAGAAAGTCTATGTATTTTTAAATGTGGGCAAAAAAATATTTATAGCTAAATAACTGTCATTTCCATTTATTTTATCACATAAGTAACATTTTCTGAATTAGTTACTAGTGGAGTTTTGAAATCATTAACCAGGATTTTTAATGCAATTTTTTTTCTCTCATATATATTATTAAAATATATTCTGTATTGAAAAACAAACTTTAAAAGGTAATTTGCAAATATTTTTTTTTGACTACAAATAAAAATATCCTAGACTTTATCGTTTGGCCTAAGGCATTATATATTAATTGCTTAAGGCAATATTGGTGTGATGTTCGTTGATAATATAGAGAAGGGTTAAAACCAAATAAAGATTGTATGGGGTTCGATAAATTTCCAATTTAGAAGTTTTTTATAATAATAAAATCATATAAAGATAGCAAATAAATTAAATAATGTTTAATTTTAGAATCTAGTCCAGTAAGTAATATACGTAGTACGCAGTAAGTAGTACTGAAGGTAACATGCAATGAATGGTACTAGTAAATGGGCTTTAATATTTTACAAGCACTCAAAAACGGTTGAGAATGGAGTGTTATTTTTACTTTCTACCTACCCTGCTATATGAGACAAAAATTTGTTATCCAATATGACCAAATTCTTGAATACAATCCTATCTCTTGAGTGGAATACAAACTAAAATAAACTAAGTGAATTAAGTATTTGTTATCAAACCCCCTACGATCTTCTAGAAGGAAAGTGCTTGTGTCAAACATATATCATATAACATATGGGTACACTCACAGAGAAAGAGAGAGAGAGAGAGAGAGAGAGAAGCAATAGTACGAAGTATGTTTCTAAAATTATATATGTAACGACAGAATTAAAAGAATGTTAGGCGATGACATTGTTACGGGCGGGTGTAAACTCAGATTTTTTAATATTAGAATGATTAAAAAAAATAAAGATGAATACTTTTTTCCTTTTTTTTTGATTTTGCTCAGTTTTTGCTATTGTATGAATGAAGTACTTATTTTTTTGTCATTATTTTTAATTATTATACGACATCTTATAAATAAAAAAAATAAAACAATATTCAAGAATACTCATACTCAGAAACCGAGCGAAAAAAACGCCGCGTTCCACCCGCCCGTACACCGTCCTAAACTGTTCAGTCTAAAATTATCCATGCAAGCAATATATCTTATTTCTATTATCTATGGTAATCGTGTTTCTACTGTAATCGAGTTTGCGAATCGATTTAATAGTCGTCGAGGTCGACGTCGTCCAGCGGTTCGTCTAGCTGAAGCGATTGAAAGTCCACCTTGTAACGTAATATACCTATTCGATTTAATTTAACGATTTATACCGAATGATATGTATAAGAATCGATTGTATAAACGAATGGACATTATTATTGAGTTAGGAAATAAATCGATTATATGTTATTGATATGGTAAGGAGTTTTGATAGTTATAATCGAGATTAATTGATATCGATAATATGAATAATTTAAGTTATCGATGTTTCGTATCCAACGGCATCCGAGCAGCAAGAAAAGGAGAAAGATAAAATTAGTATTTTATTTTCAAATTCAAAGTGCGCTGGGAAGCTTTTGGATTTTTGTTTTTGGAGTCACACTTGCCAATAATTATTTAAATAATGCCATAAACATTTAAACTATGCGATAAATAACAACATTAAAAACAAAATGTTTCAAAAAGAGCTTGATAATTTAACAAAAAATGAATAACATTAAAAAATAACCGCACAAAATTTCCCCAAACGTTTATGCAACTTCCGTTCCCGAAAAAAAAAACAGCACAGACTTCTGTCAAATTAGAAATTTCAAGTCTTTTAGATCTGTATTAATAAATAAAAAGTATTTAAAAAAAACAATATAAATAACAAATGCAAGGTCCTTTTCTAGGTAAAAATAGCTTAAATCTGGCCATTACGGGGCAAGTGTGTCCATACAAACTCCCAGAACACTTCTAGCTTACATTATAAAAAACATTAGCATATATATATATAAGTAAATAAATAAACAAATTTATTTATAACAAAACAACATAAAGTGTCTTTGATTACATCTTAAAAAAAATGATAATAAAACATTTTTGTATTCATTTTATGTTATTTTCTATTAGCTTAAAGAGCAATATATAACATAATATATACATAAATAAATAGATAAAATGTTACCCTGAGTCAGTATAAAAGTGACCTAATTAACATAAAAAAGGAAAAAATAGAAAACATTCCATGAAACAATTAAAAAAAAATTTTTTTTTATGAAATTATTCAATAACGATCTTATGATTATTAAATAACGACAGCACTAATTATATTATATTTTTTTATAAACATTAATAAATCTTTTTTAGTAACAGATAAGATTATATTATATAATTTTTAAATCAGATCACCTTTACAGAATACAATACGCCCTTATCCAACGTGAACATAACCCCCTTCCCCAACAAAACAAAGACCCCCAAAGGGTAACCCCGAATAATTTATATAATGCGAAAACAAGGGTAAAAGTGAACAAATAATTCAACTCACCGCCAATGCCACCAAATCCGCGCACGAACTGGCTACCCTCCTGACTCTTGTCCGTTATAATTTCGAGAGTGGCACCAAACGACTTGTAATTATTCGCCAGCCACTCTAACAACGGCTGACATTCTACCAATTCGAGTTCTACGCCACTCTGAATGGGGAAAAAACTATTAAATAAACGTTGTACACTAATATTATATACGCGTTCTATAGCTAGTTGTGAGTCTGATTACCTCGCGGGGGTATGAATTATGTTCCGGTAAAACAAAGTGCAGCGTTCAGCTCCGCCACTCAACAGGCAATGTCTCTAAGTTAAACGGAGAGTGAAAAAATCTATTTACTATTTCTATTTCACAAAAACATTTTTTTAATAAGTTTAACGCCTTAAAATATACCGCGGCGTTATTCAACACCGCAATATATCTAATCAAAGAAATTAAAACATAATTTTTTTTCTTAGTTCTATTTTTGTACAGCTTCAGGTCGTACTCGGCATAAAGATAAATAGGTAGAGAAAACGTAATGTTTTCTCTAACAATGGATCAAAACTCGTTACGTTACATTATATTTGTACGTTAACGGTAATTACACAAAAACAACATACTTCTTTGTCGGTAAAATGTGACTTGTCCTTTTCTTGTTCAGGAGTGAGATGCAAAATGGTTTCTTGATTGGTCGCATGAGATTTCAGTACGTATCTATAAATTAAAAAAATATAATATTGAATATAAAGTATTGTGAATGTGTTTTTTTAATAAAGGAAAAGAATGGAAATTCAAATTGCTATATCCCACAAATAGCTGATGGAACCTAGTTTTAAGATATTCTGTTCCACATGCATTATCAAATTCTCTAGACATTGCCTTGAGCGTAAATGCCATGACGCTGTGTTGAGTTCCTCCTCTCACCACCACATGGAGCAGAACGTAGGGAGTGTCTCAACACTAGGCGCTCCCTCTGCCTATCCTGTACCCTGTACCCGCTGTATGCGGAATACAGCATGAAGCTAAATTTAAAAAATAAAACATACCTCTGTATATCAAGATTCTCCCAACATATAAGTGTTTCAACGGCACCGAGTTCCAGAGCTCGTAGAGTATCGTCTACACCAAAGCAATATTTGCCCGTATCCTGGAATATACAAGCAATATCGTGTTAATAAATAGAAAAAAATGGTGTTAAATTCGGCCACTCATCACTCGAATGTTTGGACAAGAAGACATTATGTTTTGTATTATAAAGCGTTAAATTAATATCAAGACCAAGTGATATCAACAAGGTTTTTTTAACATATTTGCTAATTGCCATAACTCAACGCCGCCATGAAAATACAATGATTGTTTTCATATCGTCGTATCGTCGAATCAATGTTTTGTACTAGTAGAGGCCGTTGTGGCGCTGGACCACAAGCAAGCATTAACGAAACAGTTGTGGGTTCGATTCCCACTCGGGGGCATCAAATAAATAATATATTCATTTTCTTCCTATCTTAACGAGGCATGAAGATTCGCCACGCACGCACGTTAATAAGCACGCATGTTATATCTCAAGAATTCAACAGAAAGTGGGAATGGAGTGTTTTAATATAAGGTTCTCAGGTTCCTTCTGCCAGACTTGCTATGTGGGATACAGCATGAAGCAGAGAAAAATAAAGCAAAAAAGTTATCACCCAAGTGGGAAGCGGAGTGGCAACTATGCACCTGACCTGTTAATTTTTATACTTCACTATTGCTTGCTTCACGCTTTTTACAGCATAGCAGGATATCAAATTGAGAAATTTGTGCTAAAGCAGCCTATTTTCCATCCAAGACTTTCCACATCATGTTGAGCCATTGCGTGATAAAATACGGTACCAAACGCCGCGCTTTTCATTTTTGTAATTGTTGTAATGAAAAAACCAACCTGAGATATTTCATCAAAGTATCTTCCGATCAATTTCTTCTCTTGTATGAACTTGACGTTCTGTAAACTCTCCGCTGCTAATTCAATGGCCTGATTGAACCCGTTCTCACCTCCATACGAGACGTCTACCAGTTTGATAATTTTTGATTGTAGACGCTAAAATTGCATAAAAAAATATACTTTTTATAAATAAAGTTGATATTAGAGATTTTATTATAAGAGGATTTTAAGCTATACAATAAAAAAAAATAATGAACATTGATATTATTCAATTTTCAAGACATAATAAGTAGGGAGGCGGAATTCAACGCCGCACTTTGTCTACCAGGGAAATTAAAAAAAATTGCATTGACCATCAGACTCTGTTCTACTATGCCAAAACGGCCTTAATTACGCAACAATTATTATATGCTATTAAGTCATTCATTTATATACAAATACAGTTCGAGCATTTTTTTTTCATGTTTTATCAAAGATAGACATAACCCCTTAAATCTATTATCTCGAAACAAAAAAAGGACTCACCGGATCAAACATATCGGACTGCGACAGTTCCGTCTTGAAGTCGGCGGACCCGGCCAGTATGAGGCCGGCCACGTTCGGGCGGTCGGCGCTGATGAACAGCTGCGTGGCCACCTCGGCCACCTTGCGCACGTAGTTGTGGCGCTTCTCCATGCGCAGGCGCGCGAACCGCAGCGCCGACTGCCCGCCGCGCCCGTGCTTCTTGGGCAGGTCCACGGTGAACTTGTGGAGCACCTGAGCAGGGGCACAATCACAGACATTACTCTAATTTTGTGATGAGAGAGTGTGGGATTTAAATCTACGATCAGCACCGAAATATATGTAAAATTTCGTCACGATGAACCATGATTTAGTGGAGAACCTAACTAATTTCCTTATATTTGAGTAACTTTTAGATCGCGTCACAATAATCAAAGACTAGTTCGTTGCGCGGCAGCAAGTCGAAGTTCGAGTTCCGCAGGGGATGCGCTTACCGCTGTCGGCATCCTCACAAGCAGACACATAGTGCTTGCAAATTTTTCAGGGACAGAACATACAGACCCTCTTTCTAACCCACCCGATGCCGCTGTAAAAGCCAGTATGTGTAACAGCATAAACTTCAAGTTCAAATAAAAAATATCATCTTCACGGTCAAAATATCAGGCCGGTCGTGGCGCAGCGGCACAAAGTGTGACTGTAAAGCGACTGGTTGTGGGTTCGATTCCCACTCGAGGAGATGAAATATTTACTTAAATTTATATTTCCATTTCTTCGCTCTGGTGTCGAGGCAAAGCCCGGCGTTGAGTTCTGCCACTTAACACGCAATGCCTCCGGAATTCGGCAGAAAGTGGGGAATGGAGTGTCTTTCACTACGTTCCCTCTGCCTACCCTGCAGTATGTGGGATACAGCGTGAAGCTGATTTAAAAAATATCAATTACATAAATAAATGAACTCAACTACTATATTAAATATAATAGTGATATTTCTTTATACATAGACGGGCAAAAGGTAGGGCCGATTAGACACCATGACAATGCTTTTATGGATCCGTCAATTTTAAAAGTAACCTTAGGAAGGTTACTTTTGTATAAAACAAATTGAGGTACAAATTCGGACGAAACATTATAGATTTATTTTTTATTTTTATGAATCTCATAAGTTTGGATATAGATTTTCACATCACAATCATAATCTATAGATAAATACATCAAAATTTGCAAATAGTCAACCGTGAATTTGTAAGGAACCTTACTTTTATTTTTTAATACTCGGATATCTTAATAGAGTATTTAAATATAATTCACATACTTAAAATCACAAATAAAACGTTAAATTTCAATACAACTTACCTCACGAGTATTTCCCTGTAGCGTACCGAACAGGGCGCCGTTACCGTCCATGACGATGAAACCAAATTTATTATCATCCGCGAGTAATGCGGTTAGTGCTTCAGTGTGAAACTTGTTGTCGCACAGATACAGAGAGGTGTTTATGGGTTTGAATGGTTCAAAGTCAATATTGACCTTCTTCTCCTTGCCCTCCTCTGTTACGATTGTACCGCAATATATTACAAGGCCGTTCGGCGGTACTGCGGGAGAAATTGTTTATAAAATAAAATCAAACATATATATAAATAATATGAGAGGGGCGTGGATTCGATTCCTACTCAGTATTTTCATTTCTTCGATCTGTTGACGATGCAAAAGCGCGGCGTTTGATTTTCGCCACTCAAGACGCAATGCCTTTTGGATTATGCGGAAAGTTGGGAACGAAAATGTATTTATGAGAACGGATTTATCACTACGTCTTAACACTTGGTTTTCAAGTTCTTCTGACTACCCGGATATGTGGGGGATATCTCGCATATAGCATGGCACGCAGGGGGAACCTACTGTCAAGACGCGTCGTTCCCCGCATTGTGACTAACTTCAAGGCCTTGCGTGTTGAGTGGTGGAACTCAACGCCGCGTTTGGTCTAAAGACATATAAATGTAGAGACCAGGACAAACTTTTAAATATTTACAAAAAAAACCTTTAGCAAAGATTGTAATCAACAATCCTCAAGTCAATGACTAACTGCGCCAATAAAGCATAAAATAAATACTTCTTTAATAAAATTTACAAGCATTTAATACTTTCATTGACAATTTACATATTTCCATTGTTTTCAATCCACTTGTCATCATAGAAAAACAATTAAGTTCAGGAAAAATATACCAAAATTTTATACCTAATGTTCAAACATTCCATTCCTATAATTATAAGAATAATTATAGGAATGGATTCTCTATGTCTAGGTAATGCGTGTTGACGGAATTCAACGCGCATAAATATTAAATATTTTACTCCCCATTATATTCTGCAAAGCCATCCACAGTATACTTCAATGTGGTCATGACTCATCAACCATACTGCACCTACAAAAGCATAGAAAGCTTACCTTTTGTATACAATTTAAGTCGATGTTGTACAGAAGTTATAGCGCCTAGTACAGAAAGACGGTTGACACGTGACTTAATATTGGATGCTGTACCAAATTCATCCGCCAACATCTTAGATACGCGGGAGATTTGATCTTTGGGTGGTATTATGAGAGATATCATTGATGTACCGTTCCTGAAAAATACAATATATTTAAAAATCTAGAAAAGGTATAAAAAGAAAGCAGATTGCAATGCATTTTTTATTATTCTGTTTGACTTCACGCTGCACCCCCTTACACAACAGGGTAGGCAAAGGGAACATAGTGTTAACACACTTTGTTCCCCAGTTAACACACATCATGTTGAGTAACTTTGTCTAATAGTTCTACTTAAAATAAAAGTATTCATTGATTTTCAAAATTGTTAGCCATGTGCAGTTTATTACATTAAATCACAAGTAATAAATAAAAACAAATTCCAAAACATCATTGGAAAACACGTTCACGCCATTGATAAAAAAAAATCAAACCTACACCTTCTGTACAATGGACAGTAGAAGTCCTAACTTGTATATTAAAAGGAAAACTACCAAGTAATATATGCATATTATAAAATCTCAACCAACCTACTCAATGCCAAGCATGTCAACATGTTAATCAATCAAAAAATGTTTTAGTTTCGTCATATCTTAGTCCTAAGCATAGTAAGCCATATGACACAAATATGTATGTATATCTAAAAGTACATTTTATTAGGCACACTAATCTCAGGAATTACTCAAACCAGTAGTTTTGAAATGTTTTTTTGTGTTGGATAGTCCATTTTATGGGGAAGGCTGTAGGCTATATTACATAACATTAAAGTTCACATTGTACAGTTTCACATTTTATCCCGCATGTAGCAGGTTAGGCAGAGGGAGCCTAGTGTTAAGACACTCCACTCTACACTTTCTAACGAATACTGGCAGCATTATGTGTCACAACTCAACGCCGCGCTTTGCCTCAACACCAGAACTAAGAAATAAAAATATTATTTCTTAGTGTGGGGATAGAACAGATGACCTATCACAGTTACAGTCACACGCTTGTGTCCTAGCATTACGACTGGCCTATTGACGACTGGATCGCATTAATGGTTTCAATGTAATCATGAAAAAAGTAATATAATGAGAAAATGCTAGTTTGACATAATTTTAATATTAGACCGCCATGTTACAAAATTAAACAAACAATGATTAAAGATTTGATTCCTATACAGAGTTTTTCTTTTTAATACAAAGTATTTTTTTTTTTATTTTAATGTTACCTAGTTTAATCAAACAGAATGAGCATAATGCAAAGTAAGATATCATAATTTCAATTAATTTGTTTAATTAAAAAAAAACAATACAGGATTTTAAAAAAAATCCTTCCAAAAACTTATTTAAAAAAATAATAGTAAAATAATTTCACTTACATAAACAAAGGAGATTCAAAAAGCAATTACATTTTGTACATTCAAGGGCTTAATAATAAGCCCTTTATAATAATAACAAAAGGGGTGGAAACTAACAACAAAGACATAATCAATAAGTTACAATCTACCCACCCTAAGCAGATGAGTGGTAATGAGAAAAAACCTACAATTCACTTAGGCTGTAAATAAGGATAATATTCTAGCATGACTTTACTTGTATGGTCAAATGGAAATAAATTAAATTTGTGTATGACAGACTACACATAAGTTTGAGAGGTATTTTCATTTCCTCAGCCTGGCTGACTAAGCTCAGTATTGACTTGTGTCTTAAAGTTAGGAGCGGTGTGATATAATGGTTCTCTTAAAAACTGTGTTTCATGTGAATGTTAACGCAAAGTAGTTTTTTGCGAGTCAGTCGATCCTAAGTTTAAGTAGAGATCTTATGTTGATGTAGCATGTTTACTCATTTATATTTTACTATACTAAATTGCAAAATGATACCTTTTGAGTGAAAGGGAATCAGCTTGTTATTCCATAACCCTGGCAGTGGAAAAAAATTGTTTATATCATGTATTATAGTTAGTAACATTCATTTTGTTATAGTTTGCAGTAGTTTGTATTTTGATTAGTGATATTTTACACTAGTAATTACAGTTTTCAACAATATTAAAGAAATGTTTTTGTATTTCATTTTCCTTATGGTTAGATACTTAGAAAACTGTAACATCCACACAATATACAAAATAATATTGTCATAATTTTGCCATTAGTTATGGTACATTATTTTTATTACAATATTAAAAATATACATTTAATTTAACTTCATCCCTACCTTACCTACAGTTGTTTAGTCAATTTTTAAAAGCTATGAAGTAAAAATTTCAGATCAAATATATGGCTGTATAATATACAACCACAACAACCACTCATTGAATTTAAAAAATTTAATTTAAAACCAGTTAAAAAATTATGTTTAAATAAAATTATTGTATAGTCATTTAGACAATATTTTATTTAACAACACAAGTGCATGAATGAATAAATCATTTTATTTTGTAACTTTCAATGTTTTATTGGAAAAATTGAATTTAATTAATTTTATGTCATACATTAAATTTATCTCACATATGACGAAGTAAAAGAGCCAAAATTCAAATATAATAATTATTTCATGTTTGAATAAAAAATAAACAATATTTAATCTAAATTGATTCCTCACTAAAATAGTTACAGATAAGCTATTAAGTCAAAAATAGCATGATCAAATATGTGGATGTATAATTTGCAACCATAGCAACTACTTATTGAGTACCTAATAAAAAAATAAAAAAGTAGAATGTTATAATTAAAATATGAATGAGCAAAATTGTGTTGTATTGAAGTGTAAATAACAATACAATTATAATTTTTTGTTTAGGGAAATGTTTTTAGTTTAAATCTTTTGTTCAATAAGTCATAGGAAAAATTTATTGCAATATTTCGTTGTCTTTAGTTTTTAAACTAGACCAGTCGTATCGTCTGTTTATAATTTATAATATCAGTTTTTATAATATTTTCCTAAATCTACTGCTTTTGATCTCATACGTGTTCACTCTACTATACAAGATGCTGACAGATTATTTTGCGCCTGTCATCGCCAACATAAGGCCTGGCATCTACTTAATGTAGAAAAAATTACCAAAAGCCTACAATGATTTGCTTTATACGTTTGAACTATGCGCATTTCTTTCTTTTCTTTAATCTCTGAGGTTATTTGACGCGCATGCACCTCGCGCATACCACCAACGTAATGACGCAGCCTAGTTGGCATTATCGCCAATTGTATGGCCAAAATATTCGCGCCGTCATCTTAATTTATATGAATACATTATAAGCTTACCCCCTAGCCATTTCCAAGCTCTTGATAAGCTTCTTGATCTTCCATATCTCGACATTGCGATCCGCTGACGATTCCTCAGACATTTTCGTTAAGATTTGTTACGGACTGAACAAAATAAAGTTCCAAATAACAAAATTAAGATATTGTTATACAAACACAGTATACACAAAAATATTCAAGAGGGAAAGCAGCCCGCAAATCGGTTTTAACTGGTCAAATCCAGATCGAACCGGACGTCGAAACCTCGCGACTTCGCTCACTCACTTTCTAGTTCACATTTATCTTTGCAACTCTCACTCGTACTTTTCTCCTTGTGCGGGGATTCTTGGATTTCTTCTTAATACGGTTACCCCTAAGCATGTGGGATACGAAAATCAGACATTAGATGTCTAAAAAGATGACGTTGAAAGTGGCCAAGCGATCGAACGAACGCCACCGCTCGTCGTCGGACTCGGAAATGAAAGAGCGAAGCGTGTGTTGCCACCTTGCAAAATGCGAATTATAAGAAATATATTATTATAATATGATTTTATTATATTAAGTGCTTAAAACGATGTTATAGAGTACTTGTAATAATCAGTTAATTGTAAATGGTGCATATTATATTTGTGACCTTGTTAAAAAAATCTATTAGTTCAATATTAGAAATCTTGTTTTATTATATATTATTCAAATATTGCATATACTTACTGTCTTTATAAGACAACACCGAAAAAAAATTGTTGTATATTATATTATCTGTATGTAATTATTCGTCTGTTGTCTATGTCAAATGTCAAAAAAACGGAGGGCAAGATTATGAATGCTGGAGACATTCATAATCTTGCAGGTTATATTTCGCAATAGTCTGTCTTAACTCTTATTCCTTTATAATTTAAGGGAAATCCTATACATATTTATCTAATACACAATCATGTTATACATATTATAAGATTTAACAAATACCGTTTACCGGTAAATTAAATATGTCGACTTTAAAATTAAAGTTGATTCTAAAGGACTTAGTTATATTAAAATTTTTGAATGCATGGACGAGAAAGAATGCTGTTAGTTCAATGGTAATGCGTTGTATACGAGACCGCGGTTTTCGGGAAGTAATACAAATATTTAAACATAAAATATTGCGTCCGAGAAGAACTTTATTCTTATCAGCTACTGCGGTTTATAAAAGTCACAGTGATTTATTCAGCTGCGACCAAGGTATATCCGATGAAGAATTACAGGTAGGTAATGTAGTTCTTACTTTTGTGTATAATGTAGATAGAAAAATATATAGATAGAAATATTTTATAATATACAAAAGCTAGTACAGACGCAAATACAAAAAAATGTCTTATAATTCTTATTGAGTATTCGAAGGTGAAGAGAAGAATATAGTCTTAGGACGTAGGGGCTACTGAAGTAAAAGATTGTTTTGTATTCACTTATAAAGATAATGATACTATAAAACTTCATTTTCCTGCTTGTATAGGCATTTTAACTTTGTAATAAGTTTTATCACTACAATAATATAATTAATAAAAGACTTCTGAAACATACTTGATTGAAAAATCTGAAAAAAAACAAAAAAAAATATTGAAGCCAGTTGTGGTGCAGGGGCACTAGTGTGACTGTTAATACAATAGTATGTGGGTTCAATTTCTACTCAAGGAAATTGAATATTTAATATTTTTATTTCTTGGCTCTGATATCAGTGTGGTGTTGAGTTCCACCATTCAACACGCAATCCCTCCAGAATTTGATGATAAGTGGGAAGTGTCTTAACACTAGGCTCTCCATGCCTACCCTTCTACATGCAGAATACAGCATGAATCTTTTATTTTCATGTTGTATTTGTTAATATGTAACATTATTATATGATTACATGAATGTTATCTGAAGCTAAATGTTCCAGGCTATGTCACTTTTAAGGTTATAAAATTAAAATGCATAACTTTTTGACCTTGTTTATTAATGTTAATCATAGACTAAGATAAGAAGAATATTAGAAAAAAAAAGAATGTCCTTTTTGTGTATATGTATATTTAACAACAAAGAAACGTTGTAACAAGTTTATATGAATTTCAACATAGCTTAATGTTTCTAATGTATATATTTATAAACTGCTTTCAACTCAGAGCACAATCTCAGAGTTAACAGTAAATAATTTTTTAAAATATGTAATTATCAGTATTTTTTTATTTTTTCTCTATGAAAAGTTACAGTGATAAAAAATCCAGAAAGAAAGACAAAAACTATCATAATTACATACTGTATACTATTTTAAACTTCAGAGAAAACCTTAACATAGTGTGTTTCTTAATTTTCCATCCTATTTTCAACACATTGCATATTGAGTGGAGGAACTCAATGACCTGCTTTGCCTTTTTTATCTTACATAAATAATCCTCATAATCCACAAAGTTTTTGAATAAATTACAATAAATCTAACATCATATCAGCTTTTATTGTTTCATTGCAGGCTTTATTATTAGAACTAGAGAATGCTGAGACTCTAGCAAAGTCAACACTATACTGCGCAGGTTGCGGATCTCGCTTAGCGATAGACAGGAAACAAGATGGAATCAAATATTGTATGTAAGTTGTGTGGGTTATGCTTTTTTTCTTCTATTTCTTGATGGGATTACTTGCATCAGATATATTCTAATATAACATTCGAAAAGTAAGTGAGTTTGTGTGTTACATTTTCACTCATAAACTACGAAACTAATCATTTAAAATTTCATTTTTCAACAATAAAAAAAATTCATTTGCTCGCTCTGGTAACGCGCTATCAATCCGCTCTTGAGGAAATGAAATATTTACTTAAATTTATAGTTTCATTCGTTCTGGGGTTGTGGCAAAGCGCGGTGTTGAGTTTCGCCTCTTAACACACTGTACTTCCAAAATTCGGCGGATTTGGGAATGGAGTGTTTTAACAAAAAAAATAACAGTATATTTCAAGAATACACTTATCGATACATACTCCCCTTTCCACCGAACTCAACACCGAGCTTTTCCTCGAGACCAGGGCGAATGAAAATATAAATTTAAGTAATATTTCATTTAATATTTCATTTCCTCAAGAGCGGATTGAACCCACAACAAGTCACGTTCATAGTCACACTTTGTGCCCCTGCGCCACAACTTGCCTCTAATATCAATCAGATATATGTATGTACATATATTTGAAAGGAAAGAATTGATTGCCTAATACTAAATTTTCTTAGCATACATTTCTATATGCGGGAAAACGCAGAAACAAAAAAAATTCAAATAAAGCATGCTTTCAGTTTCTAAAATTAATTTGCATTTCATAACTTATTAACTTTTTAATTGACAATAAAATTGACATTATATTGACAATAACTTGAATACATTTTAAAATGTGACTGAAACAGTGGTAAAAGCGAGTCTTACTTACTAAATTACATGTTATATTAAAATTTATGTTGTTATTTATTCTTACAAGATTCTCATCATGAATCATTATTTCTACAGATCAACTTTTCTAAAAGTATCTTAGATAAAAGTATCCTAGATAATAGTATCTTAGATACTTTTAGAAATTTTGAACTGTAGTCTAAGTTGAGTAAAGGTACAATAAAAAAAAACTTGAATAAATTAAAAATAAAAATGATCTCTTGCTTCCACTTGAATTACGTCTTAAATATCACAAAAGCAATTCCGCAAGTCAACACGCAATATCTCGTTAATACCGAAGAATAAAGTGTTTTAACACTCAATTTTCCTCTGCCTTCATAATTCCATTCCTGGCTGAGGTAAATATGTAATATTTTAGGTGCAAGGATCCTCAAAAAGAGAGTGAAGGATCAGACGGCTGGGTTCCATATATGGAAGCACAAGATGTTATAATATGGCGCAAGGAATATAAACCAGGAGGATTATATGCTTATAAAGGTAGGTTGTTTAATAGAAGTAAGACCGTTTTGGGTTCAATTGAGGATCAGGTAATATTGGTAAATAATTTATATTGGTTTTATGTAGGATGGCGCAGTATCTAACTGTAAATCTGACAGTTCGATTCATTTCAGTTGTCTTGAGGGAAAAAGTTATTTCCTCTATTGGTAAGTTAGAATTTTCATTTGCTCATTCTTGTAACAATATAAAGCGCAGCGTTGAGTTCTGCCATTCGATACGGAAATTGCGATGTTTTAACAATAGGTTCCCTCCGCCAAACCAACTATGCATAAAAGCGCGAAGCTTTTTTTGAAGGAAACATTTTTGCTGGTAATTAGAAACAGAATGAAGGTGTTAAGTACCCACATTTTCGAAAAATTTGTGATTTTCCATAACCTTATATGTCTAATAATAGCGATCTGCGGAGGTGGCCTGTCGGTTTCGCCCACTTGAATGCATTAAAAAGTAAACAAATATATATTTTGTAGCTTGATATCGTCAAAATCTGCCAGTAAGAGCGACGGGTGTGGGTTCGCTCACCACTCGGGAGAATGATTTTGATAGAAATTGGGCGGTGTGTGAATAACGGAGTGTCTTACTTAACCTTCTGTCTACTGCTTACAAAAAGTGAAAAAAGCGTATAATTGATTTAAAGTATTACATTGATTTCAAAATATTATTCCAGTATACGGTCGCTATCCAGAAATATCCGCTAGTGATTTTGCAGCGGTACAAATAGATGGCGCTTACCGCCGCGTGTGGGATAACGCCGTAGCGGCTCTGGCCATAGTGCAGAGGGACGCGCGGGGCATCCCCGGGCAGGCGGTACTGCATTGGGAGGTCTTGTGGCCGGTGAGTTGGGGGAAATGGGGTAAAATATATTTGGGTAAATGTTGGGGTTAGTTGGGTAAATGTTAGGGCTAGTAAGGTAAAAATAGGAATTTGGTAGATAACATTTTTATTATTATTAGGATTTTTTTACACCAACAATATTTTGAAATAATAACATTACTTTAATAAAAAAATAGAAGATAAAAGTAATATGAGTTGATGATTTATGTTGTATGTTAGACTTAAAGTTTATCATAATGGAATAAAACATAGAAACCTTACAAGTTGTACTAAGTCTACATTTAGATCTCTGATATAATTTATATATAACTACTAGCTTTTCACCTGCGACAAATGGAAATGGCTACTTGTGTAGGACAGACTAAGTGCGGGAGGTAACTCTGGCCGCAAGGAGGTACTATAAAGAAAATACCTAACTACCTAATATAGCCTAAAATCGTCCTCGATAAATGGACTATACAACATAAAAACTGTTTTTCTTCAATGCGGGCCAGTACTTTAGATTAGATCGTTCAAACAAACATACTCTAAAAATCAAATCAAATCAGCTTCACGCTGTATCCCGCACATAGCAGGGTAGGCAGAGGGAACCTAGTGTTAAGTTACACTCCGTTCCCCACTTTCTGCCGACTTCTGGAGGCGTGTTGCGTGTTGAGTTGCAGAACTCAGCCTCGCTTAGCCTCGACACCAGAGCGAAGAAATGGAAATATAAATTTGAGTTTTGAGAGAAATATTTCATCTCCTCGAGTGGGGATCTAACCCACAACCATCGACCGTCGATTTCATGTCAATCATAGGCTTGGACTCAGATGAACGCTGGTTATCAATATTTTGAAGACAAATTACTTTTTTACAATACAAAAGTTCAAAGAACGATCTAAACATTTCTTTTTCATTTACAGAGACTATTCGCTAACCGCGACTATGTCTACATAAGGCGTCATAAAGAATACGATATAGTAACTCAAAAGAAAATAAACAAGCCGGAAACTTACGCAGTGAACGTTCACTCAAATGCTAAAAGGAAATCACTGGAGGGTTATAGTAATAGTGATGTGAAAAGTGAAATAAATAGTGATATGAGTAACAAAGTTTACATAATAGTGTCAAAATCGTGTGAGCATCCGGAAGTACCTGAAACGAAGCATGCTATACGTGTTGCTGAGTATTGGAGTCATATGGTAGTTAAAACTATTGATGGAAGTGAGAAGGTAAGAGTTTTAAGGGTTATGGGTTTTATTTAGGAGTTTTTAGATGGTACTTCAGGTCTTAGGAATTGTGGTTTCTATTTTCAAAGAATGAAGTGTCTTAGCACTAGGATCTCTATAGCCTGTTACTTGGTAAAATAGCGTTTAATTGGTTTTCGGACCTCAACGCCTTATACCAGTTTTATGTCAGTTACTCCTAAGTGAAAATCGAGGCCATAACGGCCGCATTTACATTCAGATAATTAACTATATTTAAATAAATTGTTATTTACTTTAGCCGGGAATGGAATTCGTACTAACCTATTACGATGAGCCGGCAGTGGGTGGAATGCCGGGGGGCGTCGCCGCGTGGGCTTCCAGTCGAGCTGCTCCGGTTTACTTGGAGAGGATGAGGAGAGCTGCCCATGAGTATAGGGCTTGGGTAGCTGGCAGGTCGCCACAGGTTGGTAGTGATTTAGAATACAGTTAAAGGATCTTTTTCTTATTTAGTCTTACATTCCATGCTGGGCCTGATATTAGCAGATATGATGTTAAGATTGATCTTATTTTTGATATTTTTTTGTCTAGAATGAAAAATAAGCAAAACTTCAGAAAACCTATACATTTAGATTCATTAATTATACTGTCAGTCAGTCAGTAATTTCAATAAAATGATAAATTTACAGGAATTGCCAGATTTCATTCCCTTCGAGCCCGATCAAGTCAACCAGAAGGAGGCAGTTCAAATCCAAGAGGAAGATATGGAGGTAAACAACTTTATTTAGGGACTATAGTCGTGGGCGTATCTAGAGATATTTTCTGGGGTAGGCATGGATCGCCCTTCACCGCCCATTCTTACGCCTATGACAGTATTGCAGTGGGACGGTGTTACCTGATCCCGAAGAAAGGCGATGGTTCCGATCCATCTAACTAGCCTGTAGCATTGCTATCCACCTCACTGCAAATAGATAAAATTTGTCACTTCCCTGTAGGCGATATTCCAGAGTCCAATATATAAATCACAATAAAATCATATAAACATGTAATTAATCAATAACAAAATTAAATTGAAAATAACCATTAGTGTAAATTGCATGTAACGCGTATAGGCTACGTATGAATTCCCTATTTACATAATTTCTCTATTGCTGAACAAAGGCGCCACAAATTTACTATCACTACCCTGCCACGCTTAAAATCTGTAACAAAATAATTAGTAAGCGACGTTGCCGTTCTTATGTTTGAAAGTAAGCGGGCAATTTTTTCTCGGGAATCGTTTGAAATGTCCAAATCGTCATTCATTTAGTCCTATCTACGATGTAAACGTCGGCGGTCGTGTCTTGACCAGACAACTTCATTCCCTTGGGTGGATCCAAGGTACCTGAACTTTTTCGACTTAACGGCTGGTTCAGGGTCTATATAGATAGTGCTCGAGTCCAGGCTACCACAAGTGGCATAAATGGGCGCAAATAGATTATATTAAAACCGATATTGCCTCATGTTCCTGCTCAGAATGTTTGCCAGATGGAGGTTTTTGTACCGTAGATAGACTTAAGATTTTCTAATAATACTACCTGTTATCTACATGAAGTTTTATTTACTTAGTTGTTATTGTAATAATCATCAATTATTGATATTGATTGACGGTTTTTTGGTATATCTAATTGTGAATCTTGTAACTTATAAAAATATTCATTCCTATTGAGATCTGAGACTGATTAAGTTTATGTTAAATACCTTCATGTTTAATTAATAATGTATCTTTATGGTGTACATAAAAGTTATAATTCCTTTTTATTTCTGAGAAAATCAATATAGCCTGAAACGCAACTTTCAGTCTTATTTTCACTACCCTGTACTTGTTCTCACATCCCTATCTCATCGAAATTAATTAATCCCTATAAGATCAGTATTATTCATAATTTTGTCTGTTACTAAATTCTTGAAAAATAGATACTTTTTATACTTATTAATAAAATAAGGAAGTTCACTTTTTGACCCTATTTAATTCCACTGTGAGTAGAACTATCCAAATATATAAAAATATATATGTATATTTTTATTTCTAGACTTCCAAGGAAGGTCCAGAAATGGAGAATGGTGTCACAACAAAAGATCAGAGTTCACAAACTGATGAATTTCTTATACGAAATTTAAATATAGATAATAATAAAACTGAAAATAGTGAAGATTTATCTAAAACTGAAGATAAAAAAGATACAAAAGAAGATAAGAAGGATGTCAAAAAGGGTGAAACGGAAACACCAAATGAGAAAAAAGTAAGTAACCTGGTAGTAGTTTGTAGTCAGAATAACTTCTTTTTTTGTAACCGATAATTTATTTTATTTTTTAGTGAGTGTTGCCATGTTTCTATGTATAATATATGTATTTGACTCACTTGTAAGGCAAGATGATAATAAAAACTAATATAGTGTAAATTCCATATAGCTATAATCAAATTTATCGTATGTCTATTTTGTTTCCTGACAGGAAACACCCGCATTAGAGGGAGATAGCGAAAAAGCCGAAGAAGAAGAGAATAATGGTGGCTGGTGGAGATATCTATATCCTTTTTATTATTTTGCTTAAGATATTATATGTAAAGCAATATTATGTCTATATGTATAATATTTTATGCTAAATTGAAAAGAAATCAATTTTAGTAAAAAAATATTTAAAGAATTTAAGTTATTTTTTTCCATTTATATATTTATGTATGGATGTCTTCTCACACATTATAGAAGGGAATAAAATATCATATAAAGTTAATTGACAATGAAAAAAAATATTAATAAAAAAATCATTATTCCTTTCTTAGCAGTAAACATAAGTAAATTTTAAATATTTGATTAATGTTAAATAAAGTAGTAGTTGTACTTTCTAATTAAATCCCAAATATATTTTTTTCTTAAATTTTGCATTAAATATTTTAAAGTGGCAGAGTCTGGAACTGGGACCTTTTAGTAAGAATTTAATTGATCTTTAAGCATAAATCTCACTTTCTTTTGCGTCAAATTTGGCCACTTAACACACAATGTCTCCAGAATTCAGCTGAAAGGGGACGAAAAAAATGAAATAAAGTAAATAAAAAATATTATATATATATATATATATATTCAGTATAATAAAAAAAACTTTTTTAAAACCAAGCTGCAAGCAAGCTTCAAAAGGCAGTAATCAAGTCCTTTCAATTGTTAGAATATTAGATGCATTATAGAAAAGTTTACAATCAGCCATTTCGTTGCGGTGGCCATTTTGGATTAACAGCAATATTGATTATATATCATTTTATTATCACCAGAACTGACATAGTCATCTAAATTTCAGCTCAATCGGTCACTGTTGAGTAGGCCACATTGAGCAATATTTCTCACACACGCTATCACGGCGCGTTAAATAAAAATAAATCTTTTAGCATAATATACTTTTAATAGTTTAGTGTTATGACATCTCTACTTACTATTGCTATCTCAGTTATATAATAATAATAGTTTCGAAAAAAATACATAGTATTTTTAAAACATGTAATAATTTATTCAATTTGTGAAATCATTTCAAATAAATGGAAATATAAATGTAAGTAAATATTTCTTCTCCTCGAGTGGGGATCGAACCCACAACCAGTCGGCTTACAGTCACACTTTGATGAAAATATAAGCTTTCAAGAAAGTATTTTAAACGTTGAAAAAATAATTGATGTAAGTTGTATCAATTTAAATCGATTGAATCGGTTCGAAAATTAGCGAATGAATATTCAATAAGTTTCATTGGTTGTAGAATATCTTTATATATGGTTGTTATTAATAGTTATTAATAGTTTTAAAAAATATTTAGAAAATTTTAAATGTTTCCTACATTTACCTTATGAGCTAAATTATTAAGATTCTCTTAATTTTTTTGGAGAGGAAATACAGAATCGTTTCTTTTTAATTTTAATAGATTATAGTTTAAGCTGTTGTAGTACAAAGGCATTGTAATATTTCAAACCCAAAATCTTATGAAGGACCTAGTCCAAAACACTGCGTTTTCCGCTCTCTCTCGGCCGGATTCAAGACATTGCCCAATCAGTGGCAGACCTAAACGATGCTTTTTGTCTTACAAAGCGGGGAAATTAACATACTTTGTTCTCCAGGGTGCAGATCGGAATGTTTAACACTAGGTTCCCTCTACCCTACTATTTGATGCATACAGCGTGAAGCTAATAACTTTATTAATAAATTAGGGCATAATATTTTTTTATAAGTCTGCAATTGTAAAATAAGTATTTGTTATCAATAATTAAATTAAATATGTGTGCAATATGTTGTATTAGATTAATGTTATTTTTTCTTAGTTTTTTTTAATCAGGGCATTAATATAAGTATAAGCTTTGCTTGCTAATTAGTTATTAGCAATGCTTATATCGAACCCACAACCATTGCGTCTCGAATTAAATATATAATATATATTTCTTAATCTGAATTGTGTCGATATGCTTGTTATGCTAGTCGTAGTTGGTGTGGTTTTTATATGTAAAGTAAGAATAAGGCTATAAATTTAATTACATGCACGCAGGTGATATGTAATTATTTGAATTGAAGTCCATGTTGCCATTATCATTTCGTCAAAAAAAATAAGTTCAGTTTTTTGTCACAAAGTACCTACTAAAAATACGTTGCAAAAACTAAATTACTTAAGAAAAATACCTGTAATGACAATTTTAGAACATAGTTTTAAAATTGTATTTAATATTTTAAATTTGGAATTCTTCGACATATTGCCTTCATCTACTATATTTTTAATTTTAGGTGCCATTTTGTT
This sequence comes from Heliconius sara, assembly GCA_917862395.2. Classification (NCBI taxonomy): domain Eukaryota; kingdom Metazoa; phylum Arthropoda; class Insecta; order Lepidoptera; family Nymphalidae; genus Heliconius; species Heliconius sara. The sequence continues at coordinate 18,066,118 of OU860796.2, read as the reverse complement.
TGTCCTTTCGTTCGTGAAAGTTAAAGAGACAAAACATACTGAAATGTTCTTGAAGCTTTATATTCTCGCTTTATCCTCGAAAGTGCAACTAATGCAATGCAAAGTCGTTAAAAAATAAGAATATTAATAATAAATTACATACATTAACCCAAAATTTGTATGAATTTGGGATTTAGTCTTAATGTTACATGCATTTTAACTTTTGTATACATTAATTTGTGGTTAGTTAATGACTCAAATCTCTGTTCTTTATTATTCTTTGTGTGCAGGAAGATTAGAAGAGAATTAAATTCAGAGTGAAATTAATATACATTGGATAATTATGTAGATTTTTAAATTTTAAATGATTTTTAAAAATTTATAAAAAGGATGAATTTGAAATTTAAAAAGAAATTATTTTCATTTACTTTAGTCAAACTTAAAAGAAGCAAAATTATAACATTTTCCAGAGGCTGCATAAATAATTGAATTTTATGTTCAAATCCGCGAATTTCATGTAAATGAAGTTGAAGTTTGCTAACCTGTATTGTTAGTTAAACTGTCATACTGGATCAGTATATACAACATAATATATTAATAGTTTTAGTTTTAACAATTTTGTTTTAGTGTTTATGTACTGTAGATATTGTAAATAATGTTGTTGGTTAATAAAATCGATTATTATTGTTAATAAAAAAATGCTTTGTTAGTTATTAATTTTAATGTCGTTTTTATTTCTCCTTACTTTTCCTTACAACTATATTAAAAATCATTATTTTTTCAATTATATGACGATTTTTTAAAAAAATTACGTAAGAAATATAAACTTCGATTAGGAAATTTTATCCACAAAATCCATGATAATAAATATCATTTTTAACATTGAGGCCTGTTACGACTGTAATCGCGAAAAGTTGTGGGTTTAATTCTCACTTGAAGATGAAATATGTAATATTTTCATTTTTTAGATGTCATGGAAATCGCATCATGGCGTTGAGATCCGCCAGTCAACACGCAATGTTTCCAAAATATTAGGCGGAAAATGAGAAGTGAGTGTCGTGAGATTCCGCTATTGAAGACGCAGTGCCTCGAAAATTAGGCAAAGCGTAGTAGACAGATTCGACCGTACTATACTTTAAATGGCTTACATAAAAAAACTATTTAAATTAAAACAAAAGTTTATTATTTTTTTCCAAATTTTATTCAATTAACGAAGAATTCGTTAGAACGTTGATTTTGATTGTGCCTCCACTTGCACGCCCAGTTCCAACACGACATGCCTGCCCACGGCTCGTCCGTGTAAAATACCTGGCCGTTTTGGTACATCTGTGTGAAAATTGAAAATTTTAGAATTCAATATACCTACTCGACTTTATCTAATTGTATGGGGCTACCAATTAAAATTACTTGAGATTTTGCGCGATTCATTACGTAAACCATAAGATTTACACTAGATGCAGATTTTATGCCAATTAAAATTCAGTTTTGCAATGGCTTTATGAATATACCGAGGCAGAGCGGCAGAGGAAACGGATAGAAAAGGATTCAGGATTTTCAATTTGGGTATAGGAAATATATGAGCTTTGCATCAGGCGCTAGGGAATTCGGAGGATAAGGAGAAAATATGGGTAAGTACCTGTAAGATAATATTAAGAATTAGGATAAACATTTTATAGTCGATTCCGTCATTTCTAGTAGTATCTGATTTGATTGCAAGTATATAAAACTAAATGTCGCTGCAGTTAACGGAAACAAAATGAAAAGAAAGATAACTAGGAATAAGTAATGAAAAGACGATGGTAGGGAGAATTAAGTTTTTCCTGCTATCCATTAGAATAGCAGTGGCAAAAAATCCGTTCAGAGCATCAAGATCAAGGTTATGCAAGATGGTAGCTGGTTGACGGCCAATCCCAAGTGATTGCGGAAATTTTCAGATCTTAGAGGGTTACTATTTTCAATAGAAGAGTGAATATATTGTCGCTGGACATCTCTCATACTGTACTGCAGCGATAGCTGTCGTGTTTACAGTTACACCCTTGTGCTGGGCCATAACGGCCTCTATTGAAACATTATATTCTAAATAAACAAACTATTAAGTAAAATACAATAGTAGTAGTACCAAATAGCCAGTAGGTAGTAACGAGAAACAGTGCCGTGTCCCACAAGTTTGGTAAAGGAAGTATTCTCTAATAGAAATAATTAAGTAAATAATTTTGTAACCCACGTAGGGTTACAAAATTATTTACTTAATTATCAAATTAATATTTTCAATGTAACCCTCTGTACCTCGGGCACTTAGAATATGTCATGGGTCATACTGATGCATAACTTATTTATTTTCATTTGATCACAGTGCGAAACCAAAAATAAAAGCTTGTGTATATACAAGGTTGTGTAGCTTGTGTATATAAGTATATAATATTGATATACTTACAAAAGTTAAATCTGAGCTTTTATAAGTGACCCCATCATATCCGAAACGGAGAATAAAATTCATGGAGAATATCGAGAAGATACATCTAATGTCGGTCGTCGCCGGTATGAAGTAGCGGTACGGCCCACAGAAGTAGGAAATTTTTGGTTCATACTCAACGGACTCGGGGAATTCTTCTCTGGGGTTTATTCTGGAAATAATTTTTTTATTTTAGTTTTTTTCCCAAAGTTTTTAACAAATCTCCTATTTGTCTATATTTGTGGGTTGTGGGGTCTCTACAGATAACAAAATATTAAAAGCATGATAGTGTATAAATAAATATATTTTTTTCAGATGGCAACACTCAACCACACCACAGTTTATCTAACCAGTCAGGGCCAAAAATATGTTTTTAACTTCATATATCTTGCATGTGGCAGTGCGGACAGAGAAAACCTAGTACAAAATACACTAAAACTTCATTTTTGAGACGATTTCGTGAAGGAATGGTGCAACACAATACTTTATCGAACCCATACTAGTATGGGTTCTACTAGGCGCGCGTACGGTCAGAAACTTCCCTATTGCGCTACGACGCGTCGTACACCTGTCGTGACGGTCAAAATGTTAAAAATAGATACTTGTAAATGCATTGTGCATCACTCCAGTTGTCATCGGAATGACAGTACAAGCCTTGACTCGGGTCTTTCGCTTGAAACTGTTCAGCGTGAGGTCCCACATACGTCGTCTCGGAATGTCGATGATAGAATCCGGTAAATGCAAACGCACCTAAAATATAATACGGGTAGTATTATGCTGAAATTTCGTAATAATATCATATACCTGAACAGTTTTTATTCCATTAGATGATTCATTTACCGAAAAAGGTTTTAAATAAGTATATATTCAATCACATTAAGTTTTGATGGAACCCAATGTACCTGCGGCTAAGTCTTAGTTATTTCAATTATATTGCGTATAGTTTGCTATACTGTCTCAAATACAGTTGAGAATTAGAAAACAATTAGTAATATATCACAGAGTTGCTCCTATTTACCTCTAAACGTATAGCAGTGTGGTTTTCTCTCGCTTGAAAGTATCATCTGCACATCTTCTTGATTGTGTGGCGACGCTATGTAATATGAGGTTCCTAGGCATTTGAATTCTAAAAATTAAAATAAATATATTATTACAACTATAATCATATTGCCATGACTACTTTTAATTACCTACCTGTATTTTTTTATTCACCTTCACTTTATTGCCGAATACTTTAGATATTACGGTTGATAAAATAAGACTAATGTCCTTTCTACACTTTTGACTCGAATTTGCTTTCTGCTTTGCTTTGGGGGAAAATTTTGTTAAAATATTCTGCGTTTATTTGACTTGACTGGTAGAGGAAACCTTTAGATAATCTATTTTGTTCTCTTCAGCTTATTGAGTGACATTATATGGAAGACAATAAAAGCTAAATCTATTTTTTAATTATTTATTAACCAGATTGGAATAATGAAAATATTCAAAACTAGTGACCCCCGCGTTTAAAGACAATATCCATACATTGATAGCTGAAGTTTTAGCCAATTCAATAAAAAAGTTATTTTGTAGCAATATTGTCGTAACTTGACATAACTTTTTTATTTGAAACTGAACTTGAATTTGAACTGATTGAAATAAAACAAACACTTAATGTTAATTGAAGCTTGCCAGAATCCAATAGTGAAAACTACATTCAAATCGGTTTAGCATTTTCTGAAATTAACGTGAATAAACTTAAAGACAAACAGGCACAAGAATAAAACGCTCGCCCACCGAGAGTTCCGTACAAAAATTAAGGGACCTTTTTCTGAAATTATAAAACAACCAATGAAACATGTCCCAACAGATTAATGTTTTCGTAAACAAATGTATTTCCTACAAACTTACCAGGACTTGTATAAAGTCCGAATGGTATTTTAGCCTGAGTTGACTTTATCTTAGCTTCAGATGTGTCCATTTTTTTGTTCATTTTAAGCAAGACCATGGACATCAGCGCCATGTCTGTCTCGAAGAGGAGCCGTTTCAAATCCTTTATATGGGAGTCGATGAAGGAGAACAGCTTCTTTTGAGCTGTGGTTAAGATCTCACTGCGATCTGTCTGAAAAATTGGTAAAACTTCAAAAGAGACCCATGGTTGGACTGAGGAAAAATTTTGTTAGATTGGTTTTGTAGTTTACTTTTTTTTCAAACAAAAATCAAACTAAAGTCGCTAGTTTTAGGTTCCTTAACCTAGGATGAGTCCCAGTACCATTCGACGTAAGGCAAACCGGCCTTAAACCCGGGTGTTCTGCGTAAAATGTTTATCCCAGCGATTAATATTATCTTTATTGTACTTTAAATATCCCGCACGTATGTAAAAAAAAAAATCTAAAAGCCACTTGACCTTCATTTTTCGTCCGTCCGTCCGTCGAATGTCTATAACATTAAGTGATCATGGTGCCGCAGCATCGCCTAACAGTGAACGCGATGGTCACGTGATATAGGTAAAATAAGTTATTTTCATTTCACCGCTTTGGCTTTGGCGGAAGCTGCTTTAAAAAAATACACGCTCATAACAGGATAGGCAAAGGGAACCTGGGAGCCTAGTGTGAGTGAAGACACTATTCCATTTAAGACATTTCCGTTCCCCACTTTACTAAAAATCTATTTTATTATTTGACTTACAGGATTGTGAGGTTCCTTTATTCGTCCATTCATATATCGGGTGTAGTCTATAAGTTTTTCAAATTTTTCTTTAGCGTAACTATGCTTGGGATCTATTATTTTGGTGCTGGGCATGTTGTACGGTCTCTAGTAAAAAAACAATTTACAATATGTTATGTATTTTATAGGCTCCATCTATCTATCGCAGAAATCAGGACGCCCTCAAAAGATTAGGACACGAAAGAAAGACAAAAAAAATAAATAAAGCAAGAGTGTGACAGTGTGTGTTAAGAGAACCAGAAAGAGACCGCCAGCTCACATGAAATTTCAAGGTATCCGGTGCGTCCGCTTCAAGGCACTTATTACAGTTTACATAGTTTCGTGATTTATACAATATATTTACAATAAAATTATTTACAACTTATAAAAAACAGGTTTTTTTACTTACAGTCTCTACAGTGGGAAATGATAACCGAGCGAGCTGAAAATTAAAGAGAATTAATATTATCTATTAAGACCGTCGTGGCGCAGGGGCACAACGTGTGACTGTGAACGCAACAGGTTGTGGGTTCCATTTTTACTCAAAATTTCACTCAAAGAAATGAAATATTTCATATTCATAGACAAATATTCATAGAAATATTTCATAGCCACTCAACCCGCAATGCCTCCAAAATTCGGCTGAAATTGGGCAACGAAAGTATGTTAACCGGAACGGAGTGCGGTTACGGTTATTAGTTAGATTACGCGGTTCTTGTATGTGTATGATTGAATGGTGGTTATAGGTAAAATAAACTAAAATACAGGTTAGTATATGTACAAATATACCCCCGGCGAGAGATTTGTATTCACAACTTTTGCTGCAACCTACTGTTATAATCTTAAGATGAAGTACCTTAATATAGAAAAATATTATTATATTTTTTTTTCTTTCCAACTATCCGAAAAATCACATTTATATTACCAAAAGTTGTTTTTCTTATCTACATATATCTATATATAATAAAACTCACGAGTTGAAATGAAGACAAGCCTTCACATTTAACTAAATTGAAGCCCCATAATGCTATAATCTGAAAAAAAAATCATATTATCCAAGATTTCTGCTAAGGAACAACAAACCCAACATTTGTAATTAAGGTATTATTCTAATTTCATAAAAATAACGAACACAGCGGTTCTTAGATAGTTCAAATTCGTGCTACCATGTTATTGTATTGTTGCCGCTATTTTCTAAAAATCCCTTGAAAAACTTAGTTATTTAGTTAATTAATAAAAAGTTAATTAAGTGCGAGATGGACTCGCCCACCGAAGCTTCTGTACCGATTTCCTGAATATTTGGTATTAATTTCAGCTTGATATTTATACAATCTTGAGATAAACGGTCTTGACAGACGGATGAAAAAGTGATTCTATAAGGTTTCCGTTTTTATCTTTTAAGATATGGAACCTTAAAAATCGGATATAGTACCTATGATATCTACTGTAAAAATTTAGTGCAAGGAAAAAAAATGCAGTTTAACTTATTTTTAAGCCATTTTCTCACCAAAACCACTTGCTTTGAAGTCACCATGTTGGAATTTTATTGTTAAAGAACTATTAGTTGAAGCGTTATAATTGGTTTCCCAATTAAAAAAAAGTAATAAATATTTATTTTAAATTGTTATATTTTACTATTCAGGTACTGTAGGTAAGTTCCACATAAGATCGGGGCAACCTGTTCGTGTATATAAGCTATGTTGTATACTGTAATGGTCTACCCTATACTGTAACGACTCGACCCCTGGCTAGTTATGTTATCCTGCTACTTGTTATTCAATTTTGTTTAATAGAGAATATTTTATATAAACTGTAAGTGGTCTTAACGCTTATTTATTATCTATCCTCTTTACTGTATAAAACGCTATCCTGGCTAGTTATGTTGTCCTGGTACTTGTTATTCAATTATAAATGCAAGGCAAGTCGTGGCGCAGGGGCACAAAATGCGACTGTAAAATCCACAGGTTGTGAGTTCGATCCCCGCTCGAGGAAATGAAGTATTTGTTTACATTTATTTATATTTTTTTTTGTGAATTCCGCCACTCATCTTGCAGTGCCTCCAGAATTCGACGGAAAGTGGGGAACGGAGTTAGAAGAGAAGAGAACTAGGTTCCCTCTGCCTACCCAGCGCTGTGAGCGGGATACAGCGTAAAGCTGATTTAAAATTTGAAACTCAAGATATCACCCAAGTACCGTCCAGTTTCAGACATTGCGTATTGAGTGGCGGAACTCAACGCCGCATTTTGTTTTGTTACCGAGTAAAATAGCTAGCGTGAATTAAAAGCACAAGTTTTAATATAATCTATTTATTAAAAACATAATACACAGTAACTTCACTGCACAAACAGCAGCGTCTCCACGTACGCGGTACCATGTTCATTTTGGGCTAAGCAACCGTAGTAACCGTTGTTCTTGGGAGTCACGTGGCTCAAAGTGACAGTGGACACTGTGGTGTTTCCCTGAGTTTCACTGTGGGCTTCCAGTTTTAGTGGCTGTGCATTGTACGTCCAGGTCAGCGACGCCGCTGGTGTCCCGGTGACGTGACAGGGGAGAGTTACGTCACTACCTGATTTCACTATCATTTTGGGTGGGACGTTTTTCAAGAATTGAGGTGCGCCTGTAATTTTTTTTAAAGTAAAAAAAAAATTAAATTAACTTCACGCTGTATCCCGCACACAGCAGGGTAGGCAGAGGGAAACTAGTGTTAAGACACTCCGTTCCCCACTTTTTGCCGAATTTTGGATGCATTGCGTATTGAGTGGCAGAACTCAACGCCGCGTTTTGCCTCGACACCAGAACGAAGAAATGGAAATATAAATTTAAGTAAATATTTCATCTCCTCGAGTGGGGATCGAACCCACAACCAGTCGGTTTTACAGTCACACTTTGTGCCACTGCGCCACGACCGAGTCTCATTTTTTAAAAGTAGTTTCGACTATAATGATACAGTATATCGGTCGGGACCGATTTTAATTTTATTGGGCTCTTTGGGAATATTTCACCTGTTGAGGTCCTGAACGTTAGTTAATCTGTGTATTTCATGGGTCCGAACTGTTATCTTTGAGAAGGGTTTTTTTATTTAGATTGTACTTTTTTGTTTCTTATCGTGTATTTTTTTATTATTATAACAGTTAACAAAGTGTTAAATAAAACATATACACATGTAAACACATACATGAAACAAAAGTTATAGAAGTACTAAGAAGAAAAGAAGTACTTGCAGTTATTTTTAAACATTTTTAAAGTGTTAATCCATACTTAGGAAAGATAAGTATTTATTTTAGAAAACGTATAAAAATTTTGAACGTAGCGGGACTCGAACCCAAGCCTCCTGGAAACCGACCAGGCGATCTTTCGTGTCCCGCTACGTTCACCTGAACGTTTGGCTCAGTGGTCAGAGCGCGAGTCCCGCTACTTTCAAATTTTTATACGTTTTCTAAAATAAGTATTTGCAGTTAATTTAATAAAATTTCAATGTTGTATTATATTACAACACCCTTTCCGGATATACGTATTAAATTTTTAACGTAGCTGGTCTCATAACCATCACTTCCTGCTACCAATTTTTATATCCATTTTCTGTATGTACACATGTAGTAGTGTGTATCTATAATATAATTATAGAATAACATTTTAAAAGTGTAAAAAAGCAATACTCACTAATAACCTTCAACCGCATGGTATGCTCCTGCGATTTACCGACTTCGTTGTTCACTTTGCAAGTGTACTCGCCCTGGTCGACGAACCAAACTTCCTTGATGAGGAGACGCTTACCAACGCTCTTGTTGTATCTGGTGACGCGGTCTTTTGGACTATTGTTGATGTCTTTGCCGTCCTTGAACCAATCGGGGTGGGCTAACGGACTGAGGAAATTTAATTATTAATTGATAATACATCTTTTTCTTTGACTAACAAAAACAGCTACTAAACTGGTAAATGATTCGGTTCTATTACGTTTAAGTAGTCGCCTAGACCAGTAATATAAAATTTAGAAACAGTGAAAAATTTTCGCCAATTTTTATAGACACTGCAGATTGAGTGGCAGAAATAGAAAGTACCATAATACTTATATTTGAAATATTTTCGTCTCCACACTACTGAAATTTTCATGAACTAAACGATTTAAAAGTATTTTTGATGAATGGCCTAATTTCAATTAGAACACAGACAATATTGAATTTATTAAAAACAAATACTTACTCTCCACCATAAATACAATACAAATACACAGGCTCTCCTATTTTAGCTATCACTTCATTAGAGACGTATTGTTTTACAACTTCATGATCAGCGGGTTCTTTATTTTGGATGGCTTCTTCTAGAACATGTTCAGCCAATTCTATAGGCTGGTCTTCAGATGGAGTGTTTGCGAGGCAGACGTATTTCTTATTGCCTACATCTTCTGAAGAGATGCTTGCTATGTATAGAGTTCCTGTAGAATTGAAAAAAAAATGCTTACTTCATCAATTAATTTTGTCAAAAAATAAAAATTTATATCATTAATTAGATATTATTATTTTTGTATTATTTTTTTTAAGATTTAACCACACATGTATAGTTTTCAGATTTTTCCCTGAACTAGTACCTGTAGATACTAACTACCAAATTTCATCTATTAATCTACCCTATTAATTTTGATTCCGTTTATAGTGTCAAAATATGCGTTTTTTTCCAATGCGGATGCGGCCATATCCTTATTTTGACTAAATGAAGAAATATGATTTTTTCAGGAAGCCTGAAAGGATCTTAGTATATGGTTTGAATTTCAGCTTGACATCTCCAAGCGTTACTGAGATAAAGGCTCTTGACAGAAAGACAGGGAACAAACAAAATTTAATATTAAACATAAACGTAAAAATAACTAAAGTCTTAATTATATAACTATCACCTTATAATTCAAAATGAAACTAAGACTAAGATAATATATTAGCCTACCTTCCGGAGAAATAGTAAATTTAGCACCAGCAACAGGTTTTGCCTCGTTTCCTGTCTTCACTATCCAAGAAATTTCTGGCTTAGGATAAGATTTGGGGATAGCGCATTCCAATTTATAAGTCTTTCCATTCACAGGTTTATGTTTTTGTAGAGACACTTGAGGTTTATCTATGAAAATCTTTTTTACGAGTACTATACGAGAGCTGGCCACGCCAAACTTGGTTTCAGCCAAGCATTGGTATTTGCCTTCGTCAGAATCTACTGGTTTTTTGAAGATGAGTGTACCTTCGTTTTCCTTTTGGCTTACGTCTGATCGTAGGCTGAATGGTTTACCGTCTTTAAGCCAGGAATATCTATTGAACGCAACAAAATTAATTAATTGTACAATAAGTATTAATTTGTGTAAAAGCATAAAAAGATTTCAATAATTTTTAGACTTGGATCTCAATTTTGAAGAAATTGTAGTTCACTTAAGATTTCACTTAAAGTTAATCACACTTTTAAAGTATTATTTTAAGCTCTCTAGGTATTGTAAATAAAAATATTATTAATTTAAAAACGAAGTACTTTAGTCAAGCTCTTTTATAGCATATACCTACTATGAACATTATTTTCAAATTATTAACTCAAATTTAAAAAATATACATACTTGACTCCAACATCTTTGTCAACAGTCTCACAGTTCAGGACCAAATCTTCTTTATTTGGAACTCTAAAGTTGATTTCCGCAGGGAGTTCCTTTAGAACTGGTAACTTTTCCACCGGTTGGGATGCGCCTGTTTTTTGGAGAAAAATAAACTATATAAATAAATTATTAGATTATTAAATATAAACGAAATAATCCTGATTTTTATATCACTTGCCTCAACTTTTCTAATTAAAATTAAAAAAGCGAATGTAACAATCTTGTATTCAAAAAAAATCGCCTTTATAGAAAATGAATATATGCAAAAACTATAAAGATAGGAGTTTGGATAGAAGTAGTGAAAAAGAGAACACGTTCACTGCGGGACCTATTTTTGTCAACTTTCAGGTACTGCGGTTGAGGTTTTTTAGCCTATTATTTAGATTACATTTCAATAAACCGCATTGGCGTGGCGTGAAGTCTATATGAGGTTCATTTAAATGTCAAGCCGTATTGAAGTTCGAAGAAGAACCTTTAAATCTACACTTGGATCGCAAGACCCAGGCACTACTCGGAGCTCCTCATCCTGTAACTACTCTCAAGGTGAATACATGAAATTCTCAGTAGTTTCTTCTCTAAACATAATAAGGTCAAAATTTTAACCCAAAATCTTATTTAATATGTATATATTTAATAATTACTTATTTAATTATTATTTATATAATTATTCTAAACTTACATATTACAGCGCCGACCGCCAAGATAGCACACGCCCGCCACATTATTGATATCTGTAAATAATTAAATAAAAAAAATGTATAAACGTTTTAAGTGCTTGAATTAAACCCTAAGGTATACCTGAAGATACACCTAAAGGTATACCCAAGTCTTTTTCTTTTCTGCACAACAAATAATATATTGGGGCCAGCGATCATGGCGTAGTGACCCATGATGTGACATGACGGTTGTGAGCTCGATCTCCACTCGAAGGAATGAATTATTTTCATTTCCAAACGCTGATGGAAACAAAGCGCGACATGGAGTTCTGGCACTTCACTCGCAATGTCTCGTGAATACGGCACAAGGTACGGAGTGTCTTAACAGTAGATTTCACCTCCTTAGACTATGGGTGATACAGCGTAAAATTATTAAAAATTATAAAAATATAACATAAAACAGTTAGGCGCTGGGGTGAGCAGGGAGAAGTAAGTGACAAAGATACTCCGTTCACTGCTTACCACCTGAATAAAAATCATCGGTGATATAGCTTGCCAGAAAGGGGAATTTAAAATAATCGACTCCCCTGAGCGGGAATCGAACTTGAAACCGTTTCCCTCTGCGCCATAAACACAACTTACCCGTAACAAAACGTAAGCTCAACTGTAACATTAAGGCAGGTCATCCTCTTTATATAGCGTCCAACTATTACCAGTTTCCTTTGTATGGCTTCTTATTTTCCTTATACGTTGTTTATTATTTTTTTATGGACGCCCTCGTAGCTTGGAAGAGCCTGGTTGCATGCAATAGGTGGAGGTTCGATTTATAAATTGATCCAGGTAATGACAATTATAATAGAATTTTATTTTTTTTGGCGTCGGACTGTAAATAGGCTATAAATTATTTTCATTTTCTCACCCTGGTAACAAGTTAAAGCGTGGCGATACTCCGCCACTAAATCGGCAATGTTGCAAAAAAAAAAAAAAAATTTTCTATGAAAACTAAACTAAGTAACAATATTTAAACAGGTAGGTACTAAGTAGTCTATGGAATAAAAAAATCATTTCTATTAATAAACAAACACCGGTTAAGTGCGAGTCGGTCCCGCCTACCTAGGCCTCCGTACCAATTTCAGGATTGTAGGTCAACGGGAACTACAATCTTTGAAATACCTAAAATTTCCACTTTCCGGATGTAAAGGATTTTCCTTTGTTTGTGTTGCAAGTTCTCACTTCATGCCAAATTTCATCACTGTGGGTCCACCGGAAGCACGATTTAAATTTGGTTACGCGCCGAATTTCATAGAAAAAGTAGCAAAAGATACAAGATCTTTTGCGTTGATTAGAAGCTTGATTTTTTTCTACTCCTTAAGGGACTATAGACTAGAGTATTTCATAATAATATCAGCTTCACGCAATCTTGGCACAAGGACAGATAGGTTCCAGTATAAGGGTTCCGTTGTTACCTTTTAAGGTATGGAACACTAACAAATTTTTAAATTTTAAAAATACTTCTAGCTCTAGTTATTTTTTACAGCTTCAACTCCAACTCTTCCTACTCCGTACGTACGTAGCGAGACTCAAACCCGCGCCTCCTGGACACCAGGAGGCGCGGGTTCGGGAGTCCCGCTACGTTCAAATTTTTTTACGTTTTCTAAGTAGTTTTCTTTCCTAAGTGGAATAACACTATAAAATGTTTAAAAATAATGTTGCTTTAGTCTCTATCTCTACTCATACATATTATAAATACAGAATTTGTTTGGTTGAACACGCTAACCTGAAAAACTATTGGCGAGTGAAAAAAAGTTTTTGTATTGCCATGCTCATGTGCCATATACAATTCTTAGGTAGTTATTTCTATTGACCCACGTAGGCCAACCTGCAGTTAAAAAGTATAATAAAATAACAGGATATAAAAGTCTTTCAAACTAGTCTTCACGCTGGAGGTCACAGGATTGGATCTCTTTTAAAGGTTATCTTTAAGATGTTCATTAACTAAATCATCAATAAGATAATTAGGAAATTCCAACCGTAAAAAATAAAAAGGAAAATATTATGGTGATATGATATTAATGCTTTATTTATCTATTGTTAATCGTATTACCTAAATTAATTAAGGCCGTCGTAGTGTAGTGGTACAACCGCTGAATATAATTTGACGATGGTCCTGTGTTCGATTACTATTAAGGGGAATTATATTGAAATTATTTTCATTTATCCATTCCGCTCTGGTTCATGTCGGTTTCGAATATTGAGCGGTGATTACCGCATGGAGGGTCTTAGCTCTAAGTTCATTCCGCCGTGATTGACATAACGAGAAAATATAAAACAACTTCAGATTACAAGTGGGTAATTAAAACTACCAGGAACTAACGACAAAAATCTATAAAATGATAATTTACAAACAAAAAAAATATTGATGAAAATATGATTTTATATACATATGTAAATCAATATGGCGAGCGTAGTGAAGAAATTACAGAATACAAGTCTTGCGCGCTCAACGTAGTTCTTATATCTTAATGAGCTCGCTCTGCTCGCAGTGGGAACCAGGCGATGGGATTCGAGAAAATACCTATATCTTAAATATAAACATTTGCACTTTTTTGGCTATTAAACATTGTTGTGGATTCTAATACGAATATCAGAAATATATACTAATATTATAAAACTGAAGAGTTCGTTTCGTTGAGCGATCTTATCTCAGGAACAAGTGGTTCAAATTGAAAAATATTTTCTGTGTTGGATATTCAAGATATTGCGGAAGGCTTTATGATGCTTTTCTTGTAGTTTTTACTTTTCATTTTCTACTAATATTACAAATGTGAAAAAAAATAAAGCACGTAATTGTTTCGGAATGCACAACCATATTTAAAAACATGGATTGCTTATACCGTGTCACGAAGTAATACCTGCGTTAATAAGGAAGACGGACAAATAAACTGATCTTTATGTATTAGATAATTGTTTGTAACATTTTCCTTAACATTTATAATTTTTATGCTCTATTTTATATGAGCTGCCTATCGTTTAAGATTCTTAACCAATTTAAAAAAAGGAGGTTATCAGTCTGATCGTGACGTATATATGTAATATTGTTGCAAAAGAAACCTGGGAACCTAGTGTTAAGCCACTCAGTTGCCCATTATGCCACAAACGTTCCCCGAATTCTTGAGGCAGTGCGTCTTGCGTGGCGGAACTCTACGCCACATTTTGTATCGTTGCGTAGCCAGAGCAAGAATGTAAAAATGTTAAATATTTTGTTCACTCCAGTGGAAATAGAATCCCCAATCGTCGCGTATATGCTTGAACCTCTGCGCCAGTACGGCCTCGTAATATTGTTCAACTCCACTGTCAACAATCTCTTCATACATGTCCTTCGTAAGGTCCTCATACTATTTACGTGATCTTCTTTCAGTATCCTTGATACTGTGTTTTCGAAGTTCAACCGAGATCTCTCCTTACCTGTTAAGAGTTAATACTCCTGTCGAAACCTCCAATTTTTGTACGGAACCCTCGGTAGTCGAACTTATGTTTTTTTTATGATTTCTCAGAACTTTGAATGAGTGAAAAGTTCTTTATGATTTTTTTTATTAGAAAGCCGGTTCTTCCCGCGTGGTCCCATTTTAATTTGGCCCATTTCTGAAAATGGTATCTGTGAGAAAATTATATGTATTAAATTAGCATTAGCGGCAAATAACTCGATATGACATCGACCGATTTCAATTATTCTTTTTTATTGGAAAGGATGCAACACTTCAAAAATAGTTTTATGAGAGTTTGGTAGGTTATGATTATGGGAACCGGTTGAAGTCGGTATTTTTTGTTAAAAATTATCTTAGATTTCCATAGCTCAAAAGGATAAAATCACTTTGTTGTCCGTCTGTCCGACTGTCAACGTCATTTACCTCGAGATTGCGTGGAGGTATACAACTGAAAATAATACCAAACATTGAACTATACATTTCCGTTTCTTGAGGCATAGAAAAATCAAGTTTTAAGTAAAAAGATTTCCGGCATTTACGCGAAATCTGTGGACCTTTTTCAGATTTTTTTTTCTTTAGTGATTAGCACCAAAATTGTAAGGTAGGTATTATAAACTTTAAGTTACTCAACAAATGATGAAATAGAACGTAATTTATGAATTGAAAGGAAAAAATAATATATTTTCCAATATTACTCACATTAGTTGAATGGTGCATTATACTTCGTCACGTACGTACCTATGCATTTAACAGCCATTTTGTACTTATGTACCGTTGTCCCTGAAATGCAGTGACTACGATATCTAGATTTAAAAAATACTATAAAACAGCTTCACTTTTTAGGCAAAGGAAAGCTAGACATCCATCCCCCGCTTCTCTATTCTTCGCTTTCCGCCAATTTTGAAAAAATAGCGTATTGAGAGGCGGGACTTAACAACGCACTTCTTCAATAGAAGGCAGAGGGAACCTAATGTTAAGGCACTCCGTTTCCATTAACATTCTTCCGTTCTCCACTTTCCGCCGAATTCTGAGGGCATTGTTTGTTGAGTGGCAAAACTCAACGCCGCGCTTTACTTCGCCAGAGCGACCATATTAAAATATTAAATAATAATTGCCGTCGATACGAATCCACCGTCGGAATCGAACCTACAACATATGACAGGTTTTACTGACGTACGTTTCTGCCCTTGCGCCACGACTCTCTTACTACTTTTGCATATATGAATGTGATAAAGCCAAAAAGTGGCCTAATTCAAGATTATAATTCATAAAAGAAGAAATTGGTAGAATTCACTTTTTTATGATCTAATGGTTATTTCCCATAAATTTAAATTCATCGCCTAGTTTTCAAAAGTACAACGTTATGATTGGTTGATTAATCCAAGAAATCAATTATTTTTTTTGTCTGTTCGTTTGTTCACGCTAATCTCAGAAACGGCTTAATGGATTTGAATGCAGTTTTCACTATTAGATTTTATCAAGCTTAATACAAAGTATGCATTTTAACACTTTTAAAATATTATTCCACACTTAGGAAAGAAAAATACTTATTTAGAATAAATTGCATTCTCTCTTGCCAGACGATAATACGTAGTAATTATCTTTGGGTATCTCCCTACTTAGATACTAACAACATAAATAAGTTGTAAAAAGCGTATACAGATCTCGACGTAGCTTGATGAGAACGTACGGCTTAGTGGTCAGAGCGCTAGGTATTCAGGAGGCGCGGGTTCCAGTCCGGCTACTTTCAAATTTTTATACGTTTTCTAAATAAATACAATGTATGCTTACATATCGAATGAGCCACTCCGTTCTCCATTATCTATTATACTATATTATGGCATTATTGGTTGGCTTTATGTGGCTGTCGTGGCGCGGTATGACATCGTCTAACTGTAAAGGCGACGGTTAAGGGTTCGATCTCCACTCAGGGAATTTCTGTCTAAATTTTCTGCTAGCATACTTTTGTACCTCTGTAAACTCAAATCCTGCGTATAATTGTCCCTATATCCAAATTCGGACAAAGAAAACATTTAAAGAAACACAAGATTTTAAGAACTCATATTTTTCAAGATAAAAGATGACCACCTCTACCAGCTGTTTCAGTTTATCTTTAATTATGCTCTATATTCGTACCGAAGATATGGTTTTGATTTATGAAACTGAGACCAAAGCCGAAGGTTCGGTTTCGGCTGAAAATCATGTCTCGGTCGGACACTAAATATTATTATTATATTTATATGTATTTATTATTATTTATCGGATCGACAGACTTTATTACTCGTGGGCCACAAAATTTAGCAAAGTAACGCTTGACAACTACTAGGCAAGGTTAAAGGTTCGATTTTTGGTCGAAATCGGCCGAAGACCAAACTTATATATAACTTATATATGTATGTGTAGCTTCTAGAAATGCTAGGATATCAATATACAAAAACTACTGAACCGATTTTGATGAAAATAGTAATTGTTCTCTTAATTAAAATATCACTTAAATCAGAGATCTTCCTCGACTTATAGTTTCCGGTAAATTCCACTACCTATGTAGTTACTTAGAAAGTACAATGATTATTCTTTTAAATTCCGTCCGTTAACTAAAATTGAAAGATTCAAAGGCATTATACATTTCTTTCGCTCTTTTCGTTACTTATTGAAACAATGACAAAAAAACAATTTTTAGCAAAATTAAATTTAATATCTCGTTGCCGTAAATACAAGGTCAAGGACGTAAAATGAACTCCTCGCTTGTTAACATGTATCGGGGATGTTTCACATTAACTGGAGTTATATTCAGAATACTTCTGTTTACTTTATTTAGGAGTATTAAGTCCTTATTATTTTTATTAATGCTTTGTATATTAAGGCCAATCATAGCGCAGGGACACAAAGGGTGACTTTAACAACATACGACTGGTTGTGGGATCGATCCCCACTCGAGGAAATGAAATATTTATTTAAATTTATATTTCTGTTTCTTCGCTCTGATGTCTAGGCAAATGGCGGCGTTGAGTTCCGCCTCTCACACGCAAAGCTTCCAGAATTCTGCGGAAAATGGGAAATGGAGTGTCTTAACAATAGATTCCCTCTGTTTACCCTGCTGTGTGCGGAATACAGCAAGAAGGTAACTAAGATACTTTTCTTTTTTGTACATTAACGTAAAGTACTTTAAAACATTTTTAGATATAGGTACGCAGAAAGATGGTACTTAGTGTTAAGAACCGTCACGTCACAGCCTAATTTTCAAAACACTGTCAGTTGAATGACAGGGCTCAATTCCGCGCTTTATCTTGTTACCAAAGCGAGAAAATGAAAATAGCTCATTCTCCCGAGTAGAAATAGAACTAACTACCGTCGCGCTTACAGTCACAAAGAATATGGAATCTTTTTAAATGAAACTATTTTAACCGGATTAATCGCGTATATTTCATAGTTTTATACATTTTTGGAAACCCGACGTTTCGAACACTTTACAGTGGTCCGTGGTCCGTCCAGAGGTATCAAGCTGAAATTAATGTCACATATTTTAAACGATGGTCCCTTAGAACTTAGAAATCAAGCTTTTAACGCAATCAAAAGAAACAAGTAGGTACATACGTACATATATACGATAACCATCTTTACACATTATACAAAAAAAGGACATTGTACTAACATGACCTTTTTTCCTTTATTATATTATACCTGTAAAATATTGTATTTACTTTTATTACTACTGTAGGAAAACGATAAAAATACTTTTAAAAAACAATCTTTTCATACATTTATTATCCAGAAATACATTGATACATCGACAAACATATGCCAACACAGAGACAAAATATATTTAGGATTTAGGATTTGGAGATTTAGGAATAATACCTATCTACACTTAGAATTAAAAACCGTTAAGAACGATAAGAACCGTAGTGCAAGTTGGAGCATACCGAGACTTCGGTACTTTCGGGAATGAACTACAAATTAAAGCTATTAAGTTAAGTTATATATATACATTTTTACTTTTCAGATTTTTTTCTTTATTTGAAGATCTCACTTCGCGCCAAATTTCAAAAACTGTGGGTCCATGGAAAGGGAAACCCAATAGGTTTTGATTACGCAGCTAATTTAATACAAAACGTCACAAAATCGATGCATAGAGAGAGACGAGAGGTACGGAATACTAAAAACAACATGGTAAATAAGATAATTCTTTAAAATACAAAAATGGTATCAATTCACTTAACATAAAGTGAGAAGACTAAGACAGTAAGTAAGACTATTGATGTGAATAATCTGTATAAAAAAAACTAGCGTCTATGTATAACGACCTTCTTCACACATTTATTAGCTGCCAGGGATTCACCGTCGCGCTGCGCGGGCGCAGCGTGTCCGATATTTTCCTCCACAACAAAAACTGACGCATGCGAACTGTGGAATAATTGGCGTGTCACCTGTCACCTGTTACACATATTGAATATGTATAAACTAGTTACAGTCTACTTCTATTGCGGGGACTTCACGACCACTGGCCTTATTTTTTTCAATTCCATTTCATATTTTCGACTATAAAATATCAAATAACATTTGTTTTTTAAGCTTCAAGCGGTATCTTGCTCTTAGCAGGGTAGGTATAGGGAACCTGGGAACCTAATGCTAAGACACTTCCATTCCCCACTTTCCGACGAATTCTGGAGGCATTGTGTGTTGAGTGGCGGATCTCAACGCCGCAGCTCACTACCAAAGAGAAGAAATGAATGTACGATCTATATGTACAGTAAATATACCTATACTATAATATATTAATCACCCGTATAATATGGTATGTTGGTTATTATATGGCGTCTGTAAGTAAAATACTTGAAGGTCATATGACTACAAATTAGGTAATACTTGTTAAGTATGTTATTTTTGATTGTCAATATGCATTTCTAGCTCTTTTGCTAAGAGTAAATAGAGAGTAATACTAGTTATTAAGACACTTCGTTTCCGACGCACTGTATAATTTTCGAAACATTGCGATAAAAAATATTTGCGAGATACGCAGAATCGAAACCAATAGACTTAGAAAGTTGAAGCTCTTCGTTTCTTGGGGAATGTAGGGGAGCATTAAGAGAGGATTTTCCGAAATTCTTATGGGAAAAAAAGAGGTTTTAAATTTTAAGTTCAACTATTGTAAAAAATATATTATTTGTAAACATTTTTAAAGTGTTATTCCACACTTAGGTAAACAAAAAAAAATATTTAGAAAACGTATAACAAGCGTATAAAACTTTCGACGTAGCTTGATGAGAACGTATGGCTTAGTGGTCAGAGCGCCGTGTCGGTTTCCAAAAGGCGCGGGTTCGAAACCCGCTACGTTCAAATTTTTATATGTTTTCTAAATAAGTATATATTATTTGTTTTGAGCTGAAATTGCACCTGCAAATCTATCTAATTATATTCCATCCGCATACTTTCTTTTCTATTTTACATAATAATAAGTTACTTATTAGTCATATCACAGACACATCTAAGAAAATAACAAGATATAAACTAACATAACATTATATTAGTTCGAGGAAAACTTTTATTAAATAAGTATAATATTGTTTACACTTCATATAAACAGAAGAATGTAGTAGAGAAATAACAAAACAACACAAATAAAGAACGAAAAAGACTAATTATATATTTATATTCAAACGTTATTCTCAATTTCTCTTTCTAACATGACAACAACTAAAGATTTTAAAAATGTAAAAAAAATTTAATAATTCTAAATTACTAGGAAACATTTGATCCCGTAAATTTGGTTGGATTTTACGCAATATAAAGGGGTAGACATACTTCTTAACGTTTTTGTAGTATGGCAACTGGTCTATATAGAAAGGCATCTATCGCCAAGAAGAGGGTCCCATGAAAAGTAATTCTGTAAAATCTGTAACTAATATGTCAAAAAAACTAATTAATAATTCAACATAAAGTATTCAACTAGTCAAATTCCAATAAAATATATATTTTTGAAACTAGAAGGCTTTTTCAATGGAGCATGTTGTATCCTGTTTTACCAAATTAAATGAATGTAACTCATTTCCTAGAGTGAAATAATACATATTTTTATCGAACCTGTACTTTTCTCTAGTAAATATAGACTCCATAATACTACTTCACTAATAGGTACTACAGCATAATGTACAAGGAAAATGTATTCTTGTTAATAGAAAATTGAATAATCACATTTCATAAAGATAACATAGTTATGCAAAATGAGTCAAAGCAATATATCTTGGTATATAAATAGACATTCAAATACACTTTTTAAATATAATTATTTATAATATGAAGGGAATATTGAGGCCAGTTTGGCGCAGTGGCACAAAGTGTGACTGTAAAACCGACTGGTTGTGGGTTTGATCTCCACTTGAGGAGATGAAATATTTATTTATATTTCCCTTTCTTCGCTATGGTGTCAAGGCAAAGCGCGGTGTTGACTGCCACTCAACACGCAATGCCTCCAGAATTTGGTAGAAAGTGGGGAACGGAGTGTCTTAATATTAGGTTCCCTCTGCCTACTCAAACAAATATTAAGGCCGTTGCGACATAGGGGTTGCAGCGTTTGTAAGGTGGCCGTAAACGCGACTGTCTATTTACCGTAGTACCGTAGTTCGATTTAATAAATTATTTTCATTTCCTCGCTCTAGTAATAGGACAAAGGGCGGCGTTGAGTGCCGTCAACACGTAATGTCTTGTAAATGGGGCTGTGCGTAAAAAACGGAATGACGGCAGACGGAACCTAGTGTTAGATTCCGTCTGCCTAGCGCTACCCAGCTAAATGCGTTCCGCTTTTATTTTGAATAAATTATGCATTATGTCGTGCAATCATGTTTACTCTCCCGCTTTTCCTTGACTTTTGTCTAACACAGTAGGTATGCAGGTTATCAGTAATGTCGCGTGTTAAAGTGATAAAGTTTATTTTTTTATTTTATTTTCTTTTAACTCAAAAGAAAGACAACCTAACGCGCAGCAGGTGAAAATGGAGAACGGAGTGTATAAGACACTCCCTTTTCGTTTTCTCTTAGAGATTTAGTGACTTTGAGACTAAACACGGCAACGCTTGGTTGAATATTTTTTTAAATAAAAATATCACGTTATATCCCGTATATAGCGTAGTATGCAGAAAGAACCTGGTGTAGATACAATCCGGTCCGCTTTTTTCGTCTCAATTTCATTTTGAATGGCGGAATTCAACGCCGCACTTTGTTTATAGATAAAGATTATATTACTACCACAACTATCGCGAAAGGAATCGCAATACTATATCTAGGCACTAGTTATTTTTGATATTGTTGGGTTCTTTACCCAAAAGGTTAAACAAGACCCTATTACTATGACTCCATTGTCCGTTCGCCTGTCTATCTCATGAATCATGATAGTTAGACACACTTGAAATTTTCGCAAATGATTTATTTCTGTTGCAACAAATAAAAAATCGCAGATAATTTATTTTTGTTACTATTAAATAAAATAAATATATAAGGGGACTCCCATAGAACAAACTTAATTTTGTTTTGCTATTTTTATTGATATTAGTACGGAACTCTTCGTGTACAAATTCGACTCGCACTTGGCCGGATTTTTTTTTTACAAAACCAAGACCACATATTTTTTATTAAATCATTAAAGTTGTAAAATTTTAACTTTGTAAACATTAATTACATAAATCTCGTGTAAGTGACTATAAAGTCTTTTTTGAATAATAAATATCTTTAAACACAAATTTGATTTCAACGATGAATGAAGGATGACAATAATCATTTGAGGTATTTTACATTTTACGTTAATCGTTAGACGTTATGACTGTACCTATAACTGTACTGCACGCGGTTGTTTATATGAAAAAAATAGTTTGTTTTTCAGGGTTTACTCGGTTTATTAATTATATTTTATAGAATATAATTTAAAGCGTCAACTATTAAAAAATATATTTTCAGGCCCATAATTGTTGTAACAAACAAAAATTAATTACTCCTAATTTCCAGTGAATATGTGTTATTGAGCATTTGATGAGAATTTTAGACTAAATGTTACTAAAATTTTATTTCAAGTTTACTTATTTACACACAAACAAACTTATTTATTTATATTGTATGAAATAAATCAGTCATACACTAAAGTATTGTTTTATTACCGTAAACATTATTTAGATACGTTTCCCGCCATTATATAAGAGCTTTCTTCTATTCCTATTGACAGTTGTATTTTCTCGTCATTAGAAATAGTACAGATAAAGTATATTTACTTTAGTATTTAAATTTTATAATTAAGTAATTAATATTTTAATCTTGCAAATTTATATTGGTTATTTTTATTTATTTTAATTCATAAATTGATTGGTGTTGTTTATTAGATAAAAATGTTGCGCTTTAATATAATAGGCGTGATACTTGCTGCAAGCATTTTATGTAAGTATATTTACTTTTTTCTTTAAATAATCCAACTTGAGATTTTTTTAGTGATTAAACTAGGGAATGGAACTGTCCTAATGGTAACGGAATGTCTTAACACTAGGTTCCCAATTTACCTGTGGTCTACCCTGCTATGTGCGAGATAAAGTACTCTTTAAGCTTTTAAGCTTTCCTAAGCTTAAAAACTTTTCTAGCTTCTCGCTGTATATCGTACATTGTCAGAGTCGTCCTCATATACCGAACGTAGTGTTCAGATACTTCGTTCCTCACTTTCCGCCAAATTGCGTGTGAGGAAATGGCAATATTGAATAACTTATTCTCCCGATCGGGAATCGAATTCACAACCGTCGAGTTTACAGTCACACATTAATGCCACTGCACCATGACGTCATTTAACTATTAAAATTTTATCCAATCTGCACCCGGCATCAAAATAAAGTAAAAAGTAAAAATTTCATTTATTAATAACAACGTCGACATATAAAGTCACATAATTGTGGAAACATTACACAAAATGTTGTAGATAATAATGATTATCTATTTATCTTTTTAAGGCGCATCTCAACCGGTAGATCAGTTGCCCATCCTAAAAGATTTACCAGCAGAAGTTCTCTTTAAAGAAAATTCAGAGTTTAGTCTAGAATGCATTACAGTTGAAAAGGTCCCGGGCATAAGGTTAGTTTCTGCTTGATAATTAAAACATTAAGATTTCAATACATTTGGCAGAGAACAGTCTCCGTCTAAATTTGCACCACCAGGTCAAAGGAGGTTGAATCCATAACCAACACAGTTGCTTTCAGACGTTGTCCTGAAGCGCCACGTTGGTTTTAGTATTATTAACTGTAACTTGAGGCCGGCCGTGGCGCAGTGGCATGAAGTGTGACTGTAAAACCGACTGGTTGTGGGTTCGATCCCCACTCGAAGAGATGAAATATTTACTTAAAATTTATATTTCCATTTCTTCGCTCTGGTGTCAAGGCAAAGCGCGGCGTTGAGTTCTGCCACTCAACACGCAATACCTCCGAAAATTCGGCAGAAAGTGGGGAACGGAGTGTCTTAACACTAGGTTCGCTCTGCCTATCCTGCTGTGTGCGGGATATAGCGTGAAGCTAATTTTTTTTTAAGTGTAACTAATTTTCAAGTATTTACCATCTAATTATTTTAAAAAAAATGTTATATTATATACTTTATTTCGTTTTTTTTATCAGCTTTACACTGTATCCCGTACACAGCAAGGTAGTTAAAAAGAACAGTTTTAAGACACTTCGTCCACATTATCCGCCGAATTCTGGAGGCACTTGACTGGCAATGCCGCCCTTTGCCTCGTCGGTATAGCGAAGAAATAAAAAAAATAATTTTTAATTTCCTCGAGTGGGTATCGTACTCACAACCTATCGTGTTTACAGCCAACCGCTTCTGACTTTCCGCCACGACTGGCTTCTCATTTGGATTTTATTTCTTCCTTTTAGATATTCGTGGCTGAAAGATCGAGCACCACTGAAACTAAATTCTGGCATATCACAAACAGATAACGGAGGTACCCTCGTCTTTAAGAAACCATCGATTCATGACGAAGCTGATTACCAATGTTTAGCGCACACCGACTTAGGGGTAGCTAGCTCGCGAATAGTACACGTTAGACGCCAATACATAGACATTCCTAAGGTTACTCTACAAAAACATCAACCTGTAGAAGGAAAATATTTTAAGCTCGACTGTAATATTCCAAATGCGTATCCGAAACCCGAAATAGTATGGCTTTACCAATTGATTTCTGATCCAACAATTTCGCGAACCGTTTTGAATCCGCGTATAACTCAGTCCCCTGGTGGTACTTTGTTCTTTACTAATGTAACTGAGGAGGATACGAGCCGGGAGCATAAATATGTATGTGTGGCGAGGTCTAGTGCAGTAGACGAAGATGTCGTTTTAGCGGAACATGTGATTGAAGACGTAGTCTTCGAGCATGGTGACAATTCGGCACTCGTCTCCTTATATGTTAGTCCAGACATGGTGGCAAAAGTGGGAGATGTTACAATGATCTATTGTATTTACGGAGGAACGTAAGTATTTGTAACTTTAGTCCAATCTTGATGCATGGTGAAAGTCATTTAGAGTTGATAAAAAAGATTTGATATAATTTAATTTTAATTTCATAAAAAACTATGTGAATCATGTTGGTAGAAGTAAGAAAGACAATCATAACGTGCCTTGCAATGGCTAATAATCACACAAGGTAAAGGAAACGTTAAATACTTTAATGTATAAACTTTAAGCAAAACGTTAAATACGTTTAATTTTTGTCAAGGTTCGGTAATAGAATTAAGAATCCTTACAAATTCAGTAATAAGTTCGGTTCTTTTTGTTTATTTACATGCTTATATACAAAGAAGCATCGTTTATATTTATGGACTACCATCAAAATTAGATCCCTTTTTTTCCATTAGATTTCTTTAAAATGTAAATGTGAACGTAACATGTGAATTATTTCAATTCTTAAACGTGCTATTTATTTACATGTTAACATAAAATAAATATATCAACTAACATATGCTATCTTCATCTAAGTTTAACTAAAGGTGACCTTTGCAAAGATTATACTTTGTTTATGTGATTAATATTAGTATCGTGCCATCAAATTTATTAAACAAAACTCAGTAATCACCGTATGGAAGTCGTGTCGCAGTGGGACAACATCAGACTGTAGACACAATAACCGTGGCTTCGATTTCCACTAGGAAGTAAGATTAAACAAGATAAATTATTTCCATTTCTCCGCTCTAATAGACAAAGTACAGCGTTAATTACCGCCGCAATATTTCAATAATTGGCTAAAAGTGGGAAACGGAGTGTTTTAACACCCCCTCCACGCTGCTATGTTTTAAAATATTGAGGCTTTTTCTTTTTTCTTGTATAGAAAATAATTCTTATCACAAAATTATGTAACAGAGGTAAAATGTTAACTAAATCTATTTCAAATGAATCCTCAGTCCTCTGGCTCACCCAGACTGGTATAAGGATGGTAAAAACACAAACAACAATCCCAAAGACCGTGTGACCAGATACAACCGAACTGGTGGAAAGCGTCTCTTGATTAAAGAAACGTGGGCATCTGACGAGGGAGAGTACACTTGCATCGTGGACAACGGAATGGGCAGACCGCAAACTCATACCATGCACCTGACTGTTGTCAGTGAGTATTTAGACAAGGAATTATTTTAGAGCATAATTATTTCGAGGCCGTCTTGACTATAAACGTAGCGGATCTGCTTTCAATTTTACCTCGCAGGGAGTTAATTATTTTCATTTCCTCGCTCGGATAATAAGACAATAGCGCGGCGTTGAGTTACACCACTAAGTTGTCTCGAAAATTGGGCGATAAATGGGGGACGGAGTGATGCAGTACTAGTTCCTATTGGCCTACTCTGCTAAAAGCGAGATATAGCGCCATATACATAAAACCTTTTAGCGGTTTCTCAAATATTTATGAGGCTATCATGTTGCAATGGGGTGCGTTGACCTCTGCACCAAAGACCGCTAATCAGCACGTAGTATCTTAAAATAAGTCAGGAAAAGTTGAAGTTGGAATGGTGGAACTTAAATACCCTGCATGTAGCAGGAAGAATATCCTGCCAGAATACCCTGCATGTAGGCGGAAGATATATAAAGTTAAAATCACTTAAAGGTTATTAAATAAAGATCAATTAGTAGATATAAATAATAAAATGAACCTTAATTCTTTTCATTAATGTATTTTAATCGTCCTCCTATTATAATTTCATAAAATTTTCAGGTCCGCCAAAAATATCAGAACAAGCAGAACGCAAGCTTACAGTGAAAGCTGGTGAAGATGTGACCCTAGAGTGTCACGCAACGGGAACCCCAGCACCTGTACTGAAGTGGACGCACAACGCGCAACCTCTAGCACAGCAAGCTCTCGGAGAGTCCCACGGCAGTGCCAGTGTATCCACTGTTTCTCTATCCCACGTGACCGCCGCTGATAACGGATACTATGGCTGTTCAGCGGCTAACGAGTACGGAGATGCGTATGTGGAGACACTTGTTTATGTACAATAAAACAATACTGTGAATATTAATGAAATTCTATTTTAATAAATAAATAATAAAAATATCTATTTTTTGTTATATTATTTTGCCTTTATTCTTATCGAATAAGTTAAAGTTACAACTTATGCCAGCGATAACTCGTTAAAAAATAATTTCCTTTTTACAATAATATTATTAAATATTAAACAAGAAAAAAATGCATAGCAAATTATGAATTATCAAGATATTTTTAAATTAAATGTAGCTTATAACTATAAAAAAATCTTCATTATTTCTTGGGAAAACATTACGAGAATTCTTGAAGAAGTAGAATTAATACGAACTTCAATTTAAAAAAACCATTCTAAGGAATGATTACGTTAAATTTGTTGAAAATAATTGTATGTGTGCTGATTTACAAATATGTATAAAAAATGTATAAAATAAAAATGTTACTGACACCCATTTCTAACATTACAATAAAACGATAACGTCAAAAAGAGATCCCGTTAATATACTACCTCCACCTATAAAATAAAAATCAATACTTGCGATATATACATGATAATTGTTTAGTATATTAAAAATATGTTAATTTAAAGTATAATATTCTTATATCTAAAAAAATATTTACATAAAAAAATACAGACAGAACTAAGCACAAACATAAAACATTAAAAGGACCAGGAGTTTTATGAGAAGGGACTGATATAAGGAACAAATTAACTTAGGAAAGGAGAAAAAGATGGAAGAGGGAGAATATTAACCTGTAATCATAATACCAAAAATTTACGAATCAACATTAACATTTGTTTACATTGACATTGACACTGACATTGATGCTTGACAACGCGTATAACCTCACACGAATTTTGTAAATAACAAAACAAAGCAGAAAAAATAGTTTTATCAAAATGATTTTCCTATATTTCATAAGTATTTTATCTTACGTTGTACAAGCAACGTTTATGACCATGGCCCTTGGTGAGCATATATCAAATTATATATAAAATTGTTAAACATTTTTTTTTAAAACTCCTATAAAAGAAAAATTATAATAATAAATGAATTAACTAGCACTAGTTACGTTGCCAAAAATAATTTGGCTTCAAATATATTGAAAAATTATGAATATCTGCCAAGAATATCAATTTTTAAACAAGTATATGTGAGTTATAAAATAGTTAATAACATATGAGAAAAAAATTATTTAATTTTACACTTGATAGCCATGAATAAAAAAATAGTTGAGATAAATTATATGCTTATGGGTTCTCCTCTTCTTTTTTTATTTTAAGTAATTACAATCCTTTGACTTTTTATTGTTAACTTTATTTTGTTTAAAATATAAAATAATGAATATTGAAAAAATAAAATTATTCCATCATCACTCAATGATACATTTCTAAAACATTGTGAGTGTGGAAATGAACACTACTTTCCCTACCAGGATAGTAAATGAAATTCCCAACTGCTTCACAATGTAAATATTTATTTTGACCTAAATTGATATCTATTAATAAATTAAATGTTATAAATTCATGATCCAGAATCATAATATAGAACACATCTCCTTTAAGAATAACATTCATTTTTATCCATATGGACAATATACATATATGACAATTAATTCAACAAATTAAAATACTTTACAGCTGCCGGTCTATTCTACTTAGCAGAACTAATAGAAGAGTACACAGTGATGGCCAAATGTATAATTACATGGATTTTAGTTGTAAGTATACTAATAGTTACAGTTAAATTTTAATTGATGAAAAATATTTGTTATAAGGTTTTGTTTTACTATTTATATATGCATATAGAAAATAAGGATTCAGTTCTTTATGCAAATTGTTTTCCAATCTCCGCTAGGAAGAATTATTTTTAATTTTGGTTTAACACATTATTTGGGGTGTAGTATGGTACATAGTCTGTCTTCACTTGAGCAAGGAAACAAAAGTAAATTTATCCCCAAAGCAGGGATTGGACCCACAATCATCTCAATTATAATCAGACTGTTCCACTACACCTAATGTGCATGTGAAATTGTTGGAATTCAATAATATTGGAGTATGATCATCCATTAGGCTTACACTGCAACTAATGATTAAAATTAAGCATTATATTCCAACTCAAGAAACAAAAGTTTTGTTAATATTGATTAAGTAGTTTTTTATAAATATGAAAATTAACTCAATTTTGGAGTAAATATTCAAAATTCAGATGAATTTGAAATGAGTTTATTGTTTTATATATACCTTTTATTAGATTATTTATAACAATATTTTTTTTTATTCAGGTAACCACAGCCCTATACATTGGACTAATTGTCTTTGAAGACATTCCTTTACATTTAAACATGATAGGTTTATTCCAACAAATACTCTATGGTTTTCTATTGAAAAAGTTCCCGATACTTGAAGCTAACAGTATAACATTTGTTTTGGCATTACTTAATTTGTTGTTACATCACTATTGTTCATTCAGATATTTTGGGACCAATCACTATGCATTTTCTGAGGTAAGTTTTGTAATTACTTTTTTATAAGTCCACTAGTTTTACTTGTGGTTCAAGTATTGGATGTACATTGTTTACTATTTTTTTTTGTGATTTACGCTGTATCACGCACATAGCAGGGTAAACAGAATGTACCTGGGAACTAAGTGTTAAGATACTCATTAGTTCCCTTTATGACTTTTTATTCCTCACATTCCAACGAATTCTGGATCAGTCTACTCAACAGAGAAAGTCTTAAAAGTTGAGCCGTGCCGAGAAATGGAGTGCCTTGTTCCCTCTGCTTAACAAAAAAATAAATAAATAAGTTATAATTTTCAGATATTGGGTTACTACACTATATGCATGTGGTTGATGCCACTGGCGCTATTCGTGTCGTTGTCGGCCAACGACTATGTGTTACCGACTACTGGGGAAAGGCAGACTTTATTGGGTAAGTCTTCTTTATGACTTATAATATAAGTTATGTATATGGCAGGATTGATAAAGGGTACCTAGGAACGTAGTTAAGACAATCTATTCCACGCGCCGCCGAATTTGCAAGATATTACGTGTTGAAGGCGGAACCAAAAGACACGTTCGTAAGAGGCCAGACATATCATAATGGGCCAGCATCCTATTGTAAGCGTGTTGGTTGTTGTTTGGAATCGCAATTCAGAAAATGATTTATTTACATTTCCTTACACTTACGAGCTTTAACCGGCAATAGAATTCGA
The DNA here is from genome assembly GCA_917862395.2 of Heliconius sara. Lineage (NCBI taxonomy): Eukaryota > Metazoa > Arthropoda > Insecta > Lepidoptera > Nymphalidae > Heliconius > Heliconius sara. The sequence goes on along the minus strand of OU860796.2, from coordinate 18,035,543 downwards.
GCGGAAAGCGAAGAACGGAGTGTCTTAACCTGAGATTCCTTCTACCTACTGTATGCATATAGCTAAGCTAAATGCTAATGTATCAGAAAAATCGATTAAGTGGACTCGCCCGTCGAGGCTTCCGTACCGATTTCATCATGGTAGGTCGACGGGAAGTACATTGTAGACCTTATAAAAGTTAAAAAACTTAAGTTTACAGGCAGATGCACTCATTTTGTATGAAATGAAATATAAATTTGTAGTGTTTTTTTATGACATACCTATAAATGTTCACTTTTCGCATTTTTTTTTCTTTATCTGTGTTAAAATACCAAATTCTAGATTCTGATTTCACAAGGAGTAGGGTTATTAGTTAGGGTAGGGAATCGAAATTTCGATTTGATTCGAATATTTATGGAAATTTGGGGTATAAATGGCTGTATCTTTTTGATGCGTTGGCTTAGGAGCTTAGATTTTTTCACAGCTCCAAGGGGCTATAGACCTGAAATATGATATGAATTTCAACTTTATACCTCTAGGCGTTCCTAAGAAAGACGGTAGTTTTTTACAAAAATGAAAATATTACATACTTTATTCCCCTAGAGGTACCTACAACCGTCGCTTTTACAGTCGCATGCTTCGGGCCCGCCACATTGGCCTCATTGTTCTTGTTGATATTTATTAGAAATAGATATATATTATAAAAATAATATATATTAAAAATAATATTAAATTTTTATATTTCAGATGACGACAACGTTGTTACAGATTATTTAGCTCGAAAATCAAAACGATATAGCCTTTTGTCGTTTTTCAGTTACGCAAAGGAATCAATATTACCTCAAAGGAACAAAAAGTCATTTTAAATCGTAATTCTTATTATTTGTGTAATTCTTATTAATTATGTGATATAGTGAATGCAGCAGCAATTGAACCTGCACTTAATTACTAAATTTATATTAAAAAAATATATAATTTTAAATCATTCTACGTTCTTAGTTGAATGCCTTACAATTTATATAATGTAGAGGTGGACTCTCTTCGCCAACAAAACAAAATATTTACACTATATTTAATTGCCTATTGTTTGCAGCATTTTGATGATAAATATCATCTTTTTATTTATAACATATAAAAAAGTATAATAATCGTGTAGTAACATTATAAATATAGCAAGATTTTATATATCCCTCGGGAGGTTATAACGGGCGTCAGGTGGTCTGGCGTGCAGTGGCACGATATTCCGAAGGTGTAGGTAGTTCTGATGTATCGGCGCGGCGAAACATGTTGGAGGCGAGCCGGCCGATGTGTTCCTCTAGGCTCTCCATCCGGAGGTCGCGATGGAGCGTCGTGTTTCTCACGACGGATGGGGCCTGAGTCACTCGCCTAAGCGCGAGGTTCTGGACCACCTGCAGGATTCTTCTTTGGCGGGGGCTCGTGAGTGCGAACCACGCGCGGAGCAACGTATGTCAGGTGTGGCCTGACATAGGCCTTGTACAGCGACAGCTTGGAACGGAGCGGCAGTTGTGAACGGAGTAGTGGGCGCAGCAGGAACATAGCGACTTTCGCCGCTTGGGTGGCTTTCTTGACATGCCCTATCATGTTGATTCGCCGATCGATAACCACGCCAAGATAGGTGGCGTATGGACTCCAGGAGATCTGCTGGCCCTGCAGGCACAGCGGAGGAGGCAGTCTTGAGAGGCCCCCAATGCAGAGGGCTTGCGTCTTTACGATGTTGAGGGCGAGCCTCCACTCCGCCAGCCAGTCCGGCAGCAGGTCGAGGGCGCGCTGGAGTTTCTTGGCGGCGTGGTTGAGGTTCATCGATCGGGTGATCAGGGCAATGTCGTCGGCGTATAGCGCCAACAAGGTGTCCTGAGGCACCGGGATGTCATCCGTGTATAAGCTGTACAAGGCCAGAGATAAGACGCTCCCCTGAGGGACTCCGGCGGAGATCGAGTGGCTGCAGGACCGTACACTCTCCACTCGAACTCGGAAGGTCCTGCCTCGGAGAAATTCGGCGAGGACTAGCGCGACGTGGTGAGGGGTGGCGGCTTTGAGCACCTTGTGCAGGAGTCCGGGATGCCACACGCGATCGAATGCGCGCGACACGTCTAGGAAGGCTGCTGTGGCACTCTCCTTCCTGTTGAGGGTGGTTGCTGCGTGGCTCAACACTCTAGCCACCTGGAGAGTGGTGGAATGCCCGCTGCGAAATCCAAATTGTTCCTCCCGAGGAGGGAAGAACGGAAGCAAGAGTGGAAGTAAAGCTCTCTCGAAAAGTTTAGCTACCGCGCTGAGGAGTGTGATTGGGTGGTAGCTGTCGGGCTGGCGCAGGCTCTTTCCCGCCTTGGGTAGCATGATTACCAGGCCCTCCTTCCACGCCTGGGGGAAGTATCCCAGGCGTAGAATGGCGTTGAAGAGCCTGGTAAGAGCGGCTATAGTCCTCATATCCAGGTGACGAATGGCCCCGTTAGTCACCTCGTCTATGCCAGGAGCCTTCTTGGTTTTCAGCCTGCCAATGAGCTTCCGGATGGTGGCAGGTGAGAAGCAGGGCGGCACAGGTAGTGGCCGTGGTGGTGACGCAAGCGCGCGGGTGACCTCTTCCTCCATGAGCGCGTGGTGAGTAGGGCGTTCGCTCGGGTTGAGCTGGCAGACACTGGCAAGATGGTCGGCCAGTATCTCCGCTCTTTCCTCCGCAGTGAACCGCAGTGACCCGTCAGGATGTAGCAACGGGTGTGCGATTGGCCGCTTTTTGGTGAGCTGGCGGCATAGTCTGTTTAAGGAGGGCTGGTCGCTCCCTGCCTCCATAATTCGGCGATCCCAAGAGGCCGCTGCAGAGTCGACGAGGGCCTTGCGAATCTCCTCCATCAAGTGGTTGAGCTCGGTTTTCAGTGCTGGATCCCTGGAACGCTGCCACTCGGAGCGGATCCTCCGCTTCCGCTCGACGAGTGCGCGCGTACGCGCAGGAATTGGTGGTAAACTGCGCGGGGAGGCGGATGTTGTTGCCTCCTCTATTGCCTCTCGGATGGTGGTCTGTCTGTCTGTCGATGTCCTCAGGAGTGGTGATAGGTTCGGTGGTAGGCAGCCGCTGAGCTCCCAGGTGCGCCTCGAACCGCTCCCAGGAGATGCGTCGGCCGGGAGGAGGGGCCCTGGCCAGCGACAGCCTGCCCGTAAGGGTGATGAGGACAGGCTGGTGGTCAGAGCCGAAGGCGTTCGGCAGAGTCTCCAGGTGTACACCGTCGAGGTCTCGGTGTACAACCAGGTCGATAATGGATGGAAGATGAGAGCTGGCCGACGAGTAGTGCGTGGGTTCCTCGGGCCCCACTACTTCGTAACCGCACCTCAGAGCGTCTTGTTAGAGGCGGCGGCCAGTTTGGCAGGTGGAGAAGCACCTCCACGCCGGATGTTTAGCGTTCCAATCCCCGGCGGCGAGGATGGGGGAGGAGCCGTCGAGGATGCGGTGAAGCTCTCGGGTCTGGAGACGCAAGTGGCACGGGCGGTAGATAGCGTAGAGGCGGATGGCAGATGAACCTGTATGTACTTCGACACCCAGAGATTGGAACGACTGGGTGCCGAGATCGGGCAGCTGGTGGTGGACCATGCGGCGGCGAACCGCCACGAGTAGGCCTCTTCGCGGCGTTTCAGCCGTGGTGTCCAGTCGTGCGACGTGATATCCTGGCAGGTTCGAGGGGTGAGAAGGGTGTAGATGCGTCTCATTAATGAGAGCAACATCTACCGCGTTGTCGGACAGGAGGAGGCGTAGGCACGGCAGGCGACGACGGAGGCCTACTGCGTTCCAATACATGATGCGAAGCTCAGCCATTGGTGACGAGTCGCATCATGAGGTCCAGCACCGTCTGGACAGGATCCCGACCTTCCCTCAGGGCCAGGAGTACTTCCTTGAGGGTGTCGAGTGCCCTGTCAATCGCGATGAATGAATGATGATGTCTCGCCGGAACGGGATGGGCCGAGGGCGTGGATTCGGCGGCGGAAGTGGGCGCGGCCTCCGACATGCGGTTGCGCGCTTCCGCAGTGCGGGTGCGCGTCGGTTTGGTGCAGGTGACGGTGCAAGTGGTGGTCGACAGCGCGGGAGCGGGTTGTGATACGGCGGCGGCGGTAGGGGAATCCTCTCTAAGGGCTAACTTACCCTTCCCCCTCTTCCTCCTCCGTACTCCTCTCTCCGTTGGATGGTTAGCCGGGGCCATCAATGTGGTAGCCTGGGTGTCCGCTTGCACCATATTGACGGCGACGGGAGCGGAGGGTTGTCCTGTAGGGCGACGGGATGACTTCGGCTGGGAGAGGGCCACGGTGCCGGCTCTCTTGTTTTTGAGTTCGTGCTGGAATTGCGGGCACGCGGAGTGGTTAGCGGGGTGAGGCCCACCGCAGTTGGCGCACGTCGCCGGTTCTTCAAGCGGGCGCGGATAGTCCCGCGCAAAGTGACCTTACGCAGGCCATATATGCCGGGCACAAGATCCGGGGTGTTGGTGAGGATCACGAAGAAAACGCAACCAGGGCGGCCCATCCTCGCCCTGATTGGTTTTACGTACACCGCCTGGAATCCTTTCTCTCCAAGGGCTTCGATTATTTCATGAGGAGCGGTCGATGGAGGTAGTCCACGTATGGCCACCTTTCTGCTCAGCTCAGAAGGGAGGGCATACGAGAACCATGAAATACGCTGCGATTTCTCCAGGTCGCAAAGGTATCGCTGGATCACCCGGTATTCAGTGGTGGAGCTCGGAGTGAACCGGATACCTTTCCTCAGTGGACGTGCGTTGGGAGCATGGCCCAGGAGATCTTTAAGCGCTCGGAAGTGAGTGGTCCACTGAGGGAATTCCTCTACGATGAGCGGTGGCAGTCGAGGTTTAGGAACAGACGGTGGTGGTGGAGGAGCAGACTGGCTGGTTGGTGCAGTGCTATCAGACCTTAATGCATCTGCAAACGACAGGCCAGCAGGACTCGGATCGGATGTTGGTGATCCGGAGGTTGTGGCTGCGGGAGGAGGGATGGAAGGTCCAGCGGGAGGCGCCGGAGCTAAATCTACTGACCTGCGTATGCGTGGATCACGCGATGGTGGCAGCAATGAACAATCCTCGAGCGTGACCTCCATGTCTTCGCACGGGTTCAGTTCGCGGCGTCTATTGTCAAGGAACACACTTATGTGTTCCATTAGCGACCTGGAGAGGGCTCCACATTTGCGGAGCTCTGCTACGGCCGCCAAATCGGCATTCAGTTGCGATCTTGCGTTAGGCTCTGGATGATCGCGCGCCACTGGTGGTGGCCGGGGAATCGCAGCGTCGGAGCAGTTATCGGAGCATGTCGGACCGAAGCCCGAGGTGGGTATCAGCCTCCCACTGGAAGGCGGGGAAGGGATAGGATCTGGTATGGAGCTGGATTTCCTTTCTTCTTGGTCCGACAGAGCACGGAGAGCGCGGCATCTGGCGGTCTCAGGAGAATGCGGAGGATGGGGAGAGAGGATTCTCGGAGGTTCACATGATGAAGTGCGAGGGCGCGAACGAGAACGGTCTCGTCTTGCGCCACGTCGGCCACTCATCGTAAAACGCACAAAAGTTCGGAAATATGTTTAAAGGTCGTAAAAACTCGTGCCCGCACCGGCAGTCATCGGTCCGACGAACCGAAGCAAATCGAGAAACGACGGCCGACGACAGAGGCGTCGGCGGACGCGAACGCGACGCGGCGCTAGCCGAGCGCAAATGGAAACAGTAATAGGACTCGGGCCGGAAGTTAGAAACTAAACGCGGGCAGGCCGATCCTTATCATTTATTATCTTGTAAAAAACCTTTTATACCTATTGGTTTCTTTTCATTACATATGTATTTGATTGTTTAAATAATAATTAATTTGACAACACTTTTTCCTACGAACTTTTTTATTTCTTTTTTTTCCCTATTAACAATGTACAAAGATTTTGTTCCTGCCAGCCTTTTTATTCTACTTTAATCGATTTACGCTATATTTAAAATTTTTTTGTATAATATATTTTTGTATTATAAAAAAATGTATATGTATAATTTTGTGATTTATTATTATTTGTGTATGTGGAATTAAAAATAATTTAGTTGGTTGTATAATTTTATATAAATTTAAAGTTATTGAAGGTTTGTTAAGACTCATAATTTATTGTTTTTCTTATGTTATTTCTAGTCAAATAAGGTGTACATAATTTGTAATAAAATAAAAATTAATGTGCAACATATTGTTTTATTATCTTCTATTATATAGGCCGCCGGCCGTAACGCGACGGTTGTGGGTTTGATCCCTACTCGAGGAAATGAAATATTATTTAGATTTATATTTTCATTTCTTCGCTCTGGTGTCGAGGCAAAGAGCGGCGTTGAGTTCCGCCATTCAACACGCAATACCTCCCAAATTCGGTGGAAAATAAAATATTTTCGATTTCCCAATCATAATAAAGAAACTATTTAAATTACACTACACAAATTTTCAACTAAGCCAAAGGAGGAAAATAAAGAAAAATGCTTCATTGCAAGTTTTCTACTATACTATATTTAATTGGATAAGTTATACTACAACACAATACATATTAATACAATATTTTAATTTAACTAGCCTTCGATAACTATTATTAATGATATAAAAGGTCTATTTCTCTCCTAAAGTGGTGTCTCTAACGTCTCTATAGAGATTCGTTTTGATTTTAACGTGATACAGACTTTCTTAATAACTTATTGTCGCCAGTCATATCGCATCAACGCCAGGCTCATATTCACTTTCATCCAGTAAACTGAATTCATTGTCCAAATATCTTCAAAACTATACAAACAAATGCTTTTAGATTATCGCATTATTATGATGTACTCGCGTATGTAATTTTAGACTTGTCACTTGAACAAATGCTTTCCCGCAGTCTTTGCAAACATAACGCCTATCATTGGTATGTATACGCCTGTGAAAGTCCAAAGTTTTCTTTCTTTGAAATGCTTTTTTGCAGATCTCACACTGATATGGGCGTGAATCGTCGTGTTTTACTATATGCCGTTTTAGCAAATCTTTACTAAAGACTTTAAATCCGCAAATTTCGCACGCTATAGACTTTTCCTTTAAATGGACTCTCAATTGATGTTGTATCAACCTACTTTTTATTAGGAACATTTTGGAGCATATGTCGCATGAGAATTGGGAACTTTTGACATCATGGACGATAGCAAGGTGCTGTTTTCTAAGATAGTTACTGCGTAACATTTCGGGACATTTGGGACATTGTAGCTTCTCAGTTTTTTTCTGGTTGTAATTCTTCAAACACTTAGCCCATTGGATACTGGAATGAACCGTTTTCACGTGACTATCCAAATTTGCCTTCGCCACAAATCCTTTCCCGCAACTTTCACATAAAAACGTGTTAGCTTTCACATGAGATTTGTGAGCGTGTCTGAGTAATGTTCCAAAAAATCGAAAATTTTGTCCACAATCAAGGCAACGCATGCTATCATCTGACAACTTAAAAGCAAAAAGGCAATCTACGATACTACTATTGAAGATTACACTATGACACTCCGAAACATGGTTTAGAAATTCTTCTAGAGTTGACACTGGTTTCGGACACTTTTTGCAAGAAATCTCAGAGATATCCAGCTTCAATCTCGTATGAGTAGTGACGGTTCTCAGGACATTAGTTAGTTTAACTTCACTGTGCTCTTCTTGTGTGTGCTCTTTTAACTTTGAACTGTCAATAAAAGAGCAGCAACAGTAGAAGCACATAAACTTATTCGAGAACCATCTAAATGGTATGGCTGTAGAATATTCTATAATAATTGTTATTAACCTTGTGATGTATAACTTTCTGTCTCTTTCCGATAGGTGATCTATGATTTCTTGGTCTGAAATTAAGAATTCAAAAATATTAGTAGGATATTATGACACCATTGCAACTTGCTTACAGCAACAATTGCATAATAGTGTGATAACAGGAGAAAAAGTATTAACATTACAAGGATTTTAGAAATACAATTTTGACAAACTTATTATTTAACGTACCTTCTTAACCGCCTTCAAAAAAGGGGGGGTATATAATAATGTTGGAATTGAATAATATTTGAGTATGATGTTCCATTAAGGTCTCTAAGCACATGTGCTTAATTTGGCAAGAGTGTCTTTGTATGCCCACAAATTTTTCTAAAACTAAAAGTCATTTTGAGATGATTCCAGGCTTATACTTCAGTATAAGTTTCCTTTAAATCGCTTAAGTTGTTTTCAAAATATGGGGAAATTGTTTTTTTTTTGCCAATGAAATTCGGCCTAATTTTATAAAAAATAATTACTGATTTTGATTTTAATAAGAATGTTTTGCCAGTAAGCAGAAAAAATAACTTATTAAGCAAAAATAATTTTAATTTGCAATTTAAGGTAGAAAAACGTGGAGTGAAAGGCTCTAATCCTAACGATTAGGTACGTTTTATCCTTGAAACTTTTCATGAACCCAGAAAATGCTGTGGTTGAAACAGGTCCTGAGCTGCTAGGCAGACGTGGAGGATCAGGTTGGAATGTCCAGGAGACCAGTTGCTGCTAATTCGGAAGATTCCTTTAGTCTAGTTAAAAAAATGTTCAAGAAAATCTGATTAACATGCGATAGTCACTCTTGTAAATAAGTCCTCAAATATTTATTTATTTTCCTTAAAAACCAATAATGAAATTAACGACTTCTTTGTTTACTAGTTGGGTGCAATACGGGCGGACAGGACAAGTAAAAAATATATATATTTTCATGTTTCAAATTTTCTCTATAGTATTTAACCTATAGAATATTTTTGCTTAACCATGGACTAATAAATAATAAATTAAATGTTAATCAAATTATAAGTATTAAAATAATGTAAGACATTGAAACTTTTATCAATTTTCTCTATTTTACAAGATACGCCTTTGTTGCAACCAATGTATCAATTGGTACGTTTACCCTACCTCAACAATATATTCCCTTTATCTACTCTTATAATTCGAAACAGGGAAAGAGCCTAAAGGTATTTACGATAAGTGTTAGATAATTAATTACTGTCATTTTCAAATCTGAAGTCCAGAAACACATCTTATATAATCAGTTTATTTAAAAAAAAAAACTTTATTAGAGAATAGGAATTAGATATACTAAAGAACCCGTATTACGTGTTATTAATAATACGCGTTGCCATAGCATCGTCTATGTCACTTTATAAATACAAAAGTGTTGTACATAATATCAAATGCATGGTACAAGCATTATTATTTAAAAATATTAGCGTTTCGCCCTTTTGCGTTTTCTCATACATATAAACTATAAGTGTGCCAAATTTCATTCTCCTCCATTCGCGCAATTCAAGCGTAAAAATGGGTCCAAAGTTTTTGCTTCATGTATTAATATATAGATAAATTATTTTAATTGATTACTTGTTATTGCCCGCTACGTTGTTCACGTGAACTTTATCACTTTTCATGCTAAACCTTCTTGGTTAACTTGTTTTATCATGTTTTATAGCCTTAAAATTCAATTATACCCCATAAGTTACTTTCAACGTGAAGATAGCAGCGTTCGTAAATAAAAGCTGAAATACGTTGTTCATTTGTCTGAAAGTTCTTAAATAAGGCCGTCCTTCAGTTATGACATACTAAGCCGAAACGTCGACACTGATAGTTCGTCGGGTCCACCAATTTAAAGTTGCTCAGCGCGCTTTGGACTATATTGGAATATCTCCGCAGGGTCACATTCGAAACGAGGGCTAAAGTTCGATCGAGCTCAGTGATGCACCGTGGAGAGGTCTATGTCCAGCAGCGGACGAGGGCCAACAGTGGAATGTTAAACCGGCTCGAAAACAATACATAATTATTTTGATTTGATTTGCACCCCTGAAGGAAGTGTGTTGATATATAAGGAGATTATGTTGTATTTTTGTTAGGTCGAAAACTTTTCAGACCCGACAACAACAAATATATATTTAAATCCAGTCGTTACGAAGATACGCGTGTACAAATATTCAGTTATTAACTTTTCTTTTATGTTACACATAGGTAAGCAGGCCTATTAAATGCGATTCATATAACGTAATTCCTAGATGTACGAGTATTATTTGTGGGCTTTCAAATAATGTTTTTTCATGTACTTATTTGTTTTAAACGATTTATCACATAACGGACATCGGACATGTCTCACAGTGTCATGTTTGGCCATGTGATTATCTAACTCATGCTTCCCATAGGTCCTCCATCCACAGACCTCACATACAATGTTCTTTTGTTTCAAATGATTTTCCCTAATATGTCTCATTAGAATACTTTGGAATATAAAACTTCTAGAGCAGTAAGAACATTTAATTCTGTCTCTCCTATTATGAATATCAGCCATGTGATTAGATCTTTTATAGTGAGAGGGAAAGAATTCAAAGCAACTTAGGCATTTATATCTCATTCCGTGAACATCTCGCATATGTGTCCGTAGGACTCCATAATTTAGGTAAAGATCGCACTGTGAACATTTTAAATTATCTTCTGTTAGGTCTTTTTTAACGTGTTCGCAGAAATCGTCGTAGCTTTTGAATTGGACACCGCAATTATTGCACATTGATTTTAAACAACTTTTGTGATATCTATTCATGTGCAAAATCAAATGACTTATAGTTTTAAACACCATGGAGCAGAACACACACTTAATACCGTCGTTTAGATTTACAGGAGCCATATTCACACCAATTTTCGTGTTGTATTCTATTCGATGAGTCACTACTAAATGATGAACCAGCTGAAATATATCATTCATTACCATGTGGCATATTTTGCATGATATCTCTGAAACGTCTATAATAACTACATTTTCATGAAATTTGTTCATAGTATCGTATATGTCTGCAAGTGTATGACTTTTTTGGTGCGATTTCAATGTAGAATGCTCGTCAAACATTTCGTAACAATAAAAACATCTAAAGCAAGTCCGTAACCATATAAACGGCATCACAGTTGAATTTTCTAGGACGTGTGTTGTGTTTCTCTTAAAAAAATCTAATGTAGAATCTTGTTTGGTTATCTGTGTTTTTTTCGTACTTTTTCTGGTAACTATCACCGGCTCTTTATGGTTTCCGCCTGAAAGTAAAATATCTTCTTAACTTCTGTTTTTTAACTGCTTACTGTTAACACTTATACTATATTAATTCTTTAACAGCAAGGGAGATTTCACCGATTCTACAAGAATGTTTTAAGTTGTGTCTAAAGACAAATGTAACAAAAATAAACGATACCTAATAAAATGAAACTTTTATTTTGCAAAAAACATTATTAGTTAATATTATCATTAGCTAATATTATCATCTTGCGTTTTCAGTTTCTGATGCATCTTAATGTATGTTCCCTCATAATCTTAGTTTTAAAAGCTTTATCACTTAATGGACATCGGACACGTCTAACTGGATCATGGCTATATGGCAGTCATGCTTCACGTCCACAGACGTTATATACGTTGTTTTGCTTCAAATGTTTCCGTATAACATCCCTCCTTAATATACAGTGGAAGAAGAAACTTAGAGCAGTTAAGATATTTACTTTTCTCCTATCTATTATAAATATCAGCCATGTGATTGCAGTGAGAGGAAAATAAAATTATAGCAAAATTAGGCACTTATATGTCATTCCGTGAACATTTTTCCGCGTTGCATTATAAAAGGCATCACAATTGAATTTTCCAGAACATAGATTATTTTTTTCTAAAATAATCGAATTAAGGTCTTTGTTTGGTTCTCTGTGATCTGTGCTCTTTCCGTGCTAATTCTTTTCCTGGTAGCTTTCGCCGACTGTTTATGAAACTAAAATATCTTCTTAATCTCTTTTTACACTTTTAACTGCTAACATTGTTAACACTTACATTATGTTAATACTTTAACAGTAAAATAGATTTCAACAATACCACAATAATGTTTTAAGTAGTATCAAAGGCAAATGTGTAAAAAAACTATATATATTTTAAAGAACTAGCAGCTCGCTCACGGCTTCGCCCTGCTGAAACGACATGATTATTGATTTAATAAACAGAATTGATTGACAACTATAATGACTTCTAATGTAATTTTTTTACTACATTATCGTAATTTCTATAAAATTTTTGATTGTTTTGAAGTAAAAAATACGACTAATGTTGATATTTGGTATTTATAAAATACACATAAAGCTTTTATTATACGTATATATTTTTGTAACATTACGTTCTTTTTATCTATGTTATGTGAGTCTCATAATAATTTTAAAACTCTATTAAATGTGCTGATGTCAGTAAATAAATTTAGTGCTTCAGAAACAGCGTTAAATGTTAAATTATTGATTTGGTAAGAATTCATAATATTCTTTGTAAAACTGTAACATTGATTGCATATTAAACTCCTGTACAGTTTTTAAATTAGTGACATATATTATTAGATAAATATACAATTAGTAAATATGTAGTTACTACAGTGTACACGTAGATAAGATGTTTAGGCATTTTTATATAGATTTATTTCAAACGAACGAACGAACTAAAAAATCTATGTATGTACTTGATATTTCATTGAAGATCAAATCGTTCTTTATCTCTGTGTTGAATTAATTAGGACTTAAACTTAACTGTTATAATTTATGAAGGTAATCTCCATTAACAATTCAATTTTGTTTACTTTATTGTATAAAATATAATATAATAGTGCTTCAAAAATATATATTTTTATATCAAGTCATATAACCCAGACGTTTCCAATGTCATTCTTTAGCCAGGAATCTTACCAGCGCGATTATATAATATTCGCAGATAAACTAATGCCTTGAGTTCATTCAAATGACGATAACTTTTTTTTAATGAACCGATTTTGATGAACCAAACTTTAGTAGGTTAGTTGAGTTAAAACAAAGCAATTGGTTAAATTCGAAAAAAATATTTTTGCTTTCTATTATTCTTTTTAAGTGCCCCTGTATCCATTTCAGACAAAATTACTAAATGTACAGACAAAATATTTTTACTGTCTTATTATATATAGAGATAATGACTAAAACTACTTGCATTGTATTGACTGCTACGATGTTTCTTTCATGATTTAGTGGGTAGTTCACTAATTCATGAAAGAAACGTCAATATACAGTGTTTTTGTCATCACCACTTTAAATGAAATCATAGTGTTTACTACTCTATAAAAGAGTAATACTAATACAACATTTAGTTTTTTCCAAAAAGGAAAAGAAATATATTTTGAAACAAAATAAATAATAAAATTATCGTTGTAAACTAAAACGTTTAACTTTTAGTAGTATTTTATTAGTCACACGAAATACAGATATGGATAAACATCGTAAAATGAAATCGTCTTAGCTGTTGAGGTATATATATATATATATATATATATATATATATATATATATAACGTCAGTAGTCAGGTCAGCCCTAAGATCTAGTTGTAATTCTAGTCATATAGTAGCCGATCGTCTGAGGCAGAGGCACTTATGCTGGGATGGAGCAAGTAAAATCGAGATTGTCTTATATCTATTATAAGCTATGTGTATCCTTTTAATATCTGTCACAAATTAATATTGAATGTGAAAATTATTTGATAAATATGTAATTGTAAGAGTAATCAACAAAACTAATTTAATTAGTAAATATAAGTATTGTAAGCTTTGTAGCTCCATCCTCCACCTATCGCCCTTCCGGACATAGCGTGTTGCGTGGCGATCCCCAACACCGCATTCGTCGACACTTCACACACCAGCGGGGACGCACTGGTACGCGTCGCCTTGGGAGGACGGTCTATCAGTGTGCTATCTCGAAGTGCACGTGGCGTGCAGATGAAACGTTGCAGCCTTCGTAAGGGCTGGCAGTGGTCGCTACGGGCAAGCCTCTTGTACACCCTAGGGCATGTATGAAGAGGTTGATCACAGTAGACGAGGCGTAAGAGGTATGTAGAGACCGAATCTTTTGGTGCTCCGTTCTCTTTGACTACCCAGCTAGGGATAAAGCGTGAAGTTAAGTATTATAAAAGAATGTTAATTTTATTGACTATTTGCCTTTTTGACTGCACCTGTACTTATGATATTTAATCATAATGTCTTTGAGGTAGGAGTTTTAAAGTTATGATCGGTTTAAGGCCCTCTTTCAGGTTTGAGATCGATGTGGAGAAACCGTTTTCATTCATAATATATACGAATCAAAACGGTATCCCAAGATCGATCTCAGACTTGAGAGCGATGAGAGATTTATAAATACGGGCCTAAGTCTAAAACCGTTTCGTCATCAAAGGTAAGAGAGGAGCAACTCGTGTACATAAGTGAAATATACAGATATAAAGCTAATATAGGTATAGGTTGTGTTAGAGAATAATGATTAAAACTTTACTGAGATGGCGTTACTTTTATGATATAGTAGGTATTTCATTAAAGGTACTTGGCAATATGTTATTATGAGAAAGTATAAATAATGTCCATAGTGTAGGTTCACTTTCGAAGGAGTTTCTAACTGTGCCATGTGTGGACACTGAGCATAGAGACGTATGTACGTATATAAAAAAAATATATAATTTTTATTTTGCAAAAAAAAAATCATTAGCGCTAATATTATTATCATCATCTTGCGTTTTAGTTTTTAAGTGTATATTATTGTAATGCTGCCTCATAGTCTTCTTTGTTTTGAACGCTTTATCACACGATGGGCATTTAAAGTTCCTCTCATTACTGTGCTTCATCATGTGCTTTTGAAGATCATATTTGGCAAAAGATCGCCATCCACAAACACTGCAAACAGCTGTCCTTTCTTGTAAATGAGTCTCCCTGACGTGCCTCATCATAGAACTTCGATAAACGAACGTTCTTGGACAGTATGAACAGTGTACGGTTTCTCTACTCTTGTGAACCAACATCATGTGCTGAGATCGTCTATAGTGCGTCTCAAACAAATCTGAGCACGCGTAGCATTTGTATCTGTGATTATGGAAATTTTGCATGTGAGTTCTTAATTTGTTCTTGCTAATAATTCTTAAGCCGCAGTGTATACAAGTAACCGGTTTAGTTGCGTGATCGTTCCTTTTATGCTGTCTTAAATTTTTAGCACTTCGAAAGTGTTGACCGCAAATATCACACAGTACCTCTGACCAGCCTTTATGGCTCTTATTTGTATGTACCAACAAATGACCAAAAGTGCTAAATTTTTGATCACAAACTGCACATCTCACTGAGAACTCATCCAACTTGAATGCATACATTCCTATCCCAATATCTTTATTAAAATCTACACTATGTTTAACTATTAGATGTTCAACTAGCTGATACAGCTCAGTTATAGTTTCCGGACAGATTTTACAAGATATGTTCGAGACGTCAATATAGACTTCTGGCTCCCAATAATTCTCCATTGCTTTGCGTATTTCATCCTCAGCATTATGATCAATTTGGTGAGATTTGAGTTCTCTTGGATCTCTAAAGACTTCATAACAGTAAAAGCATCTGTAGGAACTTCTGAGCCATCTGAAAGGCATCACTGTGGATTTTAACACCGCCTGAATAACATTATTTCTCATAATCAGCAACTTGTCATTTGTAAATAGTTTTAATTTTAGGTCTTCAATTGGTAAATCATCCTCACTGTCCGAAGGTGCAATTATTTTGGAATATAAACTGCATTTTGAGTTTCGGCTCTTGCCTGAAAGTAAAAGTTCTTCTTAGTCGTCATTTCTTCATCACATTCATTTTTTAGTGCTCACGAAATTGATAATGGCAAATAACAATTGAGTTGGAACATCACTTATGTTCCAACTTTGGAAATATTTTTAGATGTTCTTTTTAAATAATTTATTAAAATATCCAATGTCATCCAATAATAAAAGTATACATTACTTTAAGGAAATTTTATTTCTTAATGGCAACGTAAATAAAATTATAAGTAAAAAAAATATTGTACACATTATATAAAACATTACTTATCTTATTGAGATTAAATTATAATAATTACAGACTAACTTTGAGGAAGACGACTATTTTTGTAGTTTCAAGTTGTACCTCGTATATAGCAAGCTAGGTAATAATAATATTTTTTTTATTTTCTTCTCATAAAGCTTGATCTTAATGAATACACATTTAACAACTAAACCAGTGGCAGATAGTCATAGCGTGCGTGTGCCTGCATATTATTAGTTTCATCATAGTATAGTCCGTCAAAACTCTTATTGATAATCGGAGGTACTCGCGTAAAATTGCGCAGAATATCTATGCGCAGAAATCGTTCGATCAGTGTTACCCTATTATGTTGTTTTACCCAACGCTTAGCAAATCATAATTAAAAGGTAATTGAAATATCTGATCATCTTTATGTTCTTATAGTTATACAAAACGAAAATTTTATGAGGATATCTATAAAATTTAGCAGTTCCATACATCGTTGTCAAGAATAAAATCGAGACTAGCCCGAAAAGTATTTTTTTTTAGTAATGAACAGGAGTCATTTCAAACTAAACTAAAATTCTGCTTACATAACTAATGAAACATGATATTTATTTATATACTGTATACACCTATGTACAACATAAATATTCAGTATGCGTATTATACAGTACTATACAATATGGACAAAGAAAGATCTGGCAATATTTAAACTTCTTAAAGATTATATTAAAAAAAAATTGGGTAAATTATAAAAATTAATTTTGAGATACAAAAAATAACAGTCTGGTATCCCTTTGCCTTATCGTGTTACTTGCGTTAGTGTGACCGCTACGTCTTTACGGAAAATTCGTACCCACACATCTTTATAAGTACAGTCGAGCTCACAAGATATATGTACATATGGTTCAAACATAAATATAATTAATTGTAAACAAAAATGCCTTTTATCGTTTTCATTGCTTGCTTTTTATAAATGTTTTAATTAAAACGGTAATAAATTCTTTTTTATTTGATTTTTTTGATTGAATTGATGAAGATATCTAATTATTTTTATAAATTAACACAATAGCTGAACGCCATTCTTTTTAATTTTTGCTTTTATATTTAATATTTTATTTATTTAAACTTTATTTTTTACAACTTTTTTGCATATATTTTATAATTAAAAAATGAAAAGGTAATTTTAATATGGTTTTTCCAAAAAATCATATTTTTTTATTATTTTACGTAAAACCATATTAAAATTACCTTTTCAATTTTACTTTTTTATTGAACTTGAATTGATGAGGACTTTGATGTGGCTCCATTATAATAATTACAATTCAGTACTTAATTTAATTTTTAAATTTGCTTATCCATAAGTTGATTTTGCATGTCGTTTAATCTAACACGCTAATTATTATAATATTACTAGACAAATATGCTTTACTGCGCCATTTTGTATATATGACACTATCATATATAATAATATATAATATATTCATATTTCATGGCAATGAACTGACAGCGTTGCGCTCGACTGTACCGTAGTGACGTGACCATCCGCGCTCACGCCGCACCGATCCTCCGCGAGCCCTCGCGGAGTATCGGTGCGGCGTGAGCGGGTGTCTATGTGCAGATATCGAAATACGCTTTCTGCGCAATTCTACCGCGCGTACTTCCCATACGCAATAACGATAGTGTCGGACTATAACAATATAAGTAAATCGCCAATCGCCCAAACGCAAGACATTACGTATTGAGTGACGAAAGTCAATGCCGTGTTTTGTCTTGCCAGGACAGGGAAATTATAATAATAAATTCCCCGAGTATCAAATACACAATCATCGCATTTACTGTCAGATGATATTAACACAATTTAATTTGTATATTTATATTTAGTTGTATTCGTGGTATTCGTCAAAAACGCACTCAGTCTTTAAACCAGGAGAAAATATAAAAGTGGAGTATATTATATTTTTTCACACGCCGCTTAATACAAAAGATTTGTGTTGTTAGAATTAATATGGCGCAGATTTATGGCGACAAACTAGCGTAGGTATATTATTTTTACAATATACTATTTTTTAAATACCATCGCTTATTCTAACTAACTATTAATAATAAAGCTAATTAACTATTAATAATAAAGATTATGTGTTTTATATTTCTATTATACAAACGGTACATTATCTATACTATAGTCACTTAGAAATATTATTTGATCATGATATTAGTTTTATAATTGAGATTCTCTGATACTTATTATATTAGAAAAACAAATTATAAATTTGATCGAACTGACATAAAATTGCCATAAATAGACGCAAATTTATTTAATGTCTGAAAATCTATCCAAATCTATCTTTTCTGGGTATACCATTAGGCCACTAATGAGCAGCGTATGGATGTTCGTATGGGATTATCGGTGGTTGTATAGCTTTATGCATTCTTATAAAATGAGCCCTCATAATCTTCTTAGTAGTGAACGCTTTATCACACACGTCGCACTTAAAATTCTTCTCCCCACTGTGCTTGTACATATGGTTTTTCAAGCGATTGCTATTAAATGCCTTCCAGCCGCAAACTCCACACACATGGTTCCTCACTTTTAAATGAGTATCTCTTAAATGGGTCATCATCATGCTCCGAAATACAAAAGTTTTCGGACAATGCAAACATTTTATCTCCTGTCTATTTTTATGTTCAGTGGCCATGTGCCTCGATCGCTTATAATGACTTTGAAACGTCTGAGCACATACTAGACATTTGTATTTTTTGTCCAAATCATGCTGATTTTTCTGATGGGTCTTCAATTTGGATCTTGTTTCGAACTTTTCTCCACACTCAGTACAAAGCAGCCCAGTATTTTCGTGCACTATTTTAACATGAGTTCGTAGTAAATTTCCATCTTTGAAATGCTGCCCACAAACATCGCATAAAATTGCTGAAGTGCCCTTGTGATCCTTATTAGTATGATGAAGCAGGGGCCCAAAAGTATAAAAACTGGCTCCACAAGCCAAGCAATTGACGGAAAAATTGTCTAACTTGAACGCAACCATACAAATTCCTATATCCTTATTGTATACCACACCATGTTTTAACACTAAATGATCTATTAAATCATACAAATCTGAAAAATTATCCAGACATAATTTGCAAGACAGGTTTGAAATGTCCACGTAAACTACCGACTCCCAATAATTATTCATAGCTTGCTCCTTAATCTCGTCACCAATGTGGATGTGCTGATGATTCTTTAAATCTGAAGACTCTTGGAATATATCGTAGCAATAGAAACATCTATAGGAACTTTTCAACCATCTGAACGGCATTACTGTTGAGTTAATTAAGACTTGGAGGACATTGTTCCTCATTATCTTTCTTTTATCCTTAGCTGATAGTGCAGATTTAGTCACTTGTACCGGGATCAATTCCACGTGTGGCATTGTATCATCGACGGCATTCTGGCCACCCCTAGGTTCCCCTGCAAGGAAAACGTGCTTGTTTTAATCTTTTTCGATGCATTTTCTAGAGGCAGCCAGGCGTCATGCAGTTTCGTAATCGTACGTTTTACACAAAAAATATATTGCTTAAAAAACGTTAAGTGTCCTTTTGCATTACTATAAATTTTATATTAAGAATATATATAAATAATAATAATATACTAATAACTTTGGGCCATTTTTTGTAAAAAGTGGCCATAAGTTTTAATTATTAATATATAGATTACAATATATACTTAATTACATAATTATTTTATGTAGATATTTTTATAATGTATATATCTAAATTTAGAATAAATATATACTACTAGAATAAGAGCATGACCGCTATGGTAGAAGAGGTGACCGCTGCGTTCCTATCTTTCAAAGCCATATTTAAATTATACTCCACAATGCGTTTTGTCGTTGCCCAACATTTTGAGTGCATCATTTATGCCTTCGCTATAGTACGTGCAGCTGTCGGTGTGTCGAGATATTCATACGACGGCGTGTAAAACGCTATCATGTATTATAGATACAGCCTATCGATTGATTTGGTGTTTACCACTACAACGGTGGCGCTGGTCAGATCCGAGATTCTTTCGCCTCCTGGATAGAGTGAGTACAGTCTACTTAAGATCTTTGTTAATAGTGTTATCTTGATGTCATAAAAAGGGATCGTACTGTCCTTTTAGTCGAGTATATACAAGGGAATATAACTCGCAGGGCGTAAGTGATATATATTTAGTAGTAACCTTTTTACAATTATAAACATTATGTTACGCAAAACATTAACTAAATTAACACAAAGAAAACCAGGCTAAGTTTATAAAAGGAACCATTTAATAAAATTTAAAATAAGACAAAACAAAGAAAAACTAAATAATATACGATATGAGATCAAAGTTTTATAGTTAAGACAAAACACTAGTAGTTGATATGTTGTGCATGAACAAAATCGTATTTTGTAAATAAATATGACATGACATAGCTAAACACCAAATAACAAAATTGTGGTTATATGACAAGATATATTAATTTTTTTCATAAATTTAACTATCAGAAATATCAGACATAAAACTTGCCTAACGGTCTTAGTTATAGTCTACGTTAGATGAATTATCTAACCTATCACTGATATAAAGAATGGTAAATAAGGTAAGCTTATTTTTTTTAATTTTGCTATCAATTATATTCACTGTAGTAATGAGTTTCTTTCTCATGTTTCTGCAAACTTTCGGCATCCACAAATCCATAGCGACAGGAGCGACATACTCTGCCAAAGTTACCAGTGTGCACTTTCATGTGAGCTCGTAGATTACTCGATCTTCCAAAACGCCTTTCGCACAAGCTACATACATAGTTTTTCTCCCCAAAATGCTTACGTTTGTGTAATTTGATCATCCATTTGATACCTGTCTTATAACCACAAATATCGCATTCAAATCTAATATCTGAATGCAGTGACTGAATGTGTAATAGCATCGCTCCTTTTGTTGTGCATATTTTAGAACAATAATCACATTTTATTCTGTATTTTTCCACATTATGTATCTTCCCCATGTGCACCTTTATTTGATACTGATTACCAAAAGTTGAGCTGCAAAGGCTACATTTGACTATCCTCTGGACGCCATGAATCCTTTGCTTATGTTTTTCGAGTTTATGA
Organism: Heliconius sara; assembly: GCA_917862395.2. Lineage (NCBI taxonomy): Eukaryota > Metazoa > Arthropoda > Insecta > Lepidoptera > Nymphalidae > Heliconius > Heliconius sara. The sequence continues at coordinate 18,014,549 of OU860796.2, read as the reverse complement.
AAAGCATCTAACATTTTCCCGCAAATTTTACATTTGTACCCAATGTGGCTGTTACTGAAGTGTCGTTTCAATCTTATTTGATCTATGAAGCTGAGACCGCAAATTTGGCATATATAGGGATGGGCGATATGCTTTTTATACATATGGCCCATCAGAGACGTATAATTGTTAAATTTATCGTCACACAGAGTGCACTCAAGAATATTTTTCGTTAATATAAATGGAAATACACAAACTCCCACGGAATTATCATATTCTTCTTCATGCACAGCCACTATGTGAGTTTTTAGATCTTCAATAGATAGTAATGGTACATTGCAGAGCTTACACGACAGATTCTTAATATCTATTTTAATTGGAACATCTTTGGTTATAATTCTTTGTGATACAAATGATTGTAAATCTACGGATTTGTGACTAACGATGGTGTGTTCCTTGAGAGAGTCACAATCCTTTATTTGTTTATGACAATAGAAGCATCTGAAGCATCTTGTGTTCCAGAGGAATGGCACAACATTTCCGTAATATAGTAGCATAATTATATTTCTTCGTAGAATAGTTAAACGTTCTAGACAGGACTCTTGGTATTTCTTTGTTCTTATCCCTGTAAAGACATTTTTCGTTTACGATCCTTTCTTATATAAATGTCTTTCTTATAATAATTATAAATCATGATGATTTTAGTTACGAAATAGAAATATTACATAATAAAAATATTCTTATGTAAAATTTATTTAGTTTTAAAAAATAAATTATAGTACATGATATTTACACAACTTGATATTTAAATAGCTAAAGAAGTCTTGTTAAAGTTTAATATAAGATACTTTTTGTTCGTAAAAATCACAGCTCTATAAAACTAATTAATATCTTCCACAATTTGTTCCACATCTTCCAATTCACTCACGAATTTTATTTGAATTAGTTCACTACCATCGATTGCATTGGTGACACTCGTATCTTTTTCAACTGTATTTTGGGGATGCCAATTCTTGATATGCTGTCTCAAATTATGGCGATGGCTAAAGTCCTTGTCGCACAAAGAACATACATATTTTGTTTCAGAATGGACACATGAGTGCGAGTTCAAGTTTCCCTTTTTAGAAAATTTTTTCCCACAAAATGAGCACATGAACTTTTTATCACCATTATGTTTCAACATATGCAGCTTCACATCATATGGTTCGAAGAATTTGTCACCACAAACTTGGCATTCAACATTTTTCTCTCTTAAATGAACTCTCCTCATATGCCGAGACATTATGCTCTCTTGAGGATACACTTTTGGACAATATGGACATTTGATTTTTAATTCCTCAACTCCGTGAATATTAGCTAAGTGTAACTTTTTAAAATATGGGCTTTTAAATGTTTCAGGGCAATGTGGACAAGTAGATAGATTAAGCATATGCACGTTCTTTTCGTGAAGTGTCTTTTTTGACAACGTAGATAAGCTTATCCCACATAAGTCGCATGTGTATCCTCCTTCTCTGTGATAGTACCTGTTGTGCATTTTCAAATGATTCTCGCCTTGAAAACTTGTTCCGCATACGTCACAAATATAATCGTGGGCCAAATGATGTTTATTAGCATGACGGAGTAAATATTCAAAGAAAATGAATTTCATATCACAAATTGGACAGGTCGATTGTCTTTTGTCTAATTTGAAGGGAAGGAAACAGTTCGGTACGCTAACATCATATTCAGCATCATGAGCTATTATCAAATGGTTTATCAATTGTTCTAGATTTGTAACCGATTTTGGGCACAATTTACAAGATATGTCGGTTACGTCAATTTTCACAGCTGCATCTTTGTTTCTATTATTTTTAGTACGATCATGGACGACAAGTTCTAAATTAGCAAACTGATGGTCATTAGCTGTGTGTTCACGCAATAGGACTGGATCTTTCATGGGTTCGGCGCAATAGAAACATCTATACCTGCCCTTGTACCACATGAACGGAGTAACATTGCTATATTGCAAAACATATTCGACATTACGTCGTTTAAGTAACAGTTTACGCACCATTTCAGTTTTCTTATATTTGTCCTCCACTGTACACAATTTTGTACCTGCAAAAAAATGTGCGGTTTATATATTTCTATACTATACGTCTCTCTTGCGAACTTCATTTAATCATTTTTCGTGATATATGCACACGTTTTGTCCTTTTACATTAGTAATGTCTTTTTAACATATTATCTTTTACTGTATTAGTAGAATCCATTTATTTTGTATTAAGTTTTAATAGGTGGTAGGAATAATGAGAAAAAAAATACTTTAAAATTATATTTATTTTATTATAACTTATAATACCAGGCATTAATCAGTACGAGTATGTTCCTTATGTAAATACAATAATACTACATATATTTATTATTTACAATAATTTTACGAAATTATATAAATTCTTTAAAATAATTGTGTAAAGCAGTAATTACATATTTTTTGTATCATATATATGCCATGCCGTAAATTAACTACAATAAAACACAAGTAACTTATAAACGAATGTATCTTATAAATATAATCAGTCTATATAAAGCAATATTTCTAACTAACGAAAATATATTGACTGTTGCCAAACAAGACAACCAAATGTTTAATCTTAAGCCATAGAGACAAATAATTAGAGTTACATACAGATTAAACATGGCCATATTTTTTATGCATTTCTGTGTGAGCGCTCAAATTACTGCGCCTCAAAAACGCTTTACCACATACCTCACAACTGAACTTTCTTTCGCCTTTATGCTTTACCATGTGAAGTCTTAATAGATAATTATCAAAAAACTTTTCATTGCAAACTGTACAGGGCACATTTTTCTCTTTCAAGTGAGTCCTACGTATGTGGTCTTTCATAAAAGAATTTCGCGTAAACATTTTCCCACAGTATGAACATTTATGGCCTATATCATGGACTTTAATTAGATGTTTTTGTTTATGATATTGTGATTGGAACCGCTCTGAACACTTCGTACATTGGAAATCTTTAGCGTTGTGAGATTTCGCTTTGTGTCGACCTAAGCACCATTGGTTTTTATACTTTACGCCGCAAACGTCACACTCGCACGAACCAGTATGCGCATAAGTTATATGCACCTTTAAATTAGCCACGTTTTTGAAGCTACGGCCGCAAAAATCACAAATTCTGTTATTATTACTATGTTCGGAATTGATATGTCTTAGAAGGGATCCGAAATATCTAAAAATAGTAGAACATATTGGGCAAGGAATACTGTCTTTGATTATTTTAAACGATTCAAAACATCCGGTTGTTGCTTTATCGTATTCAGCTCCATGCTTAGTTATAAGATGATCTATTAAAGAATCTACATTATCTATGGATTCAGAGCACACTCTACACGATAATGATGATATGTCGATTTTAACCGATATCCTTTCACCTTTACAATTTTTCATACATTTTTCTTTCAGATCACAAGTTGGATGCGCCTCTACTACATGTTGTTTGAGGTCATCAAATTCCACATAACTTTTAGAACAGTAAAAGCAAGAATATTTTGTGAAGAATTTAAATGGTACTGCAGTAGACATGTTCAGAACACACAGTATATTTTTTCTTATTTGGTTAACATTCTTTTTCTTGTTAGGTTGTATAGTTTCTTCATCGAAGGCTTGTTTTACTTTTACATCCCATCTTTTACTGCACTTTGCAATATGCTGTTTAAGGCCTTGAGAAGTTTGACATTTTTTTGAACAATACGGACAGTTATCATCAGAATGATCACATTTTATATGTCTTCTTAAAAGAGTGTAGGATGGGAAGCGTAAATCACATATTTTGCATCTTCTAAAGTGAAAATTATTCTTATGTTTACTTAAAAGTATGTAGGAATCAAAAAAATCTGAACACTCATCGCAAGGATATCCACCTTCTTGGTGATAGCGTCTCATATGTATGGCCAGATCTCGTTTTTTACTGAATTTTTCACCACAATTATCACAAATAAAGGTATTTTGAGCATGAGCTATATTAGTATGTTGTATTAAGTAACCAAAATAAGTAAATTCTTGACCACATATCCGACATCGACAATCTGAAAGCTGATACTCCTGTATAGGTATATCTATACTTTTATCGTATTCCAACTCGTGTTTATTTGTCAAATGATCTACAACCTCATCAAAACAAGTTAACGGCTCGTAACAAATGTCACATGCTATCTCTGAAACGTCTATCTTAACTTCTATATGACTTCCTTTAATAAGTTTCAAGGCGTAATCACTTGTACTACAAAGACCATGAGATTTTGTATGTTTTCTGAACGATTGATATTCATTATAATTTTGACCGCAATAAAAACAAATATACCTCCCCCGCCATTTAAAAGGTATTATTGTTGTGTTGTTGAACAGTATTTGCAAGTTTTTTCGTCTGCGCTCAGATGGGCAGACATCGTACGGGACCTCATCTGTAAAGAAATTTTTCTTGCTAAGAATCTTCCTTTTAAGATTTTATTTATTCTTTCGTCAAGTTGTAAATTAGTTCATTTTACATTATTGTAATATTACATGATTTGTGATGGTTTTGTATGTGAAGACATATGTCCCCGTAAGTTTTTCTTCCATAAAAATTTTTTACCGCATACATCACAGTGGTAATTCCTCTCGCCATAATGTTTGATCATATGTTGTTTTAGACTCTGTGAATTAAAGAATCGTTCTTGGCATGCAGTACATTCTACATTTTTCTCTTTTAAATGAGTCCTACGTATATGATTGTTAACTGCAGACTTCCCAGTGAATAATTTGTGACAATAGGAACATTCGTGTCCAGAACCATGTGTTTCAATCTTATGCCTTTGCATTTCGTAGGTAGATTTAAATCTTTCTTTGCATTCGTGGCACTTTACTATTTTAGTGCCGTGTGCTCGACCTAAATGTGTTTGCAAGTAGTTATTTGTAAAAAAACGCATATCGCATACCGAGCATTTAAAACTAGCCAATTTATGGTGTCGAGTTATATGTGCACGTAAATTGGGTGAATTTCGGAAAGCTAGTCCACAATGTACACATATATTTTTATTATCAGAGTGACTTTTACCGACGTGATGTAATAATGATCGAAAATAACGAAATATTTCAACGCAAAATGGGCATGGGAAATTATTCTTTATTAATTTGTATGCTTGCAAGTTAACAGTAGCAGAACTATCACACTGTATTTTATGTTCAAAATTTAAATGATGTATCAATATATTTAAATCTTGTAACTTTTGAAAACATATTTTGCAAGACAGTGTCGAAACGTCTACTTTGATTAAGCCATCTTGTCTATGGCGTAATTTCATAGATTTTAAATTTGTATCACATAACGGATGCTCTAATATTGTGTGCTGTTTGAGATCATCACACTCATGAAAGTCTTTAGGGCAATAAAAACACCTAAATCTGCTCATAAAATATTTAAACGGCATCGCTGTAGACATGTTAAAAATACATGCCATGTTATTTCTAATTTGCTTCACTTTTGGACTCTTGCTTATAATTTGTATGTTGTGTGTGGGCATCTTAATGCTTTCTGTGCATTCTATTACGTGTTTAACAAAAGATTTCTTATCTGGGATAGAATAGTAACAAAAACTACATTTGTATTCTATACTTATATGATCGTTTTCAATATGCTCTAAGCACTTTTTAAAAGATAAGAATGTTTTTAAGCAAATGTTACACTTAGACGGATGCCAATTTCGTTTATGGTTTAAAAGATCGGAACTTGTTGGGAAGTTACAAGAACATTTCAAACAAATATACTCAGTTCTATGTTTAGTACGATTGTGAGTATCTAAATCTCTTTTTTTATTAAATTTTTGTTTACATTTGGGGCAAATTAAGTTTTGACTAGGATGTCTTATATTAACATGACTAATTAATTTACCTAAATAAGTAAATTTTTCATCGCACCAAAGGCATTTTAAATCAAATAACCGATACGGAACGATCGATAGCTTTACATTTTTATTATAAAGTAAGTGATGTATTGTAACTAAGTGATTTATAATTGTTTCTAGGTCCACAAATGATTCTTTACACAGCTTACATAGTATATTAGACGTATCAATTTTCACTTCAACATCTGCCGCCTTTATTAACTGTAACGCTCGATCTTTTTCCGAACATTGGCCATGTTCTTCAGTATGAACAACTAACTTTTCATATGTTTTTATGGTTTCCCCACAGTAAAAACACATGTATTTACCACGCCATTTAAATGGTAATATCGAGGTATTGTTGAATAATATTTTTAGATTGAATCTTCTTAATCTATTGGCACTATGCACCTTGGATTGGGTGTTTTTATCTGTAAAGAAATTAATTCTAGTTTCAGACACTGTGACGTTTGTTTTAAAATAAAATTAAAGGTTCCTTATTTCTTTTCGTGGTTCAAATAATTTTCATTATACATATCTGCCATTTAATTTTTAATCGCCGGATTATGTTCTGATTACGTTTTCCAAGTTTAAGTTAGATGGAAAACATATTTCATAATACGAGTTGTCGTATGTACATAAATATTCTATTGTTTTATTAAATATGAGCATCTTAATTATTTCCCAGATGTAAAGCCATATGACTTCTTAAATTTTTTTTCCATAAAAACTTTTTACCACAGACATCACAATGAAAATTTCTCTCACCGTTGTGCTTAACCATATGAGTTTTTAAACATTGAATATCAAAAAAATTCTCATAGCAGATATGACACTCGACATTTTTTTCTTTCAAGTGAGTGCGTTTTACGTGATCTAACATAAAACAATTGGAGGTGAATAGTTTACCGCAGTAGATGCACTTATGTCCCGAACTGTGCATATTAATCATGTGCCTTTGCATTGTGTAGTTCGAAGTAAATTTTTCTTTACACTTCGGACATTCAAACACTTTGATTGCATGTAAGCGACCCAAATGCGTTTGTAAATACTTGTTCGAAGAAAATTCTTGGTCACATCGATTACATTTATACGTGCCCGTTGTTTTATGATGGTTGGAAATGTGTACTCTTAAATTTGGCAAATTTCTAAACGATTTTCCACAATGCATACAAATATTCTTATTATCCGTATGAATTTGACCCATATGCCTCAATAGCGTACTGAAGTGTGTATAAACCTCTTCACAAATTGGACAGGGATAATTATCTTTTATTAACTTGTAAGATTGCATATTACTGTCTATGGATTTATCATAAAACACTTTGTGCTCAGACAACAAGTGATCAATTAAAGACTCTAAATTCCATAAATTTTTATAACACATTTTGCAAGAAAGCGTTGATATATCAATTTTAACACACCCTTCCTGTCTGTTTCGTAATCTCATACACTTAAAATCAATATCACAAACGGGATGTTCTATTACTGTGTGTTCTTTAAGGTCTTCACAATCCGTGAAATCTTTAGGGCAGTAGAAACATCTAAATCTATTCATAAAATATTTAAAAGGTATAGCTGTAGACATGTTAAGTATGCAGGCAATATTATTTCTAATTTGAATCACAGCTGGTTTCTTGTCGTCGTCTATTATATACGTATCGTCTCCATTCATTCCGTGTTCTGTACATTTAGCGGCGTGTCTTAAAAATCCTAACTTCGTGTTCATAGATTTAAGACAGAAACCACATTTGAGCGGTTCATTCGCGTGCTCTAACTTCATATGCTTTAATCTTTTCTTTTGACAGGAGAATTTCAGAAAACAAATGTTACAAACAGCAATATGCGATTTAATTTTATGTTCCTCAAGAGAAGAGTGGGATAGAAACATTTGGGAGCATTTTAAACATTTGTAGTTATCCTTATGTTTAAGTCTCATGTGAGCATCTAAATACGGTTTTCTGATAAATTTTTGATGACAAATTTGACATTCTAGACTTTGAATTGGATGTTTATGATTAACGTGTGCAACTAATTCATTGACTTGATCAAACTTTTGATCACATGAAAGACACTGCAAATCTATTAGACGGTATGTCATTATTATAAGTTTGACGTCTTTGTCGTAAGAAAATGAGTGTTTTGAAATCAAATGGGATATTATTTCTTCAAAAGTAGCAAAAGATTCGTTGCATATTTCACAAACAATATTTGATATATCAACTTTTACTTCTGCGTCATCAGTTTTAACTAATCGTAAAGCACGATCGTCTTCGAAGCATGGACCGTGTGCTTTAGTGTGTTTACGTAAATCAGCATATACAGGCAATTCTTCTCCACAATAAAAGCATCTACATTTTCCTCGATACTTAAAAGGAATTATGGATGTGTTGTTGAATAAAATAAGAAGATTTCGCCGCCTCAATGTATTAGAGTTAGGCATCTTCGAATGTATTATATCTGAAAAGAAATTTTCCGGGTTGTAAAATGTACCCTTAATGACGTATAAACGACCAATTAACCTAAATATTATTATGACCATACGTATGAGGGTACTTTCACACCAATTTTGATATTATCTACGAAACTCAGATATTTCGTTCATGTGAAGACATATGACCGCGCAAATTCTTCTTCCACAAGAATTTCTTGCCACAAACATCGCAATGATAGTTTCGTTCTCCCACATGTTTTACCATGTGAACATTTAAAAGCGCTCTATCAAAGAATTTCTCACGACAAACAGTACACTCGACATTTTTCTCCTTTAAATGAAGACGTCTTACGTGATTTTTCATATGAGAATTGCGTGTGAACATTTTTCCACAATAGGGGCATTTATGTCCAAAGCCATGCACGAGAATTTGGTGTTTACGCATAAGATGCTGAGTGATAAATTTTTCTACGCATTGTGTGCACTTATATTTCTTTGTACCATGTACATTAGCTCTGTGACGGGCAAGTTTTTCCAAATTCCAAAATTCCATATTACAGTCGGGACATTTACAAGCTTTAGTTCTATGATAACGAGACATATGAGCGCGGTAATTAGGGTGGCCCCTAAATGTTAAACCACATTGAGCGCAAACAATATTGTTATCCGAATGAAACTCATTCATATGTTCTAAAAGTTTTTTAAAATACCTAAACATCGTATGTGGGCAAATCGGACAAGGAATATTATCTTTAACAATCCTATAAGATTGCAGGCAATGTACGGATTTATCGTAATTTATTTCATGATTTAAAATTAGATGATTTATAAGGTCATTTAATTCAAGTGCACTTTCAAAACAAAGCTTGCACGTTAGATTTGAAATGTCTATTTTAACATTAACATCTCTACCTTTAATCATTTTCATAGCTTTGCAATGTTCACTAAAATTAGGATGATCATTGACATTGTGATCTTTTAAATTATCAAAATCTGTGAAATCTTTTGAACAATAAAAACAACGAAACCTATTTTTAAAGAATTTGAAAGGAATAGCAGTGGACATTTTAATAACGGACGCTATATTTTGTCTAATTTTTAAAGTTCTAGTATTTCTTTCTTTTAATAACCGTGGTTCTTTTTTAACACCACAGTTGGATAGATGTATTTTAAAACCTAACTTCGAAGTTAATATTTTGAAACATTTAGGACAAGAAAAGTGGTATTTTGTCGAATTGTTTACTACTGGTCCTGAATCCAATTTACGCAGAACGTGTACAGAACTTTCGTTATGTTTTATTTTTATGTGGGTTTCCAATTTAGATAACTCTGTAAAACACTGACTACATTCCAAACATTGTAGCCTTTTTAAATTAAAACATTTAATAAAACTAATATCATCTTTCAAATTATGAGCGGATGCTAAATGATTAACCAGGCCATTGTAATCCATATGTGATTGTATTTCACAAATTTCGCAACTACTATCAGATATATCTACCTTTATTATTTTTGAATAAATATTGTTGAAAACTTGTCCTATATCGGATATTTCATGTGATTTTGTATGTTTTTTGAGATCATCATATTGAGACACCGGTTTTGCACAAAAAAAACAAGCGAGGCCGTTGTTTAATTCAAAAGGAATGATAGTGGTAGTGTTAAAAAATATTTGGAGACATTGACGCTGCGACGCCGATAGTGCAGTAGAGCATTCGATAGCATCCGATTGCATTTTACAATCTGAAAACAAAATGCTATACTGTATGTTCGGATATTTGTATGTTAGAATGATGTGGAACTTTTTTGTGATACAATTATAAAAATATATATAACGCAATTGGGCAAGATTTTTTATAATTCATATAAATACAATATATATAAAAAAAGCTTGGACTTGTCTTTGGTAATATAATTTATATATTAATTACATCTACGCCATAGATCAAATATGTATACTTCGGATGCCACTTATATAGCATTGATTAGTTTATTATGCCGCGCCATATGCGTACGCAAACTTTTCCGCCAATAAAATCTTTCACCACAAATGTCACAGTGAAAATTCTTCTCGCCACTATGTTTAACCATATGTCTCCTTAACAGAATGTTATTAAAGAACTTCATATTACAAATAGAACATTCCACATTCTTCTCCTTCAGATGCGTTCGTCTTATATGATCTCGCATAAAGGAGTTTCTAGTAAATAGTTTGCCACAGTAAGAACATTTGTGGCCTGAGTCGTGTGCTTCGATCAAATGCTTCTGTCTTAGATACTGCGTGGCGAAGCTTTCCGGACACTTAGGACACTTAGCTGCCTTGACACCATGAGCTTTCGCCATGTGCATATACAACCTCGACGGTATATTACATTCTGCTCCACATATATTACATTTAAATCTGCCGTCTCTATGATGTCTCCATATATGAACACGTAAGTTTTGATCTCTTCTGAACGTCTGACCGCAATATACACAGATAATATTATTATTAGTATGCTTATTATTCATATGTTTTAATAACGTTCCAAAGAAACGAAATATTTCAGTAGGGCAATTTGGACACGCCATGTGATCTTTGATTAGTTTGTACGGTTGTAAACAAGTTGTTATTGATTTATCATAACTCGCATTGTGTTTTAATATGAGATGGTCCAAAAGAGTATCGAGATCAGTCATCGATTCAAAACAAATTTTGCATGCTAGTGATGAAATATCGATTTTAACACAGGCGACGGATTCTCGACATTTTTTGATACATTTTTCCTTTACATCACAAATAGGATGTTCTAAAACTGTATGTTCTCTCATTGAATCCGAATCTGGGAAATCCTTGGAACAGTAAAAGCAATTAAATTTGTTTTTGTAAAAATTAAATGGTATCGCTGTGGACATATTTATAACTATGACAATATTTTCACGAATTTGTTTGACACTTGGTCTTTTCACGCCTTCATAGTTACAATCGAGGTCCATTACTTCGCACTCTTCTTTCTTAATTGCTATGTTGAAAATATCACCTTTGCATTTACGTAAATGCATTTTAAGGCCTTGTTTTGTGTGAAAATCTTTGTAACATATTTCACACTGGAGCGAACCATCATCAGGATGTTCTATTTCCATGTGTTTTTGTTTCAATACCGCAGAAGGTAGCCGTAGATGGCAAATGCCACATCTAGTAAGATGTCTGTTACTTCTATGTTTCCGCAGTATATTAAGAGAACTAAAGGTCTGTGGACAAATCTCACATCTATAACCACCCTCTCTGTGATAATTTTTAATATGAGAGAAGAGATCGCGCTTTTTATTAAACTTTTGGTTACATTTGTCACATATTAAACAGTTTTTCGGATGATTATTATTTACATGGGACACTAAATACCCAAAATACGTAAATTTTTCATCACAAAGCAAACAACTTAAGTCCACCAGCCTATACTCTTCTATAGCCATATCCACTTCTCTATCGAACTCTAATTTATGCTTAAGAAGCAAATGAGTCAAAATATCATCGAAAACCGTAAATTCTTCATTACAAATTTCGCAGCCAAGCTTTGATATATCGATTTTAATTTCCATGTTCTGTCCACCTTTGAGAACTTTCAACGAATGATCTTTGGTAGAACAATTGCCGTGGGACTTAGTATGTTTTCTAAGTTCCGAATATACTGAAATATCTTTACTGCAATAGAAGCAAAGATATTTGCCTCTCCATTTAAACGGTATAACCGTCGTATTGTTGAAGAGCAATTGAAGGTTTTTCCTTCTACGCATCGATGATGATTCGCTGCCTTTTAGTTTCCGAGGTTTTATATCTGAAAAGAAATTTTTAACTGTAAATGTACCCTTTACCACTAAGAAAAGAAAAATAAAAAAAAAACTATTTAAAACATGATATAAAATGGTGTCTTACAAATATTACATGTAGGGTACATTTAAAGTTCGTTCCATCACAATATACTATAATACAAGATATAGTAGTACATTTCTAACTGTAGATGTTACAAATATGTGAAATTTTGCGCAGATTGAATATTATTTATAGTCAACGTTACACACATGTATTATAAGAATATTCAGTAGTTATCGATATACTCGTATCATTATATAATTGGTCAGTGATATGCAATATTAATAATAATTAGAAACTCGATTCTTTTGCCTATTCTTATTAAGGGAGCTAGAGCTCTTGGATGATCACGAAAATACGCGAGACGCCTTTGTTTAAAAGTGCTAAATATAAAATATAATCTCAAAATCTGGCCCAAAAAATTAGTACCGATGCGTACCAAATCATTTATTGCGCATCAGTATGATGCACTTTAATATGCAATCTTAATCTATAATTTCTTACGAACGCCTGATCACACAATGAGCAAACAAAACGCCTGTCATCACTATGTATCCGCATATGATCACGCAACGTTTGCTTCCTCGCATACGACTTCTTACACACTTCACACTGATAAATCCTTTCACCTACATGCTTTATCATATGTTTTTGTACGTGGGTACGAGAAAAAAACTTTTGATCGCAAATGGTACATGCGAAATTCTTCTCCCTAACATGCACTTCCTTCAAATGAGCGACCATTTTACTTAAAATGTGAAAAGTTTTACCGCAAACGGGGCAGTTAATTAATGATATTTCTAAATTGTGGATGTCGTGATGATGGCGTTTACGCAATGTGTAATTTTGGAACGTATCCGGACAGAAAAGGCACTTAACTGTGTGTTTTTTATTATGAACTTTTATTTCGTGATTGTTTTTTTGTGTTAAAGATACGAAGATTTCCGAACATAATTGACATTTAAAACGAGAGGCGTGGCAGAGTGAATGGCACCTTAGTCTATCCTGACTCAAAAATGACTTTCCGCACAATTCACACACATAATGGCCGAAATGTTCATTCATGTGCTGATTCAGATTAATAAAATACTCAAACTCCTTTGCACAAATGGCACATTTATATTTATCATCTTGTAACTTGTATGGGATAACACCATAATCAGCGTCCGTAAACATTTTGTCATGTTTACATTTTAAATGATTTACAAATTCGTTTACTTCGTCGAAATTTTCATCGCAAATTCGACATTTTGCTGTGGAAATGTCAATTTTAACTTTTTCATCCCCTTTTAAGTATAAAACGGCAGATTTATTACTAGAATCTTTATGCTCGACCTTTGTGTGTTCTTTTAATGGCTCTAAAGTTTTAAACGATTTGTGGCAGAAGAAGCAAAGATAGTTATGTCTGTGCCATTTGAATGGAACAACTGTAGAAGTTTCTAGAATGATTATGGCGTTTCTTTTCATAAGACGATTTCGCTTCGTCGTGGATATTGAGGACTTACTCACGGCCTCTGGCGCCAGCTTTGGGCGTTTATCACCTAAAAATTTAAATTCAATCAATATTTGCCTTTATCTTCTTATTTCATTTGGTTTCTTTTTATTCCGATATACATTAGTCGATATTAGATGCCATACAAGTTTGTATTCTTCTCAAATCTCAATCAATAGGTCAATAATATGCATAATCATTTTTTTTTATATTTATTGATAAATACTTATTTAGAACACGTATAAAATTTTTAACGTACCGGGACTCGAATCCGCGCCTCCTGGAAATCGACCAGGCGCTCTGACCACTAAGCCATACGTTCTCATCAAGCTACGTCGAAATTTTTATACGTTTGTTACAACTTGTATATGTTGTAACAAGCGTATAAAAATTTCGACGTACGTATAACGTTATTAAGCCATCTTAATGGTCAGAGCGCCTGGTCGATTTCCAGGAAGCGCGGGTTCGAGTCCCGCTACGTTCAAATTTTTATACGTTTTCTAAATAAGTTTTTTCTTTCCTAAGTGTGGAATAACATTTTAAAAATGTTTAAAAATATTTGTTGAAATTTATGAAAATAATGCATGAGGGACTTAGAATAAGCTAAAGTATATTAAAATCATATAAAATTTGTTTGTTAGAGTTTGGATGGAGGCAATATCTTAAAGTAGGACTATTTAATTTTAATAATGCTGATTTATTTACCAGTGCATTGATACTACTTCCACATGTGGATGTAGAAGTAGATTTGTTAAAAATGCTTGCTTCATTTATTTATTTATTTTTTAATAATTTTAAGGGTTAATAAAAAGGGAGGCATAATTAGTTATTTACTGTTGTCATTTTAAATCTTGTTATAAAAGAATATCCTGTATTTTATTTCTATAAAATACAAATAAAATGTTTAATATTAATTATGATAATTGTGAGGAATCATATTTTCTCACACTACACATTAAAATAATCATTAGACAGTCAATATTTAGGAATATAAATAAAATTTCAATCAGTACAATCATCTTCCAGTTGTTTATAGTAAATGTCATAATTAGAATTAAAGTATTCATATAAAGTATAAAAAAATATAACTTAATGTTACTATAGTTACATTAAACAATCAATACTTCATTAAAAAAATAAAAAGACAACAGCAACATTTATAAATAAATTGTAATAATTTCTAAAAAGAAAAAAATATCTGTGATAAAGTAAATTACTTTTTTAAATAGTGCAAAAAAAACAATAAAAATGCTGACTACAGATTATTAAACACAGAATATTTAACTTTACCACAGATCAAAGAAGACATGAATGTATGAAAGTATTACATATTTTTTTTTATATTTTATCAATTTTAAGTATTTAATATTTGTTTTAATGCATATAAACATATTTAAAATGTGATTTTAAAAATCCATTGATATTTAAACTTATATTAAAATTTTACATTGTAAAAAGGAGGTTTATTATTATAATGTTTCTTAAAAAATATATAAATTGTTTCTTAAGATTTATTTTTAGTTTTTTTTATTACCTCACTATTTTTATTACCTTCACTCATTCATTTCCTCAATTACAGATAAAAAAAATAAAAACCAAATACATACCTCTCACAATTTTAGCCTTAGGTTTGTCTTCAATTTTAGTTTTTTTCTTTTCTGGTTTGACTGCATTTTTACGGGGTCTTCCTTTTTTGCTTTTAATGGGTAAAGTCTCTACAGTTATATCTTCGGATATACTTGGTTCCGTTATGTCATTGCCTGGCCCATCTAAAAAATATCATAGAAATATTATTTTCGAAAATGTTAGAGTATTTTTCATTTTTTTTTTGTCACATATCAGGATAAGTATATAATGTTAAGACACTTTATTCTCCACATAATGTTCAATTTCTAAGACATTGCATGTTGAATGCCACTTTCAGGTTATGATAATTTATTCCTCTGAGTGTGAATCCAACCAAAGACCGTTGTGTTTACAGTCAGATGTTAAATGGGAGTTAATTTCTTGTTAAATGGGAGTTCAGTCATGAGCGTAGGAATATGGAATGTGTGGTGGTCTGTGCCCACCCAGAGTGGTTGTGGGATGGGTACCCCAAAAATTTCACCAACACAAATTACACCGAAAAAAAATTTTTACACAAACATATGTATTAAAAACTAAAGGCCCCCAGAAAATATTAATTCCAGAAAATATCTGTAGGTACCCATGAGCTAAAACACTAAGATTTTTCTAATGTTGGCATATAATTATATATGTTAAAAAAAACTAACCATCATAATCAATATCATCCTCAAGAAATTCTACTTCCGTGACCATACCAGATTGACCCTCCTCAGCTTTCATTTGATCTTGATATGCTTTCACTGAAAGTAACAATTGATTACAAATTACTACCTGTTTGGTTGAGTGGAAGAATTCGATGCTATGCTTTTGCCTTGGTGCTAGAGCAAAAAAATTAAAATATTAAGAAATAATTATTCTTTCCCCTGAGTGGGAATCTTACCGACAACTGTCACGTCACAGTCACACACTTGTGGCCATGCATCATGACGGTCTAAAACTTCACCACAGCAACACCATAATGTTAAAATACAAAAATAATCAATAAAGTATATCAAGTGGGATATCATTCAATATCATTCAGTATACAAAAAATATTCTTTCATCATTTTTCATTTATAAGCCACAGTTCAGATGCTGTTTAGATAAGAGAGGAGGACATAACAAATGGGCATAAACGTAACATTATGTATATCTCTTAAATAGAGCAAAAGAAGAAAAAAATAGTGCATGTGTTGCACTCAAGTTACATGTCTAAATGAAATGTAAGTAGACCTGTGAAAATTAAACATATTTTTAATATTATTCTATATAAGTGTACTTACCATTGTTTGAAAATATTAATCTCAGAGATATTATTGGCCAGCAACTTGAAAAGTGATGGTTTCAGATTCAATCTCCACTTGGTGGAATAAATTATTTTCCTTTTTTTTATTCAGATCAAACAAAGTACAACTTTAAGCTTTATTATTAAATATATAATGTTATGAATTTGTGCAGAAAGCAGAGAATGGAGCTCCTATTGTTTACATTAGGTTTAAGCTAGAAAGAAACTAACCTTTTGACTTGAATTCCCCTCTGCCGAGCATATCAATGAACTTCTTTTCAGATTCCAGCACTTGCTTTTTAAAGTTGCATGCATCTCGGAGACGAGTTATGCAGACTTCACAGATGAAACGGTTTAGGACCATTTGGCCCTTCTATGTGTTGTGATATCTGTAACAATTACTAATAATGTCAAGTTTTTTTAGATTGACAAATCTCCCACATATACTAATATAAGCAGACATTGTATGTTAGCAGAATCTATTACCACACTATATACCAAAAGAAAGGAAATAAATTATAAATTAAATATGATCGATACATTAATTATAACGTAGCAGTACTCGCACCCTCGCAACCGACCTGGTCGGTTTCCAGGAGGTATTTATATGTTTTCTGAATTAGTATTTTTCTTTCCTAAAGTGTAGATTAACACTTCAAAAATGTTAAAAATAAATATGATCATTGTTCCGAGAGACTATTAAACTTACAACATAAAAGTTTCTAATGAATTAAAACGGAATTTGAATCATTAGATACCTTTCACAAATTATAAATCAATATAATGCAAAAACTTATTTGAACACAAACTGTATTATTTTTTACTTATATTGCAATATTTAAATATAAAAAAAAAAAAACAAATAAATTAAATACTAGATTCCTATAAGATTACCTTATTTTTTTATGTAAACATAACAAATATAAATATTAATAATATGCAAGGGCATATTACATAAACCTAAATTAAATAATAATTATATATAAAGCATGGTAATAAATAGGGGTACCTACACTAATATCAAAACATTCTAGCAACATATCGGCGTAAATTTCGGTCTCATCCATCCAAACATACTCAGTACCCAAGTCTTTGTAACAACCTTCGGAAAGACAGCACCGGCAAAGCCCCGGGCTCTCCTTCACCGCAATTTCATCAAACTCCATGTTTATTTTGTATATTTAAAGCATTCTTAGCAAAACGAAATACTTTTAATTGATGTTTGAAAACTCAATGACGACCAATGATGCTCAGCATCGATTTCGCTTAAGAAGGTACGCCATTTTATTTTGATCGGTATAATGCAATATTGCCAACTGTACCCAATTGTATATTTAATATTTATCTATATTAATATTATAATATTTAATATTTATTATAAATAACCATAAATTATATCCATTATATGGATATAAGCATTTATTTATTTATAGAACACCAACACAGCTATAAATGCTTATATC
This sequence comes from Heliconius sara, assembly GCA_917862395.2. NCBI lineage: Eukaryota > Metazoa > Arthropoda > Insecta > Lepidoptera > Nymphalidae > Heliconius > Heliconius sara. Next base: position 17,996,522 of record OU860796.2, on the reverse strand, counting down.
CATAAAATGGATGCATATTACAATATACAAGTACAAGTACCGTACATATTTTGTATCGATTTAAACGGCTCTTCTCATTTAGGCTTAATAACTTCGAATATCTCATAGAATATTCTATAAAATATAGGAAAAATAAAAATTCTCACTTCTTAAATTTTTTTTATGTAAATTTAAAGGTTTCTTTTTAGATAGCTTTAGCTGCTTTTCAATACTTTTATACACTGTGGCTTATATATTTAAATTTGTATTGTTGGCCCTACTTATGAATTTTAGTAAAAAAAAATAATGTCATCTAAATCTGATTTTGTCGATACAAGGAGAATATTTACCTAATTTTAAGTTTATTTTGTATGAAACTTATATCTAGTTTTATAAAATGGATGGTGCTAAGATTTGCCGTTGTTGTTTATCCAACGGCGCTAATAAAGATTTGAATGTTAAATATAATTACATGGGGAAAAATGAAATATATTCTGATATGTTACAAGAATGTTTTAATATAGTCGTACGTATTATAAAACTTATTCTTTTTGAAATATCCATTGAAAATCCTAAACTAGCACTATACTTAAACATAGGGTTTTGAGATATATATACACATACAGTATTATAAAAATTCATTTCATTTAAAAAATATATACAAATTCAAAATATGAAATTTTAATATTGTTACATGTTCTTAAATATTTTAAATAAAATAAGCAATAGCAAACTTTAATATTAAAACATGAATGAGATATCAAATGTTTTCTTTTCCAGTTAAACCACAAGTATGAAAGTAATTTCATATGTGATATATGTGTTAAAATTCTGCGGGATTCTCTTGACTTTAAAAAGAGAGTGCTACAATCTGAACAAACGTTTCTGAAACAAATTGCTGGAGATGAATTAGAAAGTAATTTTTGTATTTTTTATTCAGCTGTTTTCATATGCAGAGAGAACCTAGTTTCAATATGCTACATACTTTACTATCTGTCCAAATTCCAGACATGTTGAATAGCCTAACTCACTGCCAACACTCACTAACACAAATCTTAGCATGGGAAGGAATGGTTCATCCCCCAAGGGAACATCTCATTCAACACCATTATAATAAGAACACAATTTTTTTGCATAATGCAGTATCTTACACATATAGGTAGGCAGAACCTGAAAACCTAGTGTTAAGAGACTTCATTATCATTAAGACATTTTTCTTGTCATTAAAACATTTAATTTTAAAATTTCCACCAAATTGAAAAAAATAATACCCTTTTTTTAGTTTTACATTGTATCCATATAGCAAGGTAAGCAGAAGGACCATAGTTTTAAACCACTCTGTTCTCTTCTTTCTCCAATTTCAAGGTTCTCATTGGTTATTCAGTGGTGGAACTCAATGTCGCGCAGTTGCATTGGTACCAAAGCAAAGAAATCCATTTATTATAAATAATAATTAAGTCCTCCCACAATCAGACCCACTTTAATGTTACAATCTCAAACTGCTGTACCTGCGCTATGAAAACTTCGCATGAAAATTACTTTATTAAACAAATTTAATTTTTAATATAAATATTTTATATGTGTATGAAAAATATTATTTATATGTACCCTTTAGCTATTAAATAGACTTGGCAGAGGTTATTTTATAGAGCAGCAGAACTGGAGTACTACTAGATGTTATTATACACCAGTGACTCTAAACAATGGTTGTGGGTTCAATTCCCAGTCTGTTAGACAAAGGATGGTGGTGAGTTCTAACATGTAAGTCTTAAAAATTAAATGGTATGGGGCATTCTCCATATTTCATTTTTTTGATTGGACAGACCAAATATGATTTGATAAAGTATCTTACCATTAGGTTCCCTTTGCCTATCCTGTTATTTCTGGTATGAATTGTTTGAAATATGTATATAAAATAATGTCAGTATACTAGTTTCTCCTGTCTACCTATGCATGAAGATAAAAACTGATAATTTTTTTTCAGCAAAACCAATTGTGAAAGAAGAACCATTCCCAGATAGTGATGAAAATGATTCAGATAATTGTTTTTTAGCTGATGCATGTGAGTTTCTTTCTAATGTTTATTCTGAAATAAGAAAAAATCCGCTCCAAACCAGAGCAAAGAAATGATAATATAAATAAATATTTAATTTCCTCGAGTTTGAACCCACAACCAGTTTTGCTTACAGTCACCCTTTGTGCCCACGCAGGCACGACTGGCCTCAGGCCTCTTAAATAAATAGACTAAATTAAAATACATGGAATCACCTTCTCGCTATATCCTGCATAGAGCAGAGTAAGCAGACCAGACCAGAAAACCTAGTGCCACTCATTCCCGACTTTTCGCCGAACTTCGAGGCATTGCGTGTTGAGTTGCGGAAAGCAACACCGGGCCTTTTGCCTTGGTGCCAGAAATGAAATGAAAATTAAGAAATAATCATTTCGAACCTCTAGCGACGGGACTAATAATCCTTTTTTAAAATGTTATACAATATGAATATGTTGAGGCCGCCAGTACTGAGGGGTACAAGTGTGTGACTGTAAACGTGGATTTAAGAGTTCAATTCCACTCAGGGGAATGTATTATTTATAATATTTTAGTTTCCTTGTTCTGGGAACAAGCGCGGTTTTGAATTCCACCACTCAACACGTAACTCAAGAATTCAGCAGGAAGTGGGTAACGGTGTGTCGTAACACGAAGTTGCTACCCTGCTATATGCAGAATATGAAGCTAATTATTTTTTTTATTTATCAAAATATTTTTGTCAGGCGTTTAAAAAGCTATTTTTTTTTGTTTTTCATATAAGAATCAATATTCATAGTAGATGGCACAGTAGCTCCTAAGCTCATGAACTACTTAGTTACGATTTTTTCTTTAAGTAATTTCTGTTAAGATACTTCTTATTTATTATTTGTGAAAATAATAAATAAGGAATATTGATACTAATCAATCATAAAAAAATGAAGCATTAACGAATAATAAATAATCCAAGAATTCAAAATCGAAATAAGCTTTCAGGACCTTAATCTACATTAAAATAAAGGGTATTATTTATAATTTTACACTCACGTCGTGGCACAGGGCCAAAAAGTGTGCCTGTAAACGCGACTGGTTGTGGGTTAGATTCCCATTCGCGGAAATGAAATAGTTATTTCCATTTATATTCTCATTTCTTTGCTCTGATGTCGGGGCAAAGCGGGGCACTGAGTTACGCCATTCAACACGTGATGCCTCCGCGATCAACGCGATGAACTCGGCGGAAAGTGCGTGTCTCAACCCTAGGTTCCCTCTGCCTACCCTGCTGATACAGCGTGACGCTAAATAATTTTTTTACATCTCTTGTCCTATTTATAGTAAAACAAGAATCACTCACACCTATTAAAAGAAAAATGACGAAAGCAAGAAGTAAATCAAAAAAAGGATCTGAAAACAATTATGAAATTAGAAGTTTAGTTACAAAATTTTCTTCAATAGGTATGTATTTTTTTAAGTTTGGCGTTTTGAGTAGCTGAACTCAATGCCGCGCTTAATTTTAATGCAATAGAAAATTTAAATTTAATTAAAAAAATTTTTTAATCTTTAATCTCTAAAATTCCAGATGCTTGCAGTATTCCAGACTTAAAACGCACTAACTCAAAAACAATGAAAATAATAAAGAATCGCAAAATAACAATACAAAAAGACTTAAAAATTAACTTGTCATGGACGAGAAGGACCGCTCACGATAAAAAAAAGCATAAAGAGAATTTGATCACCATCCTAGAATGCTCCAACGCAATACCCTTTAAGAATAAATCCTTATTGGGATTCATTTGTGGGTACTGCGAAGCTACGTACCCAGACCCCATGGATTTAAGGATCCATACTGAAAAAAATCATGAAATAGAACGTTTGGAGTTTAAATCTTCCTTCGACATGACCGAATACAGTGTTAAGTTAGATATAACTGACCTTTCGTGTTCAATATGTAATGGTAAAATGGATAATTTGAATCAATTGAAAGACCATCTAACAGTTTCGCATAGTAAAATATTTCACAACGATATAAAAGATCATTTGATGCAATTTAAGCTAAAGAAAGGGGAGGTCTACGACTGCGCAATGTGCCCGTCGACCTACGAGACGTTCAAAATGCTTAAACAGCACATGAACAAGCATTACAGTAATTACGGTTGTACCAAATGTGACACCTCGTTCGCCACTAAAAGGTCTTTGAATGCTCATCAAGCGACTCATCAGGAGGGCAGTTTTAAATGCGACCTATGTGACAAAATATTTTCGAGTCGCACCAAGAAACAGTATCACGAAAAAACTAAACATTTGGGTGCGAGAAGTATAAGTAATTGCCCCTTCTGTGATACACCGTTTAGGAGTTATTATCAAAGGAACCAACATTTAGTCAAAGTGCATAATTCCGAAGCTCAATACAAATGTAATGTGTGCAACAAAGGTTATATACTGAAGTCCTTATTGATGTGTCACATAAAGAAAAATCATTTGATGGAAAAAAATTGCCAGTGCACCGAGTGTGGTTATAGATTTTTCTCGAAGAAAGCCTTAAAAGCTCACATGATAAAGCACAGCGGCGAGAAGAAATACGCTTGTGAGGTTTGCCACAAAGCGTATGCGAGGAAGTACACGTTGAGGGAGCACATGCGGATACACAACAACGACCGGCGGTTCAAGTGCGGGGTGTGCGCCACGGCCTTCGTGCAGAAGTGCAGCTTGAAGAGTCACTTGTTGTCGCACCACGGCATCAGCATGGCGGCGAGCGATATAAGCGTTTCGTGAAACTCATTCAAAACTATTTTGTTTCTGGTTGAAGAAGTAAATATTAAAGGTCAGGTACCTTATTCAAAATATCCCCTTTTTTCTATATCCCCTCCCCCTTGCAAAGGGGATATTTTGAGTAACAATCGTATAACATTTAAATAAACAATTTTTACCAATTTTTTTTCATGATTTTTTGACATCTTATAGAGTTGTTAGATGATATGATTTTTTAATTTTCTTTTCATCTTTATGTATTTTTTTTATTGTAACATTATAAGTATAATGATGTATAATGTATTTTAGCATATTACAGCTTAGTAATGCAGTGGAACAGCAACTGACCGTATATACGATGGTTGTAGACTCAATACCCACTTGATTCAAATTATTTTAGTTCAAATTGTTTGATTAAGGTAGCCAGCCATAGGAAAGATAGGAAGCTAGTGGAACGATACTCCTTTTTTCCATTAAGACACTTACCTGTTTCCCACTTTCCGCCGAATTTTGGAGGTGGCGGAGTTCAACACCGCGCTTTGCCTCGTTATCATAGTGGCTTATCAATGAAAATATTAAATATTTTATTACCTCGAGTGGAAATCGAACCGTCGCGTTTACAGTCGCACGCGTGTGACTTGACTTGCCTCAATTTCTTGTTAATAAATAAACAGTGCAATATTTTTTTTCATATGAGACAAGAGTATTTGGAACAAATCAAGTTTTTTATATAAGCTACGGAAAGAAAATTATTTATATTTTTTTAAAATTTCTATATTATTTTTCACAAATAAAAAATTATATATACACTTTTTTTTAGAGTTATTTCGTTGGGTTGTCTATTTCATTATATTAGTATCTTTAATTATAAACAATTAACGTTTAAGAACACAGTAAAAGAAAAAAATATTTGTTGTACTTTAGTTTTTTAATTTTTACTTTTACATACATGTACAACTATGATAGAATAAAATATTATGTATGACACTATTATTAAGTTTTTTTTAAATATATCCTCGTAGCGGAACCTAACGCCGCAGCTCTCTATCTAAACCAAAAAGGGAAATGTATAAAAAATCTAATCAATTGTAGTGGAGACGTCATGTGTCATACAAATTTAGAGACTTATTTATGTAGCCTTAAAATATTTTCAATGAATTGTGGATCATATTATGAAAATCATAGGTACTTTTATAATATTCGTTAAAGGCATTTCAGGGTTTGTGTCTTATTATTTGGATATATTATATTTGGAAATGTCATGTCACGAAATTTGGGACCCCTTTCCATCCCTTGTCACACAATGTCACGCTTCGCTTCAAGTACAGTACGGTCAACGAGTCGTGACTAAAAAAGTAAAGATAGCTAGAGATGGCTGCACAGATTTCATCTTAGGAATTTTCTTATTTTTGATTACAATCTTCCCGAGCGAACAATACGCAAATGTTTAGAAAATTTAACTTATAAGATTAAAAGACAATATATATAAATAAATTATTTATTACAATAGAAACGAAAAAATAGTAATTCACGTGTTAGCACACTAACATATTGATAATGTGAAGAAAAAAAAAACTAATGCCTATAATATTATATTTTCAATCTTTTCTGATGTAACACAATTTTTTTACAATTATTAATAAAAAATGTTTATAATAATATTGCAAAGCATTAATCACTTTATCTAAGTAATATAATATAAAGTTAATTTTTTAGTAATTTTAAGTACAGTATTATTTGCAATTATAATATTCTAATATATACATAATTAGATTAACAAAGACATTAAAATAAGAACAAATTTTAAATTTACATTATTTCTATTAAAAAATACATATTTTTTCATTATATCAGACTCCTTTCAGAAGAGGGGTCACAGGATCTTAAAGTTAAAAAGAATAGCTTCACATTTTTTTCGCTTAGCGGTTCAGAACAATTTTTTTCAAGGCATTGCGAAACATTCTGGCTGAATTCGACGCCGCGATTCGTCTACCGGAGTGGGGAAACGAGAATAATCCATTTACTTTTATGTCAAAGGAACATCTTAATTATATTGTAGTTTCATAATTCGAAATCAATATACATTTAAATTTAATAGTATAGCAGTAAATGTAAAACAGAAAGCTTTTGAGGCCAACCGTGGCGCAGGGGCACAAGCGTGCGACTGTAAACGCGACAGGGTGTGAGTTCGATTCCAACTAGAGGAAATGAAATATTTTCATATTTCCATTTCGTCGCACTGGTAGAGGGGACAAGCGCGATGATGCGTTCCGCCATTCAACACGGAATGTTCCAGAATTCGGCAACATTAAGGAACTGAAGTGTAATGAACTGTCTTATGGGAACAGTGTCTTAACACTAATTTCTCTCTGCCTACCCCGCACACGTGAATTATATGAATAAATATATTTTTTGTTGTGATCTCTATATAATGACAATTTATTTTGTTATTCTCTACCTATATACAGAAATTATTTTTTAAAAACAAAATATGTGGAGTATATACTTAAAATACGTATTTAGATACTCTTTTACGTAACTATCCTATTTTTATCTGAGATTTAAATTCCTATATATTATTAATTTAAGAAATCTTCGTTTTACAATGCAATATTTAAACTACGACAATTTTTGGACGCTTTGTTCAAGTTCTGTTGCTTCTCGGCAATTGTTTACGAAAGCCACGTAAATTTGTTTATAAATTTTATATTTATTTATACCTGAAGCGCCGGATAAACGGAGATTACCTAGTGTTATGACATTTCATTTCAATGTTAGAAAATAGTAAAAAAAAGAGCCTTCTCTTTAACTTTACAATATATTTTTGTTCACAACTCGATATTTTTATTAATACTACGGACTTAATACGTCACTTCGCGCGTGTTCATACTCCGCCAACGTAACTCCATGATTAGACAACATATGGCTTTTCAGACTGCACTTTTGTACAAATGCTAAGCCACAAACACCGCATTTGAACCGCCTATCATTATTATGTATCCGCATATGCTCTCTTAGAGTTTTCTTTCTTGCATATGCCTTTTGGCATACTGTGCATTTGAACACTCTCTGGCCGTTGTGCTTTATCATATGCTCGTCTAGCGACTGTTTTATAAAGAAACCTTGCCCACATTCCGAACAAATGTGATTACGTTCCATTAAATGTACTTTTTTAATATGCGATGTTAGCTTAGATTTTAATATGAAGGACTTATCACATACATTGCATTTATAAGTGGCCGCGGCAATATTATGCTCTTTAAACATATGTCTGTTCCTTTGATAATAGCTAGTAAACGATAATTCACAATGCGGGCAATTCGTTGTGTATCTAGCGTTAGTATTATGCGTATATTTCTCATGACACATCTTCCTGACACGTGTGGAGAAAACTTTATCGCAAAAGGCGCATTTGAAAGTTCCAATTTCGTGAGTTCTCTGATGATTTTTTAATCTGTGCTTATTAATGAAGCCCATGTCGCAAACGTCACATATGTAATTGCGGTAATGGCCGTTCATGTGCTGCAAAAGCATTTTAAATGTCTCAAAAGCGGAATGGCATAACGCACAGTTGAGTAGTTCGTCCTCAGTCAACTTAAACTCCATTATGTAATCGTTGATATCGGGAAAGAATTTTATATCGTGTTCGTTTGTCAAATGTTTCTTTAGATTCGATATTGTATCGCATTTGACTTCGCAAATATTGCATTTTAAGTCTGTTATGTCCATTTTTATGGATAAATTACTTTTGTCGAGGCGTTTATTGTAGTTTAGTTCATCTTTTTTATGTATTTCTAGTGTATGATGACGTAAGTCGGCGGGATTCGGAAAAGTCACTTTGCAATATGCACAGATTATACCCGAGAGCGTTTTATTAAAAAATGGCGTACAATTCGAATATTTTAAAATGTTCTCTACATTTAAACTGTGTTTTTTGTTTTCGCTTACTATTCTAATATCGGGCAGTGATTTTTTTAATTGGGAGAACGTTGAAAGAGACAGTTTTATAGATGATTTGATTCGGTTCTTTGATTTGCGATCTGAAAAACAAACGTTTATGATGTAAAAGAAAATTGTTGGACCAAATAATTTTTATTAGTAATTTTAAAATTATATTTCAGACCAGTCGTGGCGCAGGGACACAAAGTGTGACTGTAAAATCGACTGCTTATAGGTTGAATCCCCACTCAAGGAGATGAAATATTTATTTACATTTAAATTTTCATTTCTTCGCTCTGGTGTCGAGGCAAAAGCGCGGCGTTCAGTCCTGCCACTTAACACGCAATGCCTCCAGAACTTTCTCTCTGCCTACCCTGCTGTGTGCGGGATACAGCATGAAGCTGATAAATAAAATTGGCCGTCAATACACAGAAGCATAGTGCCAGAGTACCACTTGGATGGATTACTTTGTTTCCTTACTCTGGTACTCTGCATACATATGCGGGATACAGTGTGAAGAAAGAAATATCAAAACTCAAGAATACCTTTACTGGACTTATCCAAAAGCAGCTCCCGCTTTTTTCCATTTTTCTTCTTGACTCCCTTCTGTTCGAGTGTGACATCATCGAATCCAAGTATCTCCGCGATTTTGTCTTCCTCTTTTAGTTCTTCAAAATCCTCTTTTAGCCCTGATTTTTTTTATAAAATATATTAAAGTAATTTATTGGCTGATATGATGTTTCAAATATGAATTGGTGGGTAGTTTTGTACAGACTATTACAGTTTGGATGACGTGGTGTGGTCGCATTTAAGTCAGGCTTATTGAACTTTCGTGCATTGTTCATTCACGGAGTAAATAATTGAAAGTAAGAAATCCTAAAATTAAAACTTGTTAAGCATGCTGTAGCTATCGCAAGGCAATTGAATAGTAAGCATCAGTAGTGTGAATAGAAATTAATAATTATATATATATTTTTTACCTTCATGCCATTCCCATAGTACGTCAGGTAGATACCATCTGTCTTCTGCGTTCTATCCTGATTCAGACACACTACCATACTTCAAGGTGCGCTTTGTTTGGCCGTAGTGAGGAAATAAAATAACTGAGAATGGGGACTGTCAACACAATGATAACAAATACTTATCTTATTTTTATTCTTCAGCTTCACGCTGTATCCCGCACACAGTAGGGTAGGCAGAGGGAACCTTGAGTTAAGACACTCATTCGTGTTGAGTAGCTGAACTATGCCTTATATATAATAATTTTTAAAAATTAATATTTACCTAAAAAATATATTTCATTCTCATCTCCATCAGAATATTCTTCTTTTACTTTAATCAGGCCTTCATCTGGAAAATAAATGACAATTTAAATTAATAAATATTTCCTAAATCTATATTTAGTATAACTGCTGGTTTTTTTTTGGATTTAGTTTTTAAAATAACTGAGAGCCCAGGACACCCATACTCATGTTATTTTAGGAAAGCTGAAATTTAGAGGATTACTGGTTTGATATTTGGTTAAGACGGTATGCATACAAACAAGCCTGAAAGTGGACCTATTCAGAGGTTAAAGGTACATAAAAACCATACCACTCTGTTTCAAAGGTATCATTGTCACAGATAATTAAATATGTTCTTCTCAGGTCTGAGGCATTAACTTTAGTGAACTGGTGGTAAATTATTTGACGTTCAAAAAATGAAGCATGTAACTTCTTATTTAGAATAAAATTATTTGAATTTGAATAAAAAATAAATCGGTATTTTTTGTTGTATACCCAAAGTTGTACTTTTAAGAAACACAGTCACATATTAATATTGTAAATAGCGTTTGTGATAGTTATTTTAAGTTAAAATATCAAGATAGTTATGTAGAAAATTTCGAATATACAACAATTTAGCTCAAGATACCAGGGCCCCCAGGTCTACATCATTTTAGCAAAGCTGAAATTTTGCGGATTATTGATTTGGTATTTGGTTAAGACGGTATGCATACTTACAAGCTCGAAAGAGGGGCTCGAGGGAGAGTCATTGGATTGTTCTGGGTGCTTATAAGGGGTCTTGAAATAATCTATAAATAATATATGTAAAAATCCTGATTCTTGAGCTCTCAGTCTATTAGGAATTTTATGTCTAAAGATATTAATGTTTAGTTGTGACCCTAGTTTAAGTAACAGAATAAAATAAAAAGGAATAAAAAATATTTAAATAGGTACATTGTAAACAACTGCATTCAGGGTTCAATTCAAATGGAGGAAATTAATATTTAAGATTTTCATTATATAAAGCTAAAAAATTGTTTTAAAATGAACATGAATAACATGAAATAATTTAATTGTTCATTTAAAATAAAGTTCTTATGTTAAATGAACAATTAAATGTACGACAAGGTTTTTTATTGAAACAAAGTAAACAATCAAGTTAGCTACTTAACAATAATAACATATTATGTATATATGTGTATATATATATATATATATATATATATATATATATATATATATATATATATATATATATATATATATATATATATATATATATATATATATAAATAACATTATTTATATTATAGTTAAATTAATAAATAAATTCTCTAAATAAAAAGAGATCTCATAGCATACTTGTACGAGTAAAACGTAAATTTTATTATATAAATAAAATAAAAGAAACACTATTTACATGTATTTCGAAGCATTCCTTCAACATGTCCCCATACACTTCGGTTTTACCTAAGCAGGTATATACAGATTTAAGATCTTTATCCGGAGGACGCGCTAAACAACAGCGGCACGTAGCATTTATATTCATTGTTATTTTTTTTTATGAGATATTGTTTATAATTTATTTTTATTACAAAATCATTATAATGGAATAAAGCTTAGAAGCTATTTGTGATTTGACTTGACGTTGACAATTGATAAATGTCATTTACAATTGACATTCAAAGCAGCAGAGACGAATGACTTTTGTTTTTTTCTTATTGCAACGTATTGTACTAGCATGTATAACAATGACTTCGTATTAAATGGATATAAATACTAAATAGCTTTAATAATATAAATTTAAATGGATAAAAATAAGAAATAACTATAATTATATTATTTATGTTTCTATATACCGTATATAAAAATGACTTCGCGGTAATGACAAAATTGTAAAAAAGGTTCAACAATACAATAAAATATGGGCTTTTATAGATAACTATAATAGTAAAAATGAGTTAATTTAATTATATTGTTGTATATTTGTTGTTAACGTTGAGACATAGCCTTGCAGTTTTCCCTTATTAACGTTTCCCGCTTGTCCTTTATAAAATGGCGGAACTTCGATCGCGTAGCGTCGATTGCTACAATATTGTTTTATTGAGATCTATATAAATCTAAGAGTTAATGTTAAGTTAGTGTATTTAGTTAGAATGGAGTCCCTATTAAATAATGGCATATGTCGGTGTTGTGCGTCCGAGGGCAGTTTCAAAGACTTTCTAACATCGTATCATTGGATGGGCGAGGAAGAAGTTTATGCCGACATGTTAAAAGATTGTTTTTCTATTTCGGTAAGTACAATACATTTTTTATTATTTGATTCAGTAATTATTCTTATAAGATTTTATTCAATATATTTAGAGTGTAATACATCAATATATTTAATCGATAGAGTATCTGCGCGCACTCCTAAAAACATCAAATTTTATGCTCATTCTAAGACAATGCAATGAAACTTATAAGATTTTTTAATATCTTTATAAATTTATATATTGGAGTCAATTATATAATAATGTTTTATCTAGCATTTCCATTTTCTTGAGGAATTTCTATTGAGTGCATGGATTATTTACATTATAACTTTAAAGTAGTGTGGAAATACAGCATATTGTTATTTAGAACTGATTCTTTAAGTTATATTACAGTTTATTAGTACTCATCAATAATCTAAAGAATATAAAGTGTCTGTCGATGTTAAATAAATATATTATCAAGATTTCTTAAAAAACACCTCTCAAGTAAGCTATAAATAACACTTATTATTATTTTTTTTTAATTATTGTTTTAGAAATGTGTCAATTATATTACTAAATATACAAAATATACAAAAAACTATTTTTCACTCTCCTTTGATTTATATAACTATCAAATGTAGCAGAAACATCTTCAATATGATAAAAACCAAAACATAAATAAGAATATATCATGTTGCTTATTAAATCTATACTTATGATAAAATCGTAATTTAAAGTATAATGGTCAACAAAATTGTTATTATATACAACTATTCTATTGTGCTGGCTAAATCTTAAGATTTGAATGTTTTGTTGTTTGATGTAGCTTTTATGATGACAAAAAACACAGATTTCAAGATTTACAATTCTCCAATGGAAGTTGATTTCATGTCTGTAGAAAACCGTCATATTAAAAAAATTAGAAAGATTGTATATATATATATATATATATATATATATATATATATGTATATATTTAAATGTTATATTTGTTTTTTATAGAACCAATTATATTAAGGAAATTTTTAAAGATTATAGGGTTCTACAAAAGTTTGATGACTTTTACCTTAATTTTGCTTACACACTTTTTTAAAAAAGAGGAGAAGATGAAGTTTTAGATTTACTACAAATATCTTATAATATCTAATAATCTTCTAAACAACTGTCTTTAGTACTATAGTAAGTCGGAATGAAATAATCACTTTTTAACACATAATCCTTTCATAGCAAAAATTTAACAGGAAGCTTTTTTTTTTACCATTAGTATTGTAGACTTTGAGGAATACAATTCTCAACTCTCCCATACCTCTTTCTGGTTAACTAAAGATCCGAACTCTGTAAAACAATATACATATTGCTTTTTGTATTATTTGAATTTTCATTCCTTCACTTCACTTAAAAGAGCTCTCTTGACTTCTTGTCTTGTTGGGTGCGAAAGTGCTATAGATGCAGTGGATGAACTGCGTTTCTGGATGTGATAGTAATTTTACTTTCACAAGTACTACAGAAGCAGCTAATGAACTTTGGGACAAGGTTTATGGATAGGCATATGATTATGGAATCTGGTGAAAAACATACTCCACATTATGGCTGCTAAGCTGTTAAGCGAGACTAGAGGGGATTCAGATAATTGCAATCGCCTGGCAATATAGGAGGCCTTGATACATCACTTTGGAGCGATAGTGATAACCACAATTTCCAGAGCCAAGGAAATTCTGTTAATGAGAAATACCAATCAGTTACCCTATACAGACAGAGAAAACCTCTTTGAAATGTTCTACTGCAGTCCGCCACAGATTCTCCACACACTTGCTAGAACTAGATATGTACTCAACTCCCATGGATGTCGCCTAAGTCCTACGAAAGATATACCCCGTAATATACTCTTCATAAAAAGCAGTACATTCCCTTTATATTAAAGAAGATTCATGGTGACTACCAATATCTATTTTATTTGATGGCCTAACATAAGTCACTAATACCATGGTAACAGGTCAGTCTCTTGTCAGAGTATCTATATATAGGACTGATGCTACAGTATCTTTGGATTAGACTCAAATTCTAAGTTTTAAAGCCGAGCAATGTTTACTGGTGAATTTCCTTAATAGGATGCATTATTTTAACAAATAAAATAAGTATATAATTACTGACCACGGTACTGAAATATTGACCCGTTTACACCTGCCTGTTTATTTTACTTCGCATCAACTTCAAAATTAATTTTTTTTTAATTATTTTTGTTTCACAAATTCAAAATATACGTTTAACGTATTTTGTTGTTTAAATTTAGTTTTTTATGATTGTAAGTTATAGGTAGATATTAAAAGGTTGCTGCTCAAACGAGTAGGTAGTGGTTATCGTGGCATTTTGGCATGACAAGAACATTCATATATATACGGGCGAATTGGAAACTACCCTTTTATGTAGTCGGTTGAAAATGAGAACATCCTCTATTTTGAAGTTGGTTGAAAAGAAATGCCACGATGAGAATCCCACTTCTGACGAAAAGTTAACCGCAGTTCGCCGAATTTATTTTAACCGGATCTCATAATCAGAACCTAACCAAGCTTTCACCAAACTATCCTTGAATCCTTTCCAATAAAAAGAATAATCGGAATTCGTTGGTGTGATATTGTTATTCAACCATTTGTCGCACACATACCTAATGCAAATCTAAGAAAAAAAATAAAATTTTGTGGACAGCTAAAACTAAATGGGATTAATTGAAATATTAATAAATATTTATAGAATTTAAGAAATAATATGTTTCATCGATTGATGACATCAAGTTGCCCAACTTTTGTAGAAGTATCTATACTTTTTTTGAGGCCAGTTGTGGCGGAGGGGCCCACAGTGTGATGTGATGAAATGTGACTTCGACCGAAAGTGGAAAACGAAGTGTCTTAACACTAGGTTCCGTCTGCCTACCCTGCTGATTTGATTTATATACCTACATATAAATAAAATTAAAGGGCCTGTCTGTGATAACCATGTTTTTACAAGTATATTTCATATATTTATTTACAGGATACCTAAGCAGAAACAAATATGATTTTTTTTTCTGTCCGTCTTTATGTTTGTCCGGACCATCTGAAGTAATTGTTATTTATAGAGCTAATGTTGAAACATAAAGGAAGTTGGCGAGCAACATATACATATGCAATTTTTTTATCCCGAAATTCTCGCGGCAAAGTTGCACTTGCCCTGCGCACCTTATTGCCTACT
This sequence comes from Heliconius sara, assembly GCA_917862395.2. Taxonomy (NCBI): domain Eukaryota; kingdom Metazoa; phylum Arthropoda; class Insecta; order Lepidoptera; family Nymphalidae; genus Heliconius; species Heliconius sara. The sequence continues at coordinate 17,981,112 of OU860796.2, read as the reverse complement.
TAAAAAAAGTGTTTAGTTCCTTGACGTCTAGTGAAGTAACTAAACTCTTTTTTTAAATACCAACAAATCACCAAAAGATTTAAATTACGATTTACTTAGTACATTACAGTATAGATAAACCATACTAAAATAATTAATATTTTTTTCTCTTAAATACTCTTAAATATATATTCATATAGTTCAAATGGGCGAAGGCCGCTAGTTTGTTATATGTTGGAAACCACATGCCAACGACATAAAAATAAATTGTAACAATATATCCAAAAGAATTTTAATGCAGGTTTACACATGGTTTAGTGTTCAAAACAATTCTACAGTTTTGAAAGTGTTAATCAATACTTAGGAAAGAAAAATAATTATTTGGAAAACGTTATAAATCTGGTCGGTTTCCAGGAGGCGCGGGTTCGAGTCCCGCTACGATGAAATTTTTATACATTTTCTAAATAAGTAATCGGACAGTTTCCAAGAGGTGGGCTCATATGTCTCTACACTCTGATTTTCATGTATATAAAAAAAATCTATTATTTATATATATTTTTGTCCACAGTTAAGTGTATCAGAGGATTATAGCAATGGCGGTATATGTGAAGTGTGCATCACGCATTTACGAAATGCATGTAATTTCAAACGACAAGTATTACAGACGGAGGAGCATTTCAAGAGACAGATCCAAGGCATTTTACTTAAATGTATGTATTTATTGTATTTCTATGTTTACGTTTTAAAAAAAGGAAATTTGCTTTATATTCAAAATGTAGTGTATGTATTTGAAGAAATTGATTTTTTTGTAGCTTCATTTGTATATCTGTATATGTAATGGTTGTGAGTACGATCTCCACTTGGGTTAATGATAATTTAATTTAAATTTTTTGCTGCTCTGGTAATATTATAAAAAATGGTCGCGTGCGAGTCGGACTCGGATTTGTAAAAAATATCAATCAGCTGTGTTTTGTTTCTAATTTGTTTCTAAATTGTTTGAAATTTGTTTCTTCCCTATGATATAAAAATAATTGACATAACGAGATACATGTATAAATTAACCCTTTGCACTTGTATTTGTATTTGTTCTGTTGTGATTGATAACACTGTACTCGGATTTTTTATGTTAGATTTTTTTTTATTCGCTAAAATTGCGTAGTGATACACTTAGTGTAATAAAATTGACTTTTTTATTGTTTCACAAAAAAAAATGCTAACACATTAAACACTTGGCAATTATCTATTATATCGTTTTGTAAAATAATATTTTGGTTTATTCTTGAAGTGCTCATATATATTTGTAGATATAATAAATCAATAAGTTCCGTAGCGTTTGGTAAATTGTACTCACAGGCAAACCCTCTCATAGTTGAGGAGGTCTCCCTGGATGTCCCTAACCCAGTTTTTCAACTCCAGTTATTGTGTCTGTGCGTTGTGTCAGTCATTCAGTAGAAAAAAACATAACATGCGGAATCGATGCCAATAAGTCTTATAAATATTTTATTATATATTCAGACTTAAATGTACCAACTCAATACAACCAACCATACTGGTTTTTCTTTTTTTTATACACAAAATTTCAAGCTACAGCCATTGCATATGGCATGCAACGTTTATAAGACTTGTTTCAGCAACGATATGAGGAAGTCATAAAACGCTATTCTATAATGTTGAAAAATATTTTATATTTTAATTATAACGTATATAATATGTAGAAAATACATTAAAAAAGAACATTTTACTTTATAACTTTAAAAATGGTAAAGTCCGAGTAATCTGTCAATACTATTGTATTCAATAGATACAAAATATCAATTCGTTTGCTTACCAAGGCGACGTGTCAAGTCGTGATGTTAAGAAATTATGGCGGCGGCGAATAGATTAATAGCGTTTAATTAATTAAATACATAATATTAGTGATTTTTACTTACTGACATTTTTGCCTGTCTTAAGTAACTCTGTTCTCCATTTTCCGCCGAATTCTGGTGGCATAGCGTGTTGAGTGGCGGAGCTCAACGCCGCGCTTTGCTAGAGCAGAGAAAATGAGAATACTAAGACTTTAATTTTCTAATTAAATTTCTAATTTTGAATGGGAATCGACCTACGACCCGTCGCGATTACAGCCACAATGTGTGCCCCTGCGCCACGACTGGCACTTAGTAATTATAATGTGACAACATTATCACGTATTACAATTATTCGACGACTCTTCTAAGGAGTGAGGCGTTAACTTTAGTGAGCCGGTGGTAAATTATTTGACGTTCAAAAAATGAATCAATACCATCGACAAGTTGTAGCCCGTAATCCGAAAATCAAATATCTGCAGTGTACAACGCAAATAGTTAACTTATTTATAATTATTTTATTAGACTTTCTTGCTTTATGTTGTTCATATATTAATTAATTGTTCACTTTACAGCAAATCCCATCAAAATCGAACCGGTGCGAGATGAGGGGGAACAGTCAGATCACAATATGTCGGACGATTTTTCAACAAATGGTGAGCTTTTGTTGATTTTTTTTTGGTTATGTGATTTAAATTCTTTTTTAATGTGTCATGTGAACATTTGGTCTGTGAAGATGCAAAGTTTCAACCTAAATTGTCTTTCCTAAGTGGTAAATTGAAATTATAATCACCCAAATCAGTTATTTACTAATATGTTATTATTTTCTAATTAGATTTACAGAAAAACAAATTTGGAATTAAACCTACAATCATATCAACTAGCCAGATCCAGCATATAACAGAGTAGGCAGAGAGAACCTAATGTTAAGACACTCTGCTCCCCAAGCACAGCTTAATTCTCGAGGCATTGTCTTGTTACCAGAGTGAACTAGTAGAATAGTAGAAACCGAACGTTCAACCGGTTCGACTACTATACACCCATTTAAAAAATAGTAGAAAAACGAGAACTTATATAATATTTATTTCTTTTCCAGATTACGAAATGCCATTGAAAATGGAGAAAGTAGATGAAAAGCCAAAGAAACGTCAAGCCAAAGCGTCCACTTCCAGAACTAAAAAGACGAAGACCGCAGATGGAGAGCCCTCGGCTAAACGTAAGTGACATGTTGTTTATTTGACACGTTGGCGTTGTGTTCACGCGGGACCTGTCAACTGCTACACGGGAAATGGCAAATGACAGTTAATACAGATAATAACGTTTTTTTTATATTTTTTTATTTATGGTTATTGGTTAGTTTTTTTAATCTTGGTTATAATATTATATAAATTGTTCGGTTTATAATAGAAATGCTCGCTTGAACACAACATCAATCTGCTCTATTTAAAAGCAAGGGATAAGCTGCATTCAATCAAGAAAATAGCCCATTTATACATTTATTTTAAATGTTTGAATTATGTGAAAAAATCTACAGTTTTTATCATTATTATGTAGGAGATGTGTTTATCTGGGAATGTAATTTCCTTTCTTTTTTTCTTTAAATTTCAAGACTTAAATATGCTATCTAGGGTATATTTTTTGGGGCTTTGGTTATTTTTAAATTCATATAAAAGACTTTATTTAAAAACAATTTAAAGTATGACGATTAAAAAATTAAAATCAGCTTCACGCTGTATCCCGCACACAGCATAGTAGGCAGATTGTAGTAGGAACCTAATATTATGACACTCTGTTCCCCACTTCTACCAAGTTCTGGAGGCATTGCGTGTTGAGTGATAGAACTCTACGCCGCGCTTTGCCTCGACACCAAAGCGAAGAAATAAAAATATAAATGTAAATAAATATTTCGTTTCCCCGAGTGGGGGTCGAACCCACAACCATTCGATTTTACAGTCACACTTTGTGACCGATTACTTATTACGTATTATTAGAAGGATTAGATATTACGATCAAATGAAATAATTAAAAATATCAATAAAAAAAGTTAATACACTCATTATTTAGTAATCTCAACTCAAAGCCACCATATTTTTATGACTTACAAGTTGTATTTTGTAAATCAATTTACATGCTTTATATTTACCACGTGTTGTTTACTATATTCGTCATTTAATTTTATAATAATATCCCTCCAAACATACTGTTAAAATTTTATATATTCTTTATAACATATTGTTTAACAAACAAATAAAACATATGCAAGCTTTTCCATTGATTTTTCTTTATTTTTATATCGAGTAGATCAAGTAAACCATATGGCATTATAAAATAATAGATGCTTAAAGAGAAAAATATTCGTTTACGTTTTTACAACACTTATATTTTTTAAAAATTAAATTTGGATAAAATTCGTTAATTGTTTTTTTTTTTAATTATGTGGTTATCTAAAATTTTGTAATGTTGTCATGATTTGGTTATCTGTGTCGGTTTTATTGTAGTTTTATAGTTATGAAATTTTTAACGTTTTACCGATATGTACCTGTTGATTGATTTTGTTAAGTAAGATTTACTTGAATTTAATATATTTTTTATTTTATTTCGGACGTTTTAAAAATTTACTGACGTTCATATCAATTCATATTTTTAAACTGTACAAAATGTGAAAGAAGATGGATTTTTTAATATATTAACGTTTTTAGGATGAGGTAAGTACATTTCATGGTATAGTGGTTTAAACTGAATTACTTCTTATATTAAGTATTCATTAAAAGTCATTCAGCCATTTTAAACATATTTTCTCATCTTAGGTAACTTTTTTAAAAATAGACTTATGTTAAAGTTGACTCTAATAATGCAACAATTTAAACTTTTTTTAAACGACTTCTGTAAGAAAAGGAGGTTATCAATTTGACTGCATTTTTTTAATAATAATTGTCAATAATCATTATATGTTAAAGCTCTGTTTTTTTTTTTGTTATTAGAACCATTTGGTAAGATTATATCATCTCTATCGGACATACTTGCATAATTTCTTATCATTTGGCGTTATCTTGAATATAACGCCAAATGCAAATGTTATTTGAATGTTTCGCATTATAAGCACAATGTATATATATATTAATTTATATGGAATACATTAGACTTTAGGCACTGATGAATCTATTTAATATTACAAAAAGTGTTTTATAAGTAGCTATATATTATAACTAGCTTTAATCTTTTTTCGTTGAAAAATCGAGTTGAGTAATTATATAATAGTCATGTAAAGAGATGATAAATTATTATTTATTATAAAAACTATATTTTTATAGTTATTATAAAAAAATAAAATCGAGTTATCTTATATAGTTATCTTTTTAGTGATTCGAACCTCTTAAGGAAAAAAGAACTGTTGTATGATCACTTTGTTGTTCGTTCGTCTGTCTGTCTGTCTGCCTGCCAAAAGCCTTTATCTCAGGAATACTTGGAGATATTTAGTTGAAATTCAAACCATATACTTAGATCTACGGTACGGTTTGGTATTTTAAAAAATAATGTGGATGTTTATATCGCAAAAACCGCTGTTTTTTTTTTTTCGACACTGTAAAGTATTTCCGATTGACTTAGAATTATGAAATTTGGCAGCTAGCACAGGTACAGGAACATTAGGAAAAAATCTGAAAACTATACATTTGTGGCTAAAAAATAATAGCCTTAAAAGGGGGCAAAATTTGGATTTAAAGCCGCTAGTTTAAGTGAGGTATCAGATGAAAGGGCTAAGGTAAGACTAAATTTCAGAAAAAGTTTCAGACTCCCAATTTTTGTACGGAACTTTCGGTGGGCGAGCCCGACTCGCGCTTGTCCGGTTATTTTTTGTAGAAAAACATCCCTCGAGTTATATAAAGTGTAGTAAAGTTTACTAAAAAATTAAATTTTTTTGATTGATTAGATGTCGAAAGTTTATTATATAAATATAGAATAAATTTTAGGAGAAACCATTTTTGAATTAACTTAAATATTTTAGCGATGTGGACGGTCCACAGGTCCACAGGTCATTAACACATGAAATGGACATTAACAAATGACATTAACACATGAAATAAAAAAAAATTAATATATTAATGAAACTCTTATGACAACATGTAAATAACAAAACGATTTTTAGGTCTCGTTATAAAATATTTTCTTTATTTTGTCGTTATGGACTTTAATGCGTAATGATTATTTCAAATATTTCAATGTAAAGCAGAATTAAGTTTAAATATATATGTGGCAATACACAATTTTTTAGTAGAATAAATGTGTCAGTGTTTTTTTATTTACATAATAAGTAACATTATATTATCCATTTTAACCCCTAAAACAAAAGAACAAGAACTGAGCTCGCACGTCCACGAAGACTAAGAACTTTATTTGAGAAGAGTGGATGAAGATAATTGAGATGTGCTCGTTTCTGTTATAGGAACGGACGGCGACGAGCCCAAGCGCAGGAAAAAGAAAAAGAAATCAGATGTAAGCGCCACACCAGAAAGAATAGAGCACAGAGTGAACCTATCAGCTATACTGCAATATTCCAATGCCAGCCCCTTCAGAGATAAAACTATGAGAGGTTTCTCTTGTCTATACTGCGCGAAACATTTTCAAAATATCGACGATCTTCGTGCCCACACAGCGCAACAGACTGAAAAGGATAAAATTAACTCGATGCTAGATTACAAATTAAGTTACAACCCTATTAAATTAGATATAACCGACTTGAGGTGCACAGTGTGCAACACTAACATGAAAGATCTGAATGACTTAAAAGAACATTTGGTCACAGCACACAATAAAACAATACATAAAAATATTAAAGATATCATTTTACCGTTCAAATTAGACGATGGTCATAATTTTACTTGTGTTATCTGTTCAGTGGTTCATATTTCGTTCAAAAATCTATATCTACACATGAGCAGCCATTACCGTAATTATTGTTGTAAAAAATGTGGCGCCGGCTACATAACTATAGCAGCCTTAAGGAAACACGGTAAGACACATTATCAGGGTCATTTTCCTTGCGATTATTGTGACAAATCTTATACGTCTTTGACTAAAAAGAGGAATCATGAGAAAGGCGTGCACACGGGCGGTTGGTTGAGGAACAAATGTCCACATTGTCCGGAAATTTTCGTAAGTTACTACGAAAGAAGCGAGCATTTAGTCAAAGTTCATAACGAAGCGCCAGTAGTATATCCATGTAACGCGTGCAATAAAACTTACAAAAAAAAGTTTGAACTAAGTCGGCATATAAAACACCACCATTTACAGCAGAGGAGTTATTTATGTGATAAATGTCATGCGAAATTCTTTTCGAAACGGGGTCTTGTAGATCATATGACAAGACATACGGGAGCTGAAGTATGCGCCTGCGATGTATGCGGCAAATCATTCTCTAGAACACGAACGCTAAAAGAACATATGAAAGTCCACGAAGATGATAAAAGATTTCAATGTGAAGTCTGTAAAAAGACTTTCATGCAAAAGAGCAGCCTTAAAAGTCACATTCGTCTGCACCAAGACGACTTGGACATATTCAAAGAGTTTGACGATGTCAAACATTTGATCGATAACCGCGAAATGACGTTGAAACAGATTGCGGCGGAAAATAAGAAGAAAGCGCAAATGGAAAAAATTAAAGATCCATTCGTTAATATTTAACACGAGCTTTTTGAAATCATAGATAATTATATTTTTAAAGAAGAAATGACTACTGCAAATTTTCCTTAAAAAACAGACGAGAGAGATTTTTTTAGTTCTTATTTAGCCCCCGCAGTAAAATAATAATAGCTTCTGTAATAGGGACTATACTACTAAAGTTATTGTTAAAATTTAAATAAATTCGTACAACTATCGCATTTTGGGGTGAGCACAAATTTGCACTTTTAGTATTATGGACACTATTAACATTTAATTAAAACTTGTAAAAAATAACTTAGAAAATGTATTTACTGTTTACTAAGTAAAAAAAATATCCAACGGTGTAACTAGAGAACGATAAATAAAAAGAGGTATTATTAATTCAATTATATGTTGCACGCTGAATGCTGAATAAACAAATGATCAAATAAACTGTACTACTAGAATCATTTTTTAAATGCATGTAGGGTTTTTGATAAAGCCTTCTAATTTGTGAAGATAATATTACGTTAGCAGTACTATCGATCGTACCGTATTCAACTGGGAGGGTAAAAAATAAAAACTTTAATTTTGTGCTCTTCTTTTGCTGTCTTTGGTGACTAAGTAACATTCTACTTTGGTTATTTTTGAATGTAATCACTTTTTATTTTCTATCATAGACAATATACATTTTGTAGATTTTTCCTGTATTTTTATACTATTTAGTTTTTACTATTACAAGATGTCAATGTTTTCTTTTTCAATCTCGAAATATGAATTATTGATCATAATATTATTATTACTATTATGAAATTTATGAAAAATAAAATGCTTTACTATCTTTGAAGATTTTTTATTTGACTTTCCATGATATCTTAAGTGGTAATTTTTTGCTCGGAAGTACAAAGGAATATATACTATGAAGTTGTGATGCATGGTCGATTGATATTAGAACATTTTGGAGCTTTTATGTAATGTTATAACGAAATTGTAGTTGCAATATATTTGAAGTGAACGGCCAGTCACAAATTATTTTTCTTTTATAGGCCTTACCGGAGCCCGAAAAAAGCGAAAAGGGACTAAAATTAAGGAGGAAAGCGGGGCGGGTGAGGTCTTAACTAAAGTAGTTTACCGCGAAAAGCAATTGCGCGAGATGCAGAAACAGTGGCATAACTTGACCACGCTGCTTAAATATTCTAATGTTACACCCTTCAAGGATAGAAATGATGCGGGGTATATCTGCGCTTATTGCTTTAAAACTTTTCCTGATCCCAATGTTCTTAGACAACACACTCATTTCGATCATGTCAAAGAAAAACCTACGTATAAATCCGGCTCAGGCATTAGCAGTTTTGTAGCTTTTTTGGATATAGTAGATCTAAAATGCACAATTTGCGATCAAAATATGGACAGTATTAATAGTTTAACTGAACACTTAGTGAAAGAGCATGATAAGAAGTATTATTTAGGAACTACAGATTACTTCCAACCATTTAAACTCACTAGAGAACAGACAATGAACTGTTGCCTCTGTGGAGAAATATTTCACAACATGAAGCTCTTGATGCAACACATGAATGTGCACTACCGCAATTTCATTTGTACAATTTGTGGTGCGGGATTCGTAAATAGTTTCCGACTGAACAGGCACGAAACAACGCACGGGAAGAAGAAATCTAGTTTCACATGTCGACATTGTGGTCAAATTTTTGCTGCTGAATCAAAGAAAAAGGCTCACGTCAATACAGAACACAAAGGCATCGCTGGTGACAGTGTTTGCCAAATTTGTAAGGCGCGATTTAAAAATTATTATCAGAAAACTAGACATATGATGCAAGTACATAATGTTGAAGGTATAAAATGTGATATGTGTGACAGAAAATTTAATTTAAAATCGAACTTAGTGTTACACATGAGGAGTGTTCATCTTAAGGAGAGACCCTACGAATGTTCTGTATGTAGTATGAGCTTCTTCATTAAACGTCACATGCTGGGACACTACATGGCAACACATACGACTGAGAGGAAATTTAAATGTGACCTCTGTGGAAAAGCATACGCAACACAAAACAGTAGAAGAAAACATATGAAAAAAAATCATGGGATCTCAAAAAATACTGCAATGCTTGCAAATGTGGTGAACAAGCCAAATTAGTGCTAAGATTCTGTATATGATATGTAATAAACTCTTTTGGTGTACATTGAATTTTATTTTGTACCCGAAATTGACATTATATTTTGCCTATTAATAATAATTGTAAGATAAAAATGCTTGCTCTTTAGAACAGATAAAATGCTAGGAATTGTTATTTTTCTTACGTTTATTTAAGAATACCATCGCTTAATCCATTTCAGTGGCTTTATGATTCATATCGCATAGTTTTTACAAAAACGGAAATATTTATATTGTATTTCTATTTATAAAATAATTTTATTATAATATATCAAGTTTTCTTTATAAATAATTTATTGATAATATTTACCGTGATAAACGAAAAGCATGAACTTTTGAATATAGCGATAGCAGTGCTCAAGATGAAAATTTTAACTTAGTGCTTTTCTTTGTAGGTGACGAGACTGAATCAAGATTTATTGAGATAACAATCAAACAGGAACCTACTTCTGACAATGAATACAATGACTACAATGAATATAATGTATACACTGAATCTAACGAATGTAACGACTATGCGATAAGTCAGAAGAGAATTACGAAAAAAATGCAAACAATCGTTAAAATAGAACCGTTATCTATTGAAATAAAACCATTGGATAAATCAAAGCTACCAAGAAATGATAGAAAAACCAAAAAAGAAAAGGTCTTGGAAATGGAAAAACATTTACAGAATATCAGTGCAATTCTACTCAACACTAACGCTACGCCTATAAGGTATCATGATGGTGCGAGCTATGTGTGCGCGCTGTGTCCAGAGACATATCCCCTCCCGGCAGAACTAAAGCAACATGTGCTAGACGAGCACGACGAAATAGACAAATCATCGTTCATGGAAGGACAACGGCTGAACTCGTACATGGTGAAGCTAGATATTACGGAATTACGTTGTCTCATTTGTCACAATGATATCGAGAGCTTCGATGCTCTGTTTGATCATTTATCTGCTGTTCACGGGAAGATTATGAACAAGGACATACCAAATCATATACTTCCCTTCAGATTTATACATAACAGCTTCGATTGTGTTCAGTGTCCCAAGACTTTTGAACACTTCAAATTAGTTCAAGAGCACATGCCTGTACACTACCAGAACTACATATGCGAAACTTGTAATGCTCCATTTGTCAATAAGAGAACACTGCAAAATCACAACAACAGACATAAAAAAGGGGATTTTCCTTGCAGCCAATGTCCAAAAATCTTTGACACGAATAGAAAAAAGCTCAATCATGAAAAGTACGTACACGATGGAGATTATAAGAGAAAGAAGTGTCCTTATTGCCAGGAGAAGTTTACCAATTACGCGAAGAAACGTTCCCATATGGTTGAAGAGCACGGGGCGGAACCGATGTCAGCGAAATGCGATATATGCCTCAAGGTGTTCAGTACTCGTGCCCGCCTCAGGGGACACACGCGGCGCGCGCACATGGAGTGCACGCACGCCTGTGCCGAGTGCGAGATGAAGTTCTACACGAAGATGGAGCTCGTCAAACACATGGTGAAACACAACCCGCTAAGAACCTACCAGTGCGACATCTGTCAAAAGGCGTACGCGAGGAAGAACACTTTGCGGGAACATTTAAAGATTCACGCCAACGTTAGAAAGTTCAAATGTGAATATTGTGAAAACGCATTCATACAGAAGTACAGTTGGAAATCTCATATGCGAAAAAAACACAAGATCAAAGTGCCGTAAACTACCCTCCATTTTTTATTTGAAGGAGTAGCTCTGATGAAGTAGGTCTAGACGAAAGTATTGATTTTGATTCACATCGAATCGATATTTAGATTTTATCGAATTTCCCAAAAAGGCAACGTTTGTTGTATCTTTATATCGTTATTATGTTTTAATAGTATTGCTATGTGTCGAGCTTTTAATGATTTTTTTGTTATTCTAGAACCACGTTTATTTTTTACAAAAATAAAAACCGATTTAAATGAATATATTATATGTAATTGTTTCAGCATTCCTTTTTGTAAACACAATTTACAACAACAATCAATTTTATGTTATTTACAACTTTTAGGCTGCTTTTAAGTATGTATTAAATGAAATACTCTTGAATATTTCTTCTCTTGTGAAATTGGTGGCTCATGATGAATGTTTGACTAATCGTGTAAAATATTTCGGAAATAAATTATCATCGTATTTGAAATATTTTTATTTTATTTCCATAAAAATTCTATCTTTTTAACTGACATCACAACTGTTGACCATCAAAATTAACAAAGAAAAAAAATGACACGTTTAATAAAAAAGACAGCTTAATAACGTTTTAATATTATAGATTCATTCATATTTTTTACAAATTACATTGTAATTTAATTGATATTATAACTTATCAAAGGTATTAGGTGACTTAATAAATTTTCTTTGGACCTTTAATTTAAAACATTTAAAGAATCTATTTATATACATTGAATAGGATCTGTATTTGTTATGAAGAAAGATCATGACTTTTAACAATAGCTAAACACGTTATTCAAGTCAGCAGTAAATTGATCATTTCCTTGTAAGTAATCTACCGAGAATATGGTAGATATATATCGATGAAGCATTGGACCATAAAAAAGTAGTGGCGTAAGGAGAAAACGATCTTAGAAAACAACCTTAAAAAATTTAAGCTATTTGCACATGAAATTCATTCAATTCATTGCCGTATGAAACCTTAATACTGAATAAAGGATTTAGAGGAATTAAAAGCGCTTAGATAAATAAAGAGCTATAGGCAGGGTGGCAGAACTCCACGCTTCGATAATCTATTTAATATAACCTATATTAATTGAGTAAACTGGTTGACTTAACCTAAAAGAAAACTCTTCAAGATCTCGACATATATATAAGTCATTTAAATTGTAGTATTAACATGGTTAGTGTAATGAGATATTTAAAGAATATAACTAAAAGGAAACCATTTAAGATTTTAATAAAAATGTAGCGGGCGATGGGAATAATGATGTAATGTGAGAAAAGAATTTTGAAGTACGCAACAATAAACTTCTTGACCCGAGGCTAAAAATGTTAATATATTGTAAAATTTTTGGTTTTTAAGATTTTTACTCGATAATTATGCTATGAGAAAAATTTTAAAAATTATTTGAAAAATATATAATAATTCAGAAGTAGATTTTGTTTCTTTTTATATTCAAGTACATTATCTCGAAAAAAGGATTCTGTCTGTCATTGTCAAAGTTTAAATTTAATGATTTAAATTTCAAATTTATAAATCAAATAACTTTTAGTTGTTTAATTGTATATTTTATCAACTTGAAAATATAATGTTCACATTATACACTTTATATTCTGAATATCAAACTAGTTTTTACTTCGTAAATACACGTTGATACTTTTTGATATTCAGATGTTTTATCTGAAAATTATTTTGAGGCCAGTCGTGGCGCAGGTTCACAAAGTGTGACTGTAAATCGACTGGTGTCGAGGCAAAGCGCTCTGCCACTCAACACGCAATGCCTCCATAATTGGGCAGAAAGTAGAGAACAGAGTGTCTTAACACTAGTTTCCTGCTAGGTTCCTGGTTCTGCCTACCCCGCTGTGTGCGGGATACAGCGTGAAGCTGATGTAATTTCAAATTTAATGAAGTTAATTTTTAATAAAAAAAAATAGTTCTACAATGAAAACTTTTCTTTGTAGGTCAAAAGGGCATAATCAACGAATCTGAAGAAGAGCCTGAAGAGATAACAAAAAAATTCAAAGAAACCAAAAGTAACACGCTAAAAAAGAATCGCACTCCTAAAAAGAAAGCCGACGAAAAATGCATGCAAGAAGTAGAAAAGCACCGAAAAAATTTTATAGAAGTAATAACATATTCCAATGCAACGCCTATTCGCTTTAAAGGCGACATAGGTTACGGATGTTACTTTTGTTCAGAACAGTACCCGGAAGCTGCTGATCTCAAACTCCATACGATAACAAAACATGATAACGATAGTATTATACAAGTTGTCAAAGATATGCGTATTTATACAGTTAAATTAGATATAACGGGTTTGCAATGTTGTTTATGTCAATTAGATATATCAACGATAGAGGAACTAATGAATCATCTCATAAAAGAGCATCAACGTGTCATTTACGTGGACATCAAAAATCATATGGTTCCATTTAAATTTGAAAATGACGATTTAAAATGTGCCATATGTTTAGCGAAATTTATGAAATTCAGAAATTTAACTGAACACATGAACACACATTATAGAAATTACGTGTGTGACGTATGTGGAGCTGGCTTTGTCAACCGTGATATTCTGCGGAGTCATCTGAGAATTCATAAAATAGGCAATTTCACATGCGATTTCTGCACAAAAACTTTTAACACTCTAGTGAAGAAACAGTCCCATATAAATATAGTACATAAAAAATTGTATATGACAAGAAAGTGCGGATATTGTAACGAACATTTCGATGATTATCATAAGAAAAACGAGCACTTGACAAAATTTCATGGCGTTAATTTAGTGATCTTTAAATGTGATCTGTGCGACAAAACTTTTATTAATCAAAATCGGTTTAGGCGTCATGTTAGAAAAGACCATCTTATGGAAAGAAACCACGAATGTGAACTTTGTGATATGAAATTCTTTTGTGGTGAAAATTTAAAAAAACATATGCGGACGCACACTGGAGAAAAGGACTATCACTGCAGTATATGTACCAAGTCTTTCGCACGCAAGTTTTCCTTAAAAAAACATTTGCGAACACATTCTAAGAATTTTGAAGGACGTGAAACTTGTAGAGCAACTCCAGATACATTTTTAATTATAAAGGAACCTGACATCGTTGCAGATCGTGTAGGATAAAGCCTCATTTAGTCAAATGAAAATATATTTATTTATAATGTTCACATGTTTGTTTTATTTTTCTAATAAAATTTTACTGTTGCGAGAATATGTTATATTCAAGAAAATGTAAAATTATTAGGTTTCTTGTCTTATTTATGTAAAACCAAGCATTTATATTTTAAATGTACACTGTTTATCATTTTTAAATTTATTAACATAAAAAAAAACTTGCTTAATTCCCACGTGTGTTATAAAAAGTTCAGTAACAATACTTTCTTTTTTTAGGTAATCCTACCGAAACTGTATATTTTGAAGAATTTAAGAATGTTACCAAATTAACTAGAAAAAGAAAAATAACAGTGGACACTGAACGCACAGTAAAAAAGAAAGCTAAAGTAACGATAGGATTTAAAAAAATTAAATTGAAACCAATTAAAGAATTATCCAAACATCATCACAATATTAAAGAGATACTTCAGTGTTCCAACACAACTCCTATACACGGCAAATGTGATCTGGGCTACTTGTGCTGCTATTGCACGGAACAATTTCCAGATCCAGCCGATTTGAAAAAACACACAATACAACTGCACAGAAATGGAACTAAACCTACTTTCTTTCAAAAGAGAGATCTACAAAAATTTTACGTCAAAGTCGACATCACTGGATTGCATTGTAACATTTGCTCGAAAGATATAGAGGATTTGGAAAAGTTGATCGATCACCTAAAAACTATGCATGACAGGAAAATATATACAGATATAAAAAACCATATGGTACCATTTAAATTTGGTAGTGAGGAATTGAAGTGTTTTATATGCTCAAACGTGTATAGCAAATTTAAGATGCTTCTAGAGCACATGCATAAACACTGTAGAAATTTTATATGCGAAATGTGTGGTGCCGGGTTTTTTAATCGAAGATCGTACATAAACCATCAGAAGTATCACGTTGTAGGAGAGTATAAATGTGATAGATGCGATAAGGTCTTCAATAATGTTCAAAAAAGAAACCAACACTTTAGGACCGTTCATGTACACGAATACAAATTAAATAGATGCGGATACTGCAATGAGAAATTTGCTGGATACCGAAACAAAGCTGAACATTTGAGAATTGTTCATGGCGTTGGATCTGAAACAGCTAAATGCCAAGCTTGTGAAAAGAGCTTTTGTAATAAAGACTCTTTACGAAAACATATCAAAAGACACCATTTAATGGAGAATCAATACAGCTGCACGTTATGTGACATGAAATTCTTTGCTAAAAGAAATTTATCAGAACATATGGTGACACATACGAAAATTCGTTCGTTTCAATGCAACGTATGTTTCAAGAAATACGGACGCAAGCACACATTACGAGAACACATGCGGATACACAACAACGACAAACGCTACAAATGCGAACACTGCGGAATGGCTTTTGTGCAAAAGTGCAGTTGGCGACGACATATGCAATCGAAACACGATGAGCAGGCTTAATGATTAATAGATATTCATTTTTAAACTAACATATCAATTTCTATTTCTTCTGATATTCATCTTTTTACAGCCAATAATGAATGGCTCATTTGTCTGTAATTGAGAGGCTAGAGAACTATTTCAAACACAATGAAATTTATTTGGTACTTATAAAAACATTGAGTTGTGGCGCAGGGACACAAAATGTGACTATAAATGCGACTGGTTGTGGGATCGATCCCCACTCGAGGAAATGTAATATTCTATTTAAATTTGATATTTCCATTTCTTCGCTCTAGTGTCAAGGAGAGCGCGCGTTGAGTTCCGCCACTCAATGCCTCCAGAATTCAGCGGAAAGTGGAAAACGGAGTGTTAACACTAGGCTCCCTCTGCCTACCCTGCTTATTAAAAAAATATATAATAATGGTGTACAGATGAATGCGCCACCTCGCTCTACTCGTGATCACGGGTAACTGTAAAGTTTTCGAAACGTCGGGTTTTTAAAAGTTTATAATATAGAGTTAGAGTTTTATTTGAAATGATTACGTTGCGAAAATCTAAGATCTAAGTCTCGCCTTTAGATGTCAAATACCATGAAGTATATAATAAAAAATCCTAAATACATTAGTTCAAGAAAAGGCTATCATATTAATTTAAAAATAATCCTTTGACAGATATCAGCTTTTTTTGTACTTAATATGATTCATTGTAAGTTATGAGAAAATAAAATTATTTATATTGTTATCATTTTATCTTTAAATTCTTACCTTTTAGTTGTTTAATTGTATATTTTATGAACTTGAAAATATAATATTCACATTAAAAACTTTATATTCTGAATATCAACTTCTGTTTTTACTTCGTAATTACACGTACATACTTTTTGATATTCAGATGATTTATCTGAAAATCAAAAAAGTAAATAGTTTGTGTTCCAATGGTTTTAATAATTTGTTGCTCATATCATTAATTGAATCAAATTTACCAGATAAGTAGACTAGAAAATCTAACAATAATATTATTTACAGAATGCTCACAATAAATACAATTATACAAGGCGTTTTATCTTTAGCGCTTTAAATGAAAGCACATTTATAAATACTCTATAAAAACCTAATACAAATAAAACGAAGGAAATTTACCTAAAATTTTTTTTTTTCAAATAAAATAAATAAAAAATTATCGTAATATAAACACTATTGGTGATGACAACTGACAACAATGACACTTACCTGTCATAGTGCCAACGTGGCATACGCCTCATTCACGAAATCGAGTCGTAGGTAATGGCGGTAGAGTTAAACGTTATTTAAGTTAATTATAAAAATGAGAGGTATCACTTCCTCGTTCGGGTATGTTTTGTGTGAAGGAAAACGGGGTATATCGGCAACTTATAGTAGTATTTTTTGTAGTAGTAAATGTTTATGGTATCTATTCATAGCGGCGTCATACGTAATACAGTACGGATAAAAATTATAAAATTAAAATAATAGATCTACGTCTAAACTGTTGACGAATCTTGCTTAACTTTTTTAAGTACAAATTTGAAATATTATATCTATAGGGTGTTACACCCAGTAACCCACCAAATATTATCGTTTAAATTTATAAATAAGAATTTACAATGCTGATAACATATACATATGTAGATATCGCTTAAAATATAAAAATTTTGAATGATTATCCAATACAAAGAATACACGAATTATGAGAGCCACTCTGGTTTCTTGAATCTAAAAAACAATTAACTTTCACAATGCAACCTACGACTAAAGCATTATAAAAAAAAATTACTTATATGAAGCGGCTTTCGGCGGCGGATTCCTTCAAACCATGAAATTACGAGTTGATACGACATACGGAACAGACAGTATAAATGTCATACTTGTTTCAAGACCTATGGAATAAAGTGGACCTTGCATGAGATGGTATAGATGATAGACGATTCAAATGTTGACTCTGAACTATAGTCTGTAAATTTTTGTACAAAATTTAGATGGCGTGTACACATACAAATTTAATCTTGCTCTGTTTAAAATTTACGGTTTTTTTTATCAAATATTGAGAGAATAAGAGAGAAGATAGAAGAGAAAAAAAATCTTTTTTATTCAACATATTATAAAAATTTAAGAACCTGTATAATAATGAAAAGTCAAAAAATATAATAAGTAAATAAATAAATCAAAAGCAGATTTATTAACTTTTAATTTATGCATGATAATAAGTCAATTAACTTGTAATGAAGTTCTTATTTGCGTGTAAATTCAGTGTAAATAATATAGATTTTCTTTGTAGGTAAATCTCAGAAATCATCCAAAGCATCATTGGACACCTCTCAAGAGGAGGAAATGTTTGCTATAAATAAAGAAGACGTAGTTCCTAAAGCTAGGCAAGGAGAACATTTGGAAAAACATAGGAACAATATAAGGGAAGTTATTCTTTGCTCGAACGCTACGCCGATTAGGTGTCGAGGCGGCATTGGTTATGCGTGTTGTTTTTGTTCCAGTCAGTTTCCTGATCCTGCAGACTTAAAGAAACATACGATAAAAGATCATGACGATAAGACAAAAGCAATATTTATGAAAGGGCGGGATATGTACGGATACTTAGTTAAATTAGATATTACAGGATTAGAATGTAATCTATGTGGATTAAGGCTGGAGACTCTAGAGAAAATTTTGGAGCACTTAAAATACGCTCATAGTAAGAATATCAGCACAGAGATACCTAACCATATTTTGCCTTTTAAATTTGATAATGAGTATTTAAGGTGCTTCATGTGTCAGAATATTTTCAACAAATTTAAAGCCCTCCAAGAACACATGCATACACATTACCGAAATTATATTTGCAAAGTCTGTGACGCTGGATTTGTTAACCGCCATCTTCTATTATGTCACAATGAGGGCCATAAAACTGGTACCTTTGTATGTGAACAATGCGACCTAGTTTTTGACACAGTTAGAAAAAAGAAATTGCACGAACGAAAAATCCATAATGGCTTAAACATGCCTCACAAATGTGGATACTGCAGTGAGAGGTTTAGGGAGAATTGTCACAAAAATGAACACTTAGCGAAAGTACATGGTGTTGTTGGACCAACAATTAAATGTCAAGCTTGCGACAAGACATTTACATTGCAGCAGACTTGGTTACTGCACATGAAAAAGTATCATTTGCTGCAGAAGAAACATGATTGCACGAGATGCGATATGGCCTTTTTTTCTAAACGGGAGTTAACAGACCACATGGTCAAACACACGGGAACAAGGGAGTTCAAATGTGAAGTTTGCAAGAAATCATATGGCAGATTAAAGACATTAAAAGAACACGTGAAGAGGCAACACCCAGAAGATTATTTCTATAAATGTGCTCACTGTGATCAGTCGTTTGACAAAAATTTTGCTTTGAAGTGTCATATAAGTTCCAAACATGGAGACGTAACTAAATCTGTGCAATAACAATTTTATGTACTATTCTTATATGAAACTAAAATGTATAAATAATATATTTATATATAATAAATGTTATTTATTTTACATAAATTGTGTTTCCGACCTGAAAAATGTTATATTTTGCATAAGTTGCAGAGCTAAATTTATAAAAAAATACTTCCGGGATATTAACGTACGAACGTGTTAAAATAAATAGGTAATAAACTCATATATAACGTAGGATAATTATTAAATAAGTACCATATTTTGATACTTGTGCAAATTTTACAAAACTCTATTTTGCTATAATAATATTTATATATATATATATAAAAAGACTTGTTCTGACTGACTGAGGTAAGACGCACGCACAGCCGTAACCGCTGGTGGTAGGAACCTGAAATTTGAGCATATGTTTATTTTTATAATCTGGACATCCACTTAGAAGGGATTTTGACAAATTTTAACCCTAAAGGGAGGAAATAGGGGTTAAAAGTTTGTATGGATTATTTTTTTAAAACCACTGATTTTTATAAAATTCGAAATTCAAACTCTTTAAAACTCTTCATTGAACACGTGTTTCATGGTTAATTCACCCCCTAAGGATTCAAATAAGGGGTTGAAAGTTTATATGGAAAAATCTTTAAATCGCCACCAATTTTTATAAAAAAAATAAATTCAGACTTAACAATATTTTATTGAATACCTGTTTCGTGTTTTTTTTAGAATTCACCCCTAAGGGTGCAAATAAGCGGGCGGAGCCGCGCACGCCCACTAGTAATAAATAAAAGTTTGTCTAACAAACATTTTTCTTTTTAGGTATACGAACCATTAAAATCGAAAGGCGTTCAACACCTCGAGTCGAGTTGAAGATCATTCGGGGCACCAGGGAACCTAAACTATCGGATGCCAGGAAAAACCAACAAAATCTTATGACTATTTTGCTTTGTTCCAATGCCAATCCTATTAGATCGAAGGATAGTCTTGGATACGGCTGCGCGTTTTGTCTCGAACAGTTTCAGAATCCGACCGACCTTAAGAAACATTTTTTAGTAGAACATAACAACGACAGATTAATTCAGTACATGACGTCCAGATTATTTGAACATGTCGTTAAATTAGATATTACCTACTTAAACTGTTCCCTTTGCAGCATTAGTGTAGCAAATTTGGAGGATTTGATGCATCACTTAAAGGATGAGCATAAACAAGAAATACACACAGATATAAATAACACTATAGTGCCGTTTAAATTCGACACTCCAGAACTAAGATGCGCAATTTGTTCCACGGAATATCTAAACTTCAAACTGTTACAGGAGCATATGAACACTCATTTCGGATATCATTTATGTCCATTGTGTAGCCGAGGCTTTATTACTGAGCGCCTTTTAGCCACTCACATCAGAAGACATGACAACGGTGTATACAAATGTCAAGAGTGCGATAAAGTGTTTGGTAATAATGAGAGGTTAAAGGAACATCAGAGACGGATTCATTTAGGTTTCAACAAACGCAACAAATGTATGATATGTGATGAACGTTTCATGGATTACTGGAGGAAGGTCGATCATATGGTCAAAGTGCACGGAGCACCACCGGTAGTCATAAAGTGCCAAGCTTGCGACCGCACGTTTATCAACCAGAGGGCTCTGGCGCGGCACACTAAAAAAGACCACCTTATGGAAAAAAAGCACCAATGTGAAGAATGTGATATGAGATTCTTTAGCGCTAGCGGATTAAAGCGTCATATGGCGAAGCATACAGGACTGCGCGAGTTCAGATGTGATATTTGCTTCAAATGCTACGGCAGAAAGACTACGTTAAGAGAACATATGCGTATACATGCAGACGACCGCAGGTTTGCCTGTAGTAGATGTGGTCAGGCTTTCGTACAAAAGTGCAGTTGGAAAAGTCACATGAGATCCAAACATGGCGAAGAAATTGTTTAGATTTTGGTTCTTTGCGTATGATTAATACAGGCGATATTAAATTGATTATTTTATTGCTATTTTTTGTTTCGTTTCATATAAGTTATGAAAGTAACGTTAGTTTTCGTGACGTTTAGATTTCCCAAGCCTTACGTAAAATTCTTTGTATTTATAATGTACTTCATATTTTACTACTTTCTCTTATTAATATTTATTAATAAACATTTTTATTAGAAATGGGAAAACAAAATGAGACAAGTGCAAAAGCATCTTCTAGAAATATTACAATTCTATATATATAAACCAAACATAAAATATTTATATTTACTTAGAACTGAATATTTTGTGCCGTAAATATCTGTGTAAGTAGATTTTTGTAATTTTTTCTTTACACACAACTACGGTCGATAACAATAATTATTTGTTGTAGGTGACCAGAAACTAACAATACCAACAAATGTGGGAAGAAAAGACCGAAAAGGTAAAACCATACGAATTACTGTTGAAAAGAAACTAAACATGGTGATTGTGTCAGAGGTGGAGAAACATCAGAATAATATAAAAGAAATTCTTTTGAATACGAATGCTACGCCAATTCGTTGTAAAGGAGGCATTGGTTATGCGTGTTGCTTCTGCTCTGAGCAGTTTCCTGATCCAAAAGATTTAAAAGCACACACCCAAGAATCTCACAGTGCTGAAGAAAAATCTACATTTATGAAAGGCAAAGACATGCACGGCTATTTCGTTAAACTGGATATCACAGACGTTAAATGCCAAATTTGTGGGGAAACCATGGAAAGTGTAGAGAAAGTAGTCAACCATCTGCAAATGAATCACGATAAGAAACTATACACGGATATTAAGGATCACATACTACCCTTTAAATTTGGCAATGGACCTCTCAACTGTATTATATGTTTGAACGTATTTAACTCTTTCAAAGCTCTTCAAGAACACATGAATGTTCATTATAGTAACTATATATGTCTAGTCTGCGGCGCGGGTTTCGTTAATAAAAACATCCTTCTAAGACACGGAGATGCCCACAAAATAGGAACGTTTACCTGCGAAATATGTTCCAGAACCTTCGATACGGCGCGGAAAAAGCGATTGCATGATCGATCAAGACACGCCGGGATAAAATTGCCTCATAAATGTGGTTACTGCATGGAAAGATTTAAAGAAGTTTGGAAGAAACAGGAGCATTTGGTTAAAGTCCATGGAATTAAGAGTCCAGGGATCAAGTGTCAAGCGTGTGACAAGAGTTTCGAAAGCAAACATTCTTGGAGGCTTCATATAGCAAGAGTGCATCTCTTGCAAAGACCACACAAATGTCAGCATTGTGAGATGGAGTTTTATGCTAAGAAGGAGTTGGAGAGCCACATGGTGAAACATACTGGTTCCAGGGAATTTAAGTGTGAATCATGTTTCAAGACTTACGGACGATTAAAGACCTTAAAAGAACATGTCCGAAAAGTACACGTTTGATTAGACGAATTGATATACGTGAAAAAGTATGTGAAGTAAGATAGTCTATTTATATAACTTCACGATATAAATGTATATAGTTATAGCTTAAAATATATCAGTATTTTTCTCAGCATTAATAGGCAGAGTTTATAGTATGAACGATATCAGTCAGTGTCTATAATAAGTTAAGTGACAAAATGAAGTTTACTATTGACATATGAATTCATAATAAGGATCTCATTAGCATCTAGTGTGTGTTAAATGTTTATTTATACATTATAAAATAAATGGATTTTTTGTTACAGTTAAGTAAATGTTTATTATTGTTTCAATTATTTTGCTATTACAGGCATAAGACTATAGAAGGCCATCTCGTTGCAATGGCACAATGTCCGAGTGGACAGACAGTTCGATCCACAAAAGGGGAATATTTAAATATTTACACATGTACTGGCAAAGTGCATTGATGGTTCCTCCACCTTATACATTGTTTTAAAATTGAGGGCCAGTGAAGAATGGAGTATCCTAATACTACATTCTTACTGCATATTTCTTATTTTGACTTATTTTAGGGAATTATAAGAAAAACAATAAAAATATATTGATAATATTATCTATTTACGATAATCATATGTACAAATTACCAAATAACATAATAGATTTTCTTTATATATCCTTTAGAATAATAAGAAACACATTTATGAGTTCCAACATAACTATATAGAAATACAGAATATATTTATTAATATCTATGATAATTTAATAATAATACGATGAGTAGGTTGTACTTACATATTATTAAGACATTACATCAACAGAGAAGGCAAGAAACTACTTTCCATTCCAAAGGGGGTCAGGATTGGCCGAATAATAAAAGAAAAATTAAAAAAAAATACTATACGATTAAACTTTTTATCCAATGGGAAAGATTTGTACAATGATTTGATTTTAGGTTTAAATAGAAAACCTCAGGTTCAGGATGGCCAAGACTCTTCGACCGTACTGTTCATACCATTTCATAAATTCACCATGCGAGTCTATGATTGTGCACGGTGAGGTGAGGAGCTCAAGGCAGTACCCGGGACTTTCTATTGTTTAGGAGGCCCCTTAACATGATCTAACATTACCTAACTCGATCACGCACCCTCTTTATTTACTCCTGTTATTTTCCTCTTTTTTAAGATTTCAATATTTACGTAATATACAAGAATATAATTTGATACTGATGAATCACATTTCTAAATGAATCAAGCTTAGTATAGAACTCAAACTCAGTACCACATAAATCAACATTATTACAGGGATCTTAACAATTAATTACAATTGTTTCTAATACCTATTGTAATTTATTAAATTATGTAAATTATATTTTATTTCAGCTATTTACATTATTGTAGGAGTATTGCATATTCATTAATATTGTTATGGTAAACAATAAACAACATTACACATACACACTAAATCAGCGTACTAAATTTATTCGCTACAAATACAATTATGAAATTATTGTTTTGTAGCGTATACATAACCAAATTAAAATTATAATAAATGAGTTGAATATAAGATCTCGTCTCATTGACATCGTCACGCTGCCATAGCCCACAGACATATGACTTATACATACAATAAACAAATGATTATCACGAATCATTCTTTTTATTTGTGAAAATATGTACCTAACTAACGCTCTTCGCTGAAAAAAATACTTTTTATATGCTTGACAAAAAGTAGCATAAAGCACCACGGTAGTAGGCAGGGGAACCCTGCTAGTAGTTTTAACACTAGTTTTCCACGACCACCCAATTTTCGAGACATTGTGTGTTGATCTAAAGACCACGATTTATCTTGTTACCAGAGTGAGGAAACAAAAAAATAATTCTTTTCTCCGAGGGAAAGTCGAACCCACCGCCGCCGCTGCGCAGCAACAACGAAATATATAACTTAAAAGTATATTAATAATAATCATTATATATATGACACTTTAAGTCTTCCTGTTCATATGCGTCAAAACATGTCGCCGCACATGTTTCTTCCATTTAAAAGTTTCTTCGCAGACATCGCATTTGAAAGGTCTTTCGGAGGAGTGCTTGACCACGTGCTGCGCCAAGTTACCGCCAGTCGCGAACGTTTTGTCGCAAATTTTACAAGTAAACTTCTTTTCGCCCATATGGAAGGTCCTCTGGTGCCGTAGTACTTGGAAAGGGTAGGAGAATTTCTTGCCGCAAGCACCACAGGACGGTGCCGGGACGCCGTGCACCTGAGATAAGATATTGAATGTTTAATTAGTTCTTTTTATTTTTAAACATCTGCATCATAAAGATTAAGCAGATAAAATGATACGCTACTTAATTATACGTTAAATATTAATGAAGTAGTTGATTTATAAAACAATGAAAGTCTCGAACTGTGTTAGCGTATAGAGATAGAGCCAATAATAGAACAGTGAAGACGAACCTTCGATTTTTTATAAAACCTAAAAGTTTCTGTGCACATACACCCAGCACTGGTTAATACTATTAGAGAATATGGAGCTTGGGTAGTGGTTACCTTCGTTAAATTGTAAAGCTCAATTTTTATATTTTCTTGGCAATAATATTAGAAATGACGTTCTACATTGTCAGACATTTCTAAACTCTAATAAAATACAAGCGCCTCGCTTTGACTCTGGGGTTATTAAACCTATCGCAGGTTTGTGACAATCATAACGAATGTCATGTCATAAATATAACGTGTGAAAATATTATCAGAAAAAAGAAAGAAAAAATCAGCTTCACGCTGCATCCCGCGCACAACAGGGAAGGCAGCGGGAACCTAGTATTGAGGTACTCCGTTCCCCATTTTCTTCCGAATTCTGGAGGCATTGCGTTTTGAGTGGCGGAGCTTAACGCCGCGCTTTGTCCTGACACCAGAGCGAAGAAATCGAAATATGAATTTAGAATCGAAAAATAAATATTTCATCTCCTCGAGTGGGGATCGAACCCATAAACAGTCGGTTTTACACTCACACTTTGTGCCCCTGCACCACGACTGGCCTCAAAATTGAAAATAATAATTCATCTATCAACCTTTCTCCAAATGGCTAGCCCTCATATGAGCCGTGACCTTTTCGGTGCAGTAGTAACATCCTATCAGCCTGGGTCGCTGTTTCAAATGCACGTGCCTATAATGTTGCTTGAAACACGCGACCGTTTTATAAGAGTTAGAGCATACGTTACATATAAAATGCAACGAGCCGTCCAAATCTTTTGATGTGTAGTGCTCTTCGAATTTTTTACCTGAAACAATTTTTAATCGATAAAAAAATATAATTATTATATTACAATTTTAGTGATTTTCAAATGGAAATATTTTATTAAACACAGTCTAGATTGTGTTTAAAATGTATATTTGTATTTGCCGTAATTAATAAAGTTGAATACAATGACTTTTCAGCTTATATTATAATATTTATGTGCTTAGAATTAGAATAAATCGCACACGTCTCTAAGTAAGACAAAAACCATAACATTGACGATAAACGCGATGGTCAGGGGTACAATCCCAACTCGAGGGAGTAAATATAATTAGAATTATTACAGAAAACACTTATTAGAGGAATGACTGAAATGAGTTCGGGTTCCATATAAGGAAATAGTTTAAAAGATTGATTGATCGGTAGATTTTATATAAAGTCGTAAAATATAAAAAAAAAGTATCTTAACGCTGTTTACCTTGTCTACCCGGCCCTTGCCTATGCGGAAGATACAAAAAAAAAGTTTTTTAGGGTTCCGTAACTCTGAAGAAGGAACCCTTATAAGGTCACTATGTAGTCTGTCCATCTGTCTGTCTGTCAAGAGCCTTTATTTCAGGAACGCTTGGAGATATCGAGTTGAAATTAAAACGTTGAGAGTTTATGTAGCAAAAAAACGCGTAATTCGACACTATAAAGGGAATCGAATTGAATATTAAATTCGGAAGCTTACATCTACAAGTAGATAGTACTAGTTCAGGAAAAAATCTGAAAACTATGCATTTGTGGTTAAATCCTTAAAAATCTAATAGCCTTAAAAGTCCTCCCAAAATGTAGTGTTAAAGCCGCTAGTTCAAGTAAGATATCAAATGAAGACTTTAGCTAAAGTAGGTTTAAATTTCAGAAGAAGCTCGAGACTTTCAATTTTTGTACAGAACTCGCGCTTGTCTGGTTTTTTCTAAGTTGGCATTATATCCCACACGTAGCAGGGTAGACAGAGGGAACCACACACTTCCCAGCGGATTCTCGAGGCGTTGCGTGTTGAGTGGAGGTACGCCGCGTTTTGCCTCACCAGAACGGGGAAATTAAAATATATAATATTTCATTCTCCCTAGTGGGAATCGAACCTACAACCTTCACGCTTGTACCTCTAAGCCACGGCCGCCTCAATTAATAATTAGCAATGTGATGTCATAAAAACATATTTTCGTGCATTTACCGGGTAAGACGAGAAACAATGTTATAGCCACAACTACTAACCAATGTACTATAATAAAAAAATATATCCAGCCATTATAACATTTATTAATACAAAACATAATAAATTACATTCAATATTTATATATTTATTTATAAATATTTCTAAAACAGTTTAAAGCTTTTGTGATATTATATTTTCTTTTTAAACCTAACTGTACAAAAACAATCAATGTGTGTACGTGCAATAAAATTTGTGCGTCTGTTGTATAATAAAAATTATTTTTATTATTTATACAATAAAAATTCAAAATATAAAATGATATAAAATTACTATTAACTTATTATTTTATATTGTGATGTTTATATATGTATATATAGTATATATATCACAAATAATAATTCAGTTCATTCACAATATTTATATTTAAAAAGAACGTGAAGATTACAAAATAATTAATTTTATAAAATACTATTTACAATAAATAAGAAAACAGATTTTTCGATGCATATAAACAATATCTTCGGAACTTTTGATATTAAAGTAATTACAGAATAAATCGAGGCGCTTTATAAATTTTTACTGCTATTGATAAAAAAATACATTATAAAATATATTATTTAATGTTTTAACTTAGCGCACCAAAAAAATTGGTTTTTTTCAATTCGCTTGATTACGAGTCGGACTCGCCCACTCAGGGTTCCGTACAAATTTTATGATTTTAAGTCAAAATAATGAAACTTGTTGAACAATTTAAGGTTACAGGTTAATGTATACGCTCGTTGTATAAAATGAACTACAAATACAAGTTTGTAATAGGTTTTCTTCTGTGATGTACCAATAACTTTCCAATTTTCGGAAATTTCTTCATGATACAAAATAAAGTGATTCTAAAGTGATAAGCGCTTTTGTAGTATACTTGAAGTATGGATCCCTAAAAATACACATCGTCTTAAAAAAAACCACTCAATAATTAACACCAGGATGATATTTAGCCATATGATAGTTCAAACTAGATTTCTGAACAAAGGCCTGATTGCACACTTTACAAATCTTCCTTCTGTCACCAGTATGAATCCTTTCATGTAAATCCAACGTCGTTTTTCTCAAAAACGATTTCGGACAGAACTTACAATGATAATCTTTGGACGTTTTATGTTTAAACTTATGCTTGTACATTCCCTCGAAGCTAAACGACTCGTAGTCACACAAATCACATTTATATTTCTCTCCCAACATGTGAAAATTGTTAATATGTTTTCTCAATTGCACTTTAGTATTAAAAGTTCCTTTACACGCGTTACAATTGAATCTTTCGTCGACAGCGTGCTCTTCAAGCTTGTGTATCGTGAACGGTGCTAGCGTCATAAATTCTTTCGAGCAGAATGGACACTTGTACTGCGGTATTTTGTAGTGTTTCGTCTTTATGTGGAACCTTAGTGAGCATATCTTGTCGTATACCCGGTCGCAGTGACCGCACACTACTCTCTCGCCGTCTTTCCTATAATCTTCGGGTTGGAGACGAAATTTCATTCCTGGTGACAAAAGAACAACTTTTATTTTTCCCAATTTTGTGTTATTTTATGGCCATGTTGATTTTTTGTAATTTCTTTTAAATCTCTATTAAATTTTATAATCCACTCCGGATTTCTTCTGTATCATAAATAAGATGAATCCCAAAATTTTGATGTTAATGAAATATCACACTAGTAAAATAATAAAACATTTTTTTAGCATTGCGAAATATTTTGCAATTTATAATAACCGCGTTAGTTGTTTTATTTGTTGTCAATTAACAGAGGCCCTCTCATATATTTGCATTAATACCAGGCCCTCTCAAATCAGGGGGTCACACAATAATTTTTTTTTATTATATGTTGCCATAAATAGATGAAAAATACACCATAGCATAGTTTTTATCTTCTAATTATATATA
Organism: Heliconius sara; assembly: GCA_917862395.2. Lineage (NCBI taxonomy): Eukaryota > Metazoa > Arthropoda > Insecta > Lepidoptera > Nymphalidae > Heliconius > Heliconius sara. The sequence goes on along the minus strand of OU860796.2, from coordinate 17,952,015 downwards.
ATTAACAAAGTTTAAATGTTTTTTACTAGTTAATATACAATACAATATTTTTATATATGTAGAAGGGTAAAGGGTGTATGACTATTTATTAAGCAATAATATAAAAAAAATTATTCACTTACGTTTTGGTCTTTCTTTTTTACATTCTTTGACTTCTTCAGTCCGTCTCGGTCGTCCGGGCTTTTTTAATTTCTTATTAGATTTTGTACTTTTATCAATAGTTCTCTTTTTCAATATACACAATTCGTCTTCACTGGAATTTAAATTATCTGAAAATTTATTTAAAATAATTATTCCCATTTAAGAAAATGCTGGAATTTCTATGAACTTAGATAATTTTAATCATTAATACAATCATTAAAACCTTTTTCATCACCATTAAAATGATAATCCTCTGCACCATCATCATCATCATCCATTTGTAATGATTCTTCTTTAAATGCTAAAATAATAAATAATAATGGTAATATTATTATATAGTATAATAATTGAGGCCAGTTGTGGCGCAGCGGCACGAAGTGTGACTGTGCACGGACTGGTTGTGGGTTTGATCCCCACTCGAGGAGATGAATGTTTACTTAAATTTATATTTCCATTTCTTTGCTCTGATGTCGAGTCAAAGTGCGGCGATGAATTCTGCCACTCAACAAGCAATGCCTCAGAATTCGGCGGGAAGTAGGAACCTGAGTGTCTTAACATTAGGTTACCTCTGCCTACCCAGCTGTGTGTGGGATACAGTGTGAAGTTGATTAATTTATTTAGTATAATAATAGCGTAGAGTTTCGCGCTCCGTTCTCTGTGTACTACCCCGCTAGGGATAAAGCGTTAAGCTAGTTATTTTATAATAATATTATTTATTTTTCTTAATATTTTTAATAAATTAAACTAAAATTGGATGGTTTGCTAATGTTTTCTAATGTTTATACAAAAAATATACTAGTTATTGCTTATTGAGGCCAGTCGTGGCGCAATTCGGCAGAAAAGGAGGAACGGAGTGCCTTATGACACTAGGTTCCCTTTTTTTTATAGTAGTTATTAAATATAAATAAATAAAAACATATAAGAAAACCATTTAAAAATATAAAGTTTATTTCTTTACTTGTCTTATTTTTTAATTTAAAAAAAATATGAACCTTTTAATAAGAACATACCTGTGTCATCAATAACTAACTCTTGTGATTCCTCTTTGACAATTACCATTGATGTGGAGTCTAATACTGTTAAGAAAATATTATTCATCACACATTGAGCCACAATGGCCTTTGTTGTTTAACAACATTCATCAAGTGATTACATGAAACATCACACCTTCACCCAGTCATATTTCTAACAAATTTAATTATAGCTTGAATTAATTAAAAAAAATTAAAGCACAAGCATGCAACTGTAAACAACAACAGTTATAGGTTCAATTCCCACTTGAAGGCATGAAATATTTAATATTTTAATTTCCTTGCTCTGGTAGTCTTGTTAATAGTGGCATTGAATTCCACCACTCAACACGCAATGCCTCCAGAACTCAGCCAAAGATGCAGCATAAAGCTAGAAGCCGTTGTGGCCCAATGGCACAAGGGTGTGACTGTAATGCCACGGTTCAATCCCCACTCCAGGAAATTCATTATTATTTCTTAATATTTTCATTTCTTGGCTCTGGCACCAAGGCAAAAATCCAACATTCAGTTTCGCCACTTAATACCCAATGCCTTGAAAAAATCCGTGTGTTGCTGAAAATGAGGAATGGAATTCTTATTCTCACTATGTTCCCTCTGCCTACCCTGCTGTGTGCATACAGAGTGAAACGGTATGAAGCTAAAAAAATATATTGATAACATATTGCTAGTAAATTAACCTTTTATCCTATTCTTATAGTACATTTCGAGGAACCTGTCTTCACAATTTTTTACTTGTTTCCTAAAATTACTGGCACTTCTGAGTTTCTTAATACATGCCTTACATATTTTATATGTCCTTTCACATATTTGGCCTGGGACTGGATTAATCTATAAACATAATGGAATTCATAAAAAAATAATAAAATTTGTTTGCTTTTTTAAATGAGTAAGTATAATTAATTAATGGAATAAATATTAATCAATTGTTAAGTAATTAATGTACTTGAATATAAATACTTTGATGTACACTAACATAAAATTTTATACTCTTTGAATTTGAAAAATTACATGATGAGTGGCGGAATTAACAGTCAAATTTTATCGCCCTCTCTCTCTCTCTGGAATAGGACCATGAAAATAATTCTATCATATGAGCAGGAATCGAACCCACAACAGTCAAATCATGTGATGCCTCTTTTCATTGGTGTCAGTTATTAATATACATAAAGTTAATATCAAAACATTCCAAACTAACTAAATCCAAGTATCATTTAAGTATTACTTACGAAATAACACTACATGTAAAAGAAAAATTATATTGGAAAATGATATATGACAAAAAGATAATCTGAAGTAAAAGGTATATATCAAAAATATTTATGTCTAAAATATGTTAATAATCTTATAGCGCTATTATACAACTATTACTTTATAATATTATTACAGTATAGTTCCTAAATAAAATAAATTAAAATATATTTAAAAATACTACCAAATGGTTTATATCACGACTAATCGTTTTAAAGCTGTTACATGGGATGCCTATGTACGTATTTAATTTATAAATATATAACTTTTTTTTAACTTACTTCAATATTAAAACAATCTTTTATCATATCAGAATATATTTCTACTTCTTCCAAATAACTTCGCGGTACCGCTAAATTATCGAAGCCGCCTTGGGAATGACAACATCGACATAAATCACTCTCTAAAGTTAACGTTGCAGACATTTTATCCGCTAAATTATTTTTCCATTATGGCTTTATAATAATAAACAAGTATTCGTATGAAACATCACAAACACAATTTATAGATGGCTTCGTTCAGACATTTAGTTACCACTTTTTAAAATTTATTGTCTATGCTATAGGGATGTTCCTACGGATATATATGTCAAATAAAATATTTTTTTGCTATAGTCGGTTAGTTTTTATAGTTATTTTAATAATCTAGCAAAATTAAATATACTTTATATAATGAAACTGTTACTATAATTTGTATTTTTTATATATTTATTGGAGTATTATGTTTGTTTACTCAGCAACTATTGCCAGCTGTAATGTATCGGACCAGTATCAACAACATCTTTATATTAATGTCTAGCGGCCCACTCGCGGCTTCACCCGCATTGAACCTATAATACTTTTATTATATTGCATTTGCCAACAGATTAATACATCCAATCATAAATACTAAGTAGCTGTTTGATAGGACGCCATCGGCGGCAAGGGCGCCCCCGCGGGACTCGAGCCTAGGCTTGCGGCCGTAACAGAGACGTCCAAAGTACATGCTATAAAAGCCGAAGATTATCTTCATTAAATTAATGAAATAACTTTCGCTCGTAAGTTTCAATATACATGTGAAATAAAGATCGATGAAATATCACCTTACAATTTTCAAATGTTTTTTGTCACAAAATGCCTTATTGTCACTTATTTATAAGAGATATGGCGTCGCGGAGTTTATTTTAGATCTAATAAAATGGAGTAAGTTTGTCATTGAAGCCGGTCGTGGCGCAGCGGCACGAAGTGTGACTGTAAAACCGACTGGTTGTGGGTTCGATCTCCACTCGAGGAGATGAAATATTTACTTAAATTTATATTTCCATTTCTTCGCTCTGGTTCGAGGCTAAGCGCGGCGTTGAGTTCTGCCACTCAACACGCAATGCCTCCAGAATTCGGCAGAAAGTGGGGAACGGAGTGTCTTAACACAAGGTTCCCTCTGCCTACCATGCGGTGTGCGGGATACAGCGTGAAGCTGATTTTGATTTTATTTAATGTTTGTCATACAACGTACTGACATATAATAATCTGTGTGTGCAGCGCACACGCTTAAGCAATTTTAAAGCAATTCTATGGCGTTCCTTATTATTGTTATTTCGTTATTTATGGCTGACTAAGACATACACTGTAATGTTAAATATCCTACAGCACTTCTAAAAAATGCAGCTTTCATACAAAACAAAAAGAAAGTAAATCGGACCAGTAGATCCAGAGATCTTACAAACAAACTCTTCCGCTTTATTATATTATTATAGGATGGATATTAGGATTTTTGATTTATTATTATAGAGATCTTTTTAGTTCATGAGCTAAAGATATATTACGAACAATATTTTAATACAAATAATATAAGTAAGAGTTTCTTATAATATGAAAAAAAAGACGGAAAATTATATTAAATTTTTATTAACAACGAAGTCACGGCAAATGATAATCTAAATGATGAGTTTTAATATGACCTTTCAAGCTACACTTCTGTACAAAGGCTTGACCACAGACAGCACATGCAAACCGACGATCATTATTATGAATCCTCATATGCTCTCTTAGCGTTTTTTTTCTTGCATACGACTTTTTGCATACAGAACACTCGTGAATCCGCTCCCCGTTGTGTTTTATCATATGCACCCTCAGTTCGTTATTTGTGAAACATTTATAAGCACATAATTGACATTGAAAATCTCTTTCTTCAAGATGGTCGCGTTTCATGTGTCTCGATAACGTATACCGTCTATCAAACGCCTTGTCACATACATTACATTTATATCGCAAAGGAGCAGAACCGTGAGTTTCGACTAAATGCTTTTGCCGTCTAAAATATTCGGAAAAACGTTCGGGGCATTTCGGACATTTAAAACGCTTGAGCATCTTATGAACTGTGTCGACATGATTTTTGTGTTTTTGATAAGTAGTGAATACTTTTTTGCATACTTCACAAGGGAAACTACCACCGACGTGCATACTCTTTATGTGAACTTTTAATCTGTATTTAGTCACGAATCCCGTACCGCATTGATTGCAAACGTAATTTCTATAATGAACGTTCATATGTCTTTCTATTGAACCAAAAGTTTCGAAGTTACAGCCACAGGACAAACATTCATAGGGATGTTTATTATTACACAGTTTAAACGGTATAACTCTATCTGAGAATTCAGGGTGTATTTTCTTTTTGTGTATTTTGATTAAATGTGTTTTTAATTCGTTCAGATTAGGTAAATCCACGTGACAGATGAGACATTTCAAATCCGTTATATCGGCGTATACGACTAGGCATTCTGTTCCGTAACTGGCAACAATTTTCCTAGTTTCTGACTTTTTATGAGCATTTATTTGGTGATCTCTTAATAAATCGAAGTTTTCGTAGGAACTTCTACAATAAAAACATGGGAACCCAATACGATTTTTACTTTTAAACACCGTTATATTAGAATATTCTATTATCATAGTAGTATTTTGTATCTGAGCCATTTTTTCGGTGACATAAACCTTCTTCCTGGATTCATCTTCGATTTCGTCTTCCAGAAGCTTTGCTACCATTCTTGGGAAGACCCTCTTACCTGAGAAATTGAATAACACAATTAATTATATAAAATATGTGGTTCTGCACCACACACATACTCACAGATTCAAATTTCAAATGTGAAAAATTTTAAGTGAAATCCAAAAATTGATATTTCTTAATTTTTAGAAAACATATAAAAATTTGGAAACATTGAAATTTAAGCAAGATTTGACCCCCGCGCCTTTTTGAAACCGTACAAGTTTCTAAGAGGCGCGGGTTCAAATCTCGCTATGTTAAAGTTTTTATGTTTTCTAAAATGTATATTTCGTTCTTAAGTATGGATAACACTTTAAAAATCTAAAATTATTTGATATTTCTTATTTAGCACTCCCACATTACACACAGCCTCAACAACGACCATTTACTCTGCATTTACTTTCCACTCATTTTATAGACTTCTTCTTCTTCGTGTTCCGCTCGCTCGCATTAGGATTAACAGCTTCACGCTAATAATCCATGCTGCACGCAGTAGGGTAGGCAGAGGGAACCTAGTGTTAAGACACTCCGTTCCCCACTTTCTGCCGAATTCTGGAGGCATTGATTCCTCAACTTAACGCTGCGCTTAGCCTTGACACCAAGAAATGTAAATATAAATGGATTAACAGTGATGGTTATTTAGTTACAGCTCAGATTGATTTTCTTTTTTTTATTACCTTTTAACAAGTCCAATTGTATAGCAAATCCTTTACAGGATGTAGTGTATAAAGTCTTTCGAGTAGGCAACTTGTATGTTATTGGGAATCTAGCCAATAGTTCCTCTTCACCATCTACCTTATCTAATTTATCGTCTTCTTTCAAATCTGTGAAATATGTTTTAAAGTATTATGTTTTATCTATTAGGAATATTAATATTAATTCAAATTCTCAAGTCTCCCTTATGTTAAGTGGAGACAGAGGAGACCCGTGAATAGTAAGGGGCCACAAATGTGAATGCGAGATCACGTGATAGCGTATTTCAATGTAGTGAGATCAAATTCGTAGATGTGAAATCACATGTGAATGTGAAACCATTTCATATGTGGTGAGATTACATGTGTCGATGTGAGAGCGTGTGTTCATATCAGATCACATGCATGGACATCACATCACATAATTATTAACTAATAACTATTATATAAGAGGCCAATTTTGGTGCAGGGGCACAACAGAAAACTGTAAACGCGACAGGTTGTGGGTTCAATTTCATAATATTTTAATTTCTTCACTCTGGTGTTGAGGCAAAGTGCAATGTTAGTCACCACTCAATGCGCAATGTCTCTAAAATTCAAGGTAAATGGGGAGCGAACGAGAATGTCTCTAACAACACTGGGCTCCCTCTGCCTACCCTGATACAAGCAGTATACATGTGAAGATGCTGATGATAAAAAAAATATGATTTACTATATAATATATCTTACCATCATCATCAAAAGAAGTAAACTCCAAATCACAGTCCATAGTACTATCATCAGGTTCCAACTTCACTTCCATTTCTTGTTCAGGTTTAATTTCCAAATTAGTTTCTATGTCACCCACTGATAGTAAACAGTACAATTTTATTAAATAAATAAATATGGAACTACTAAATACCGTTGTCACGCAGGGTCACAAGGGTGTGACTGTAAGGCGACGGTTATAAGTTGAATCCCCATTAGATGGAATAAATGATTATTTATTAATATTTTTATTCCTTGGCTCTAGCACCAAACCCTTCAACCCACAATTCCCTCTCCTTACCCTGCTGCGCTGCTGTATGCAGGATACAGTGTGAAGATGATTTAATTTTTAATGGCACAAATAGTTGTTACCCGCAGCAACTTTTTCTCATTGAGAGCGAATAAAACTAAAAAGTTTTATTATATTATAATAACTAAATTTGAAACTATAATACATACTATAAATTAGACATGAAGTTATAGAGGTGGAATACATTTATTTAAGTAACTATGATGGCCCAAAATCTAATCCATTAATAACCTATACAACTATAATAATGCTGAAGAGTTTGGTCGGTAACACAAATCGCAGGAACTACTGATGTGAATTGAAATTACTTCTTGAATTGAAGAATCCATTTATCAAAGGAAGCTATAGACTATGTTATTTTACATTAATTATTTACGGTTAAAGACATTTATTTTCTCAAAAGATTTACATATAAATCGCTTACAGAGAAAATTACAAAAAACATTAAGTAACAAATTTATATATCGAATAGGCGTATACAATAATAAGGTATGAATATTTTGTGATGTGAGGGTAGTTTAAGAAATTAATAGTAAAAACTATAGCAAATGTACAAAGTAATGTTACTAAGGTAGGTGACACATTAAAAGTTTTAATATAAAAATTAATACAAAAATATCAATTTATTTAAAAATTGATGTTTTTAGATTTCGTTTATTTATTTAATGTGGTTTTTTTTGTGTTAAATGCTATATTTTATAACACTTATAAAATAATCATTTACTTATACTATTTACATTATTCTTATTTTATTTTCTTATGCTTAGTATCTTATCAGGTGGAGTATTTACTAAGTGTAGCATTGTATTGTAATAAAGACATATTTTAGTTATGAACACTGTTATGTTTTGAATTAAATATATTTTATGAGAAATCCTTTAAAATATGGCTTTCTAGTCTTTTTTTAAAACTATAAAATGTTTTTATATCTTTTATGTCCTTGGGCAAATTATTGTAGGTATGGGCTCCTTCGAACAAAATACCTTTCTTGCCGTAGTTTGTCCTTGATGTCCCTAAGCATATGTTATTAGCACTTCTGGTCATTCTTTTATGTAAATTAATTCTTTTCGTGAAAGTTATTTGAGAGTGTATGTCTTTTGTTAGTATTTTTCTAATATGAATGCAAGTATTATATTTATATTTTATTGGTATTCCATTGATTGTAAGTGGTTTGAAGTTGCCTATTTTTTTATTTTTCGCAGCAAAAATTATATAATTAGTTTTAGATGTATTAATAGTTAATAAATTACATTTAAGCCAGTTATTTAAAATATTTAAATCTTGTTGAGCGTCACTAATTACAGCATCTATCGAATGTCCATAGTAAAATAAACTGGTATCATCAGCATACAAGGTAATATCTCCTTTCAGTCTGATCTCATTTACATTATTTATATAAATAAGGAATAGTAACGGACCCAAGATTGAACCCTGTGGAACGCCAAAAGTGATCATTTGGGGCTTACTTTGATGATTATCTAATTGAACAATTTGCGACCTTTTTGTCAGGTATGAATTTAATATTTGATAAGCTTTGTCCCTAATACCCAATGCCTCTAACTTCAACAAAAGAATTTTATGGCTTACTGTGTCGAATGCTTTTTTTAAATCAATCCTAAGGCTATTTTCTTTTTATCTATGTTAAGACATATATTTGTAACTAGATCGACAGCAGCTGACACAGTATTCGATTTAGGTCTGAAGCCGTATTGTTTTTCGTAAAGATACCCAATAGAATTAAGAAATTTGCTAAGCCGGCTATGTATAGCTTGACATCACTGGGAGCACTGAAATATGACGGTAATTGTTAGGATCAATTTTGTTACCTGATTTAAAAATAGGGCGAACTTTAGCGATTTTCAGTGTGTCGGGGAAGTATCCCTCAGCTAAACATTTATTGAAACAGTTGACTAAGCTCTGTGCTAAAACGTTTTTTAAGGATTTAATAATTTTAGTAGTAATTCCATCTACTCCTGAGCTGGTATTTGAGTCAAGACTATTTATAATATTTAAGAGTTCTCATGTTGTGATGGGTTCTAATTGTGTTAATTGTTTGTCTTCAGCTATTGTGCACTTTGGAATTGTATATGTTAAATTATCATGAAATTTTTGCGGTATTTTATTGGCGAGGTCACTACCTATAGTGGAGAAAAACAAATTAAAGCAATTATAAATTTCTTCAATATCAGTCAGTATAGTAGATGTTGATTGTAGTTTTGATGGTATGTGAGTGTTATTTAATTTATTGGAAATTAAGTCATTAATAAGTTGCCACATTTTTAAAGGATTCCTTTGACAATTATTGAGCTTTTTGCAATAATATTGACATTTTGCTGATTGTATGTTCTTTAAAACCGTGTTACTTTGTTGCTCTTCGTCATCCGGTGCTTGCTTTAACTCATGCCATTTTTTTATTTATTAATGTGATTATATCGCTATTAATCCATTCTTTACAAGGTAGATTTAATATCTTTGTTTTAATTATTTTATTGCTAGAAATTTGGTGTTTTAATAAGGCTTCTAACTCTTCATATTTTGTAATCTTGATTTTGCCAATAACATTTTCCACTGACTTTACGAGATTCATGTAGTTTAATGTTTCATATTGACGTCTTTTTATACTCTCTGGTTCAATTTTCTTAATCTCGAGATACAATTGTTTGTGTTCAGATAAAGCGGATTCAATGACAGCTAGGTGAAAAGTGTTTGTAGTTAAATTGGTACTCACGTGGTCTAAGATTGTTTTAGAAGATGATGTTTCATGGGTACAATATGCATTAGTGATTTTATTGAGGATTTTAATATTATTTTCCTGGAAGATTTCTTTGTAGTCCCGAACTGATTTTTCTTTGTTGAGTAGATTTAAATTAAAATCGCCAAACACAACAACACGATTATGTTTGTCAAGAAATTGATTGTATTTTTCAAGAAATTCATGATGACTAGCCGTTGGTTGTTTATAGACTACTCCAACGTCAAGGATATGCAATTCAAAATGAACCCATAAAAAATGACTGCCTTCATCATATTTCTCGTGCAATAAGTTATGCTTACGCCATTAATTATTTCAATGTAACTATGTTGTATACTGTATGTTTATTGTCACATATGATATGTACAGTGAGATATATAAAAATCCTCTCAGAGGCTAAACTAAATATGAAAATTCAAACAACCATTTCACTAATTCAACTTTTTTTTGTAGTTACATATAAAAATATATGCAATAAATTTCACTAATTTAAGTTCACATTACTACTAGCCTTTGAGTACTTACTATTAATGAAAACAGTTTCTTTTTCCAGCATATTAGAGAGTAGCTGTTGTTCTGCATTGACAACCATTAGACGAAATTTATTTGCATCTCGAAGATTTTGTATGCAGGTTGTACATATTAATGTACTTAGCTGCTTATTTGTAGACAACTGTAAGAAAATTTAAAAATAATAAAAATATATTAGTAATTACAAAACAAGAAAAAACATTCAGATTTACTGAGAAGGTGATTGTAAAGGTGATGTTATGAGATCAAGACTTCAGTATTGCCTTGGTCATGTGAATTACAAAAATATATAAAAATAAATTAATTTTTACAAACATTAATTTATTATGCAACAATATTTAATAAAGTTCTGACATAAGTCCTTTTAATTACGTAGTAATAATAAAAAGAATAATTTATTTTAGTTCCTATTAAATAAAACAAGAAAGCTAGAGTAGGGCTGATTAAAATAAGAAACAATTAAAATAACAAAATGACTTACATATATATCAAAACACTCCATGAATATATCAATGTACACTTCACGAGTACCATTCATGAAATACTCTTTCATAATATCTCTATGATAGCCTTTCATTAAACAAAATCTACATTGGCCGTATACAGTATTATTTCGTCTTTCCATGGTTATTGTCTGAAGAGCTCTAAGACTTACACTTAAAATTATAAACTACGGCTCTTATTTTACTTTTATTATCAAAATATAATTTATAACAATTACTTCTTCATATTATGAGATTATAAATATCTCCCATTTAATATAATAATAAATTAGTTGAAATTCATCACAATAAACCGTATATTATCAAGCAAATGACAGATTTCAAAACAATGATAAACGTCAGATGGATGACATTTAATAGTTTAATTTTTTAAAATCATGAACTAGATTATTTTGTTTTGAGTCGGTGGTAGCATTCTATAGGTAATAGGACTGTTACTATTGTTATTTCTATGTAACTTAAGGATTCGAATGTGCAATAGCCTAGTTGAATGAAGAATATTCTGATTATACCACTTATAATATGAATGTTAAACTTTCTTTATTATTTTATCTTATGGGTCTATTTCATTTGTCGAATTAATTTGTGCGAATTCCTGTTTTTGATAAGTAATGATGAATTACGTTAACTATAATATAGTAATGTATGAGATATATAAAATCACAATGCCAATCTGCTTATAAGTACCTAAAACTCAAAATTAGAACACCACTATGAGCCAGCATTAATGAAACTCCTTTATCGATCTGCACTAATGATTAACGATCCTATATTTGAATATCCACATTTTATAATTTCGCTCTCTCTCTCTAATTTTTTGGATAGGATAAAAACAAAATAATTTCAATTTATTTTAATTGTATTTAAGATATAATTAATTATTAACACTCAATACAAACTTAAAAACTAATCGACTTTTTCATCGTAGATTTGTATTTTGTGTATTATATAATTGAAATCAGTCTTCTCCATCTCTTTTATTTACTTATATAGCTTGATTTTGATTATAATGATTGATATCAGGTATGGGTTAATATAAGTAATTCTCCGTGTTTAGCTTCAATCAGTCATTTTTTAGTACAAGTTATGTTATGCAATCGTATTTTTAATCATATTTTTATCCTTAAAAAGATCGTTCATTAATTAAACGTAACAAAGCCTCTTCGTGCCCAGTTATATTCTGTTGGGTATTTATAACTGTTCGTTTGCGCCAGACTTTACATCTGCAAGCATTTTAAAAGGTTCTTCAGTTCTCAGTATTTCAGAATTGTTATTTGTATATTGAATAGAGGTATCCCTCAATACTCTTATTTGTTTATTATGTTGAATAACTTTTATATTTCAAATTGCACTTTTTTATATTTTATCTAATTGCATATGTCGGTTCTGTGTGCAGATTTGTAAATCAATTCGACTGTATTTTTATGTTTGTTACCTCAGAACTTCCCGTGTGGTCCCATATTTTTTTGGTTTATATCCGACAATGGTATCTATGAGAAAATCACATAAGTTTTAAATTTGCATTAGGTATGTGCGCGACAAATGGACGAATAACTCAATACCACGCCAAAGATTCCGATGATTCTTTTTTATTTTAAAGGATACACTTCAAGGATAGTTTGGTGAAAATTTGGTTAGGTTTATGGGATCCGGTTGAAATTGAAAGAAGTTTTTTATTGGTAAAAAATATTATTGTACTGTAATAGTTACAAGAAAACACATTGTTAAAATTGGTGTTAGAAGTGACATCGTCATCATCATCGTTGCATTTCTTTTCAACCAACTTCAAAAAACAGATGTTCTCATTTTCAACCGACTTTAAAAAAAGAGAGAGGTTCCCAATTCGCGAAAATATTTTTTATGTATGTTCTTATTTCATGTAAAAGATATGTTTTAAGTCGATTTTTTTAAAATTAATTTATATTGGTACAAATAAAACAACCGAGTTTTCTAAACTCCAAAAAATCAGACTGAATTCCAACTAATTGCAACAAAAAAATTGCATCATGTCCTGGAAGCTCTTTATGTCAACTATTTTTTTCTTCTTCCTGGCATTAATCCCGGCTATTTGCCAGGGTCTGCCTTCCTACTCAACCTACTCCACTTTGCACGGTCTTTAGCATCCTCGGTGGTTAAACCATTGGCTCTCATGTCCTGCTTCACGACATCCAACCAGCGCTTCCTTGGGCGTCCGAGAGGTCTCACTCCAGGGACTGACATAGCAAGGCACTTGCATCCGACATAGTTCTCAGGCCGGCGCGTAACGTGACCAAACCATCTCAGGCGACGCTCTTGGAGCTTATCCGCTACGTCACGGACTCCAAGACTACCTCGAATGAATGTGTTGCGTATGCGGTCAGACCGCGTTACGCCGCACATCCACCTCAGCATCTTCATTTCTGTGACATGAAGCTCCTGAGTGTGCCGAGATAGTGCCGGCCAACATTCGCTGCCGTATAAAAGAACCGGTCGGATGATGCTCTTGTATATCAGACCCTTAAGTTTGGGCGGTATCCTGCGGTCGCAGACCACACCAGAGACCTCCCGCCATTTAGCCCAAGCAGCGCTTATCCGGCTATAGACATCGTGATCGATGCCTCCAGACTCGTGCATAACGGATTGAAGGTACCTGAACTTTTCCGACTTAACGGCTGGTTCAGGACCTATAAGGATAGTGCTCGAGTCCGGGCTCCCGCAGGCCATGTACTCGGTCTTCGACACGTTAAGTTTAAGACCGCCGTTCTCAAGCGTACCCTTCCACAGGTTCAATTTACGCTCTAGCATCAGTCGGTTCTCATCAATGAGTGCTATATCATCGGCATACATCATCAGCCATGGAGGCTGGTCTTGGATGTGAGCCGAGACAGTATCGAGCACCACATTGAATAAGAACGGACTAAGAGCCGAGCCCTGGTGAACCCCTACTGTAATGTGGAAGGGTTTAGTATCGCCAACAGCAGTCCTAACCATAGAAGCGGAATCGTGGTACATGTCTCTGATAATCTCAATATAGGCCTCAGGGATCTCTTTGGATCGCAATGCCCACCACACAGATGCACTGACGAGGCACACAGTCTAAGGCCTTCTGCAGATCTAAACAGGCCACATGCAGAGCTCTCCTTTTTTCCTGTATGCCTCCATCAATGTTCTGAAGGCGAAAACGGCGTCCATAGTGCCCGATCCTGGCTGAAATCCATATTGAGACTCAGAGATAGTACACTCGCGTCGGAGCCTGAGGTCGATCATGCGCTCGAAGAGCTTCATGGTATGACTCATAAGCTTAATGCCCCTATAACTACCACAATCTTGAACACTGCCCCTTCCCTTGTAAATAGGGGTAATAAAGCTAAGCCGCCACTGGTGTGGCATCTTTCCAGTGTTCAAGATATGGTTAAAAAGGGCAGTAAGCATGAGCACACCAAGAGAGCCCAACGATTTCCACGCTTCGATCGGAATGTCGTCAGGTCCCACCGCTTTTCCGTTCTTCATGCGTCGAAGGCAATTACGAGTTTCGTCAAGGGTTATCGGGGCAATAAGTCCGAGGTTAGGGGGTGGGTCGTGATGAAGACTGCATGGGTGCTGAGTATTCAGCAACTCCTGAAAGTAGCTTCTCCACCTCTCCTTCACAGAGGCATGACTACAGAGCAGCGTGCCCTGGGAATCTCTGACGCAAAGACATTTTGCGATATCTTGCGTCGCTTTATCCCGGGAACGTGCCAGTTTGTAAATGAACTTCTGCCCCTCCACAGTTTCAAGCTTATCATACAATGGTGACAAACTTTCACTGCGGGCTCTGGCTACAGTTCTTTTACAGGCACGTTTAGCTACTATGTACTCCAGTCTGTCTTCAGGAGAGTTGGATTGCTGCCACTTCTTAAAAGCATCCTTCTTTTCACGAGTCACTTCCTGCACCTCGTCATTCCACCACAATGTCTCCCTGTCGATGACACGTCCTCCCCTAGAAAGGCCAAGAACTCGCTTGCCCGCCGCAATGATTGCCGACTGAGCTCGATCCCAAGCCTCCTGAGCAGTCTCGGTGTTGGTCGAAAGATTATGACTTTTCACCTCTGCCAGGAAGTCGGTTTGCATCGGTCCATTCAGCAACCACCACTTGATCCGAGGCCTATGTTTCTCAGCTACTTTCTTCTTCGGAGTGACGGTAAAGTCCATGACAAGAAGACGATGTTGGGCTGTTAGGCTTTCGCCTGGAATGACCTTACAGTTAGTTACCCTGCCCATATGACACCGTCTGGTCAATAAGTAGTCTATTTGAGTTGAGTGGGATCCACTCTTATACGTGATAAGGTGCTGAGGATTCTTTTGGAAGAACGTATTCACGACGGCCATATCCGACACAATACAGGTTCTCAGAATGTTTTCTCCCTCTGTATTGCGAAGACCGTGCCCAAAACCCCCGTGAACACGTTCATACGGCTCAGCAGCCTTACCGACGTGACCGTTCAAGTCCCCCCCAACTATGACCACTTCGGTAGACGGTATAGCAAGTAGCACTTCTTCATACTGCTCCCAGAATGTCTCCTTTTCGGACGCGCTACATCCCGCCTGGGGAGCATAGGCACTGATTAAGTTTGTGGTAACGCCCTCAATCAGTACCCCTACTCTCTCTTTATGTCAACTATTTTATTTTTCTTTAAAGCTAAAATCATCAGGTCCATGTTTGTATGTGCCGTACATGCACATGTTTCTCTGTCATCTCGTTGTAAATAGACCAAAATGGACGAAATCTCAAAACAGTTACATAACTAATCAATATGTTAGGGTTCTCTTCAAGAAACTTTTTGTGCAGATTTTTGGAAAATACATATAATTTACAATAAACTCTTGACAAGAAATTGTAACAAAATTTAATGCAATTTAAAAAATTATTTAAATCTATTTTACAGAAAAAAAAACTAAAATTCAATTCAATAGTTAAAAAAAAATTAAGTACTTTTTTCTATTTCTTATCTAATAAATCAACATAAGCACAGTTTATCAGATCTTCATTTTTAACACCAAGTTTGTATTGTAAGTCCTTAGCAATCACCTGACCCTCCTCTGTTGATTGTTCAGGTCGTAATACAACTTCTAACTCCATAAAGCTGCCGATATCTTGTACAATGTCAATGTGTACACGAGTTTGACCCACCATGTATAGCTTTCTGCAAAAGAATGCAATGGTAATGAATTTATTAGTTTGAATGCACTAATCACACAACTGTAGATTGTACCTCGGAAGGATATCTTACTACAGAAGGATTTCCATAAGTTATAGTAAAAATAAAAAAGAATACAGTTTTAGAGAATTATGTACGGTACAGATCTTTTCAGAGAAACTGAAGGTTTTATCTGTATAAATATGGACAAAGTTATCAAGAAACGGAACTACCAGTAAAATGGCACTATCAAAATCTGTCAGGGGTGTCATCAACCTGGAGTCGCTCAGATTTATTGTCTCTGGTTGTTATCGTCTTGCTAACAGTCAGTATTTACATAGACACAAGAATCTAGTAGCCAAGATGATACACCAGCAACTTGCTCTTCAATATGGTCTTGCAAAATTAAAGGTGCCTTACTATAGGTAGAACCCTATGTCTATTCATGAAAATAGCTGTGCTTGCTCTACTGGGGTTGTTCTATTGTTGTCAATAGACCTGAAGTAGTACTAGAGACCAAGTGGTGCACCATCCAGCAATTGTTGCCATTACTATCCCATCTACTATCACAATTTTGTGAAAGTTGAAATAGAATTATCTAAATATGTTGACCTACCTACTATGCACTATCACTGTGCCTGTAATGGTTTCAGTTAATTATCTTGTATAATAAAAGTATAAACAGTTGATAATATTTCTGACTATAGGCTATTAAAAGTAAGAAGTGATTTATTTAAGTGGTCTAGAGTTCAGAATATGATATAGAATACAAATGAGTGATAAGGCAACTAGTAATTTTAATGTATATTAAAAGCAATACGAATGAAATTTAAAAACTTCAATTATTTATATAATTTTTAAGTATACCTTTTAATTGGAATATTGAAGCTACTAACCGTTCTTTGACAACTCTTCCACGAATACCCAAACATTTAATAAGCATGTTGTTTAATAACTTAGCATTTTCTTTCTTATCTACAGAAAATTGTAAAAGATCATAATCACACAGTTTCGGTCCTTGTTCGTCATCTCGATCGTATCTTACAAGGGTAGCTGATTCATCTGCATAAACTCTTAATTTCAATCGACCGGTATTTACTTTGTAAAATGTATCATCTTGTTGAATAATTGTTGGTTTTGTACCGCTTAAGGTTTCTGCTAATTGGCAAATAGCTTCCACGTCGTGTACTTTAGCTTTTATTTCTACATTACGCATTTTTGTTTCCGATAAATATACCCGGGTTTTTATATCGTGACTATGTTAATAGTCTCACCAAAGGTTAGGGTGAAAATATACGCAGCTAAATTTGCGCGCGCTTTTCATTTGAAGATATCAAATCAAAGTAAATCAAAGTTCAAGCTAGGGATGCCCAATGATCATCGATTCTTGATGAACTTCGTTGTTAGCAGATAAAAAATCAATATTTTAACATCGATGTAGCATTAAATAAAACATAGTAATCATGATGTCAGCAGGGACAAATAATTAAAATTTTGTCGCATGCTTACAAAATTATTATTTTTACAGTCGATCGACATAAAATGTGTTTAAACTCTTTAATGTTTAAAATTTTTAATAACTTTTTGATTTTGTTTTAA
The DNA here is from genome assembly GCA_917862395.2 of Heliconius sara. Lineage (NCBI taxonomy): Eukaryota > Metazoa > Arthropoda > Insecta > Lepidoptera > Nymphalidae > Heliconius > Heliconius sara. The sequence goes on along the minus strand of OU860796.2, from coordinate 17,934,287 downwards.
TTAAAATGTCATGTAGTATTATAATTGTTTTATTTAGTGATGACGATATGTGCAAAAAATAGCGATGTTGGCTGACATCGATGTTTTTCTTTCGATTTTTATCGAAAATCGATGCTTTAGCTTCGATGTTGACATCGAAGGCAAAATCTATGTTTTTCTGACATCGGATATCCCTAGTTCAAACTATAATTTTGACCAGTTTTTGACTGCAGATTATTCTTACATAAAAATTTTTGAAAATACTATTTATTTGTTAATACATATTCCAAATAAATTAATTATAAGGAAAGCAATTTTATATAAATGCCTTTTTTATAACATAATTAATAATAAAAAAGATCTTTGACATTTTGTTAGAAACTGTCATACTTGTTACATTTTTACCACCTTACCCTTTCTTTGGGTATATGTGTTCTGTGCTATAAACGCTGAAAATTTAGAATCGTGTGTGCGATCATGATGCTTATTTATATTTTCTTCTAATAGTTTAAAGGTTATATCATAATAAAAATGGACTTTAATAGCGTATCTTGGATATCTCAATCTGATGTATGTAGATGTTGCTTATCAACCAATGCTACCTTGTATTTAACAGAAACAAATAAGTTCTCAAGTAATGTAGGTCCAGAAACTTTTATAAATATTCTGCACGATTCTCTGGGTATTACTGTAAGCATTTTTTTATAATAAGAATAGTGTACTTTATTACATTTATTTTCAATTCACTTTTATTATAAAATTTTTAGAAGGATAATATATGGTATATTAGCAGAATTTAAAATGCAAAATAGAATTCGGTAATTTGTGGATCTTATTATACTTTTAAAAAATAAAATAATAAAGACTTAAATTAACTCTTTTCAGCTTTCTCATATGAAATCTTCAGATATCAGCAAGCATATATGCAAAACATGTGCAAATCATCTTTGTGATATTTCTAGTTTCCAGAAACAAGTGATAAAAGCTGATAAGTTATATAAAAAATATTGGGATCATATAATAGGTGATTTTTAGATATAATATATAGTAATTAATGATATGAATGGTATAGAAAGCATAAATTTGTAAATTTTATATATCACTTCATAATTTAGATAAGCATCTCGCACTGTATCTCATTTTTAGGGTACCCAGAGACCACCTAATGCCAAGTAGTAGAAATACTGAATGTTAAATGAAAGGAATAAATGCTACACTTTCTTCATCTAACCAGTGGAAAATTAAAAATAATACTTTCCTCAAAGTAATGTATCTTAATGAGGCATACATATATGGCCAAATACAGAGTGTTTTTATTTTCATCACTTTAAAATGAAAGCACAGTTTTAACTACTCTATAAAAGCCTAATCAAATTAAAATAAAGCAAATTTTGCCAACAACATAAAAGTTTTTTTTTCCAAACATGATAAAAAATAAAATTATTATTGTACTGCCATTTGTAAAGAATGATGCACAAAGGTTAGTGTGAACCTATCAAAGTGAGAATGTCGCTCATGTCTTATTCACCAAATTGAGATGAAGGTATTGGCAATAGGTAATTACGTAAAATAGAACGACAGAAATCCCCTTCTCATTTCGGTATGTTTTCTGACAATGAAAAGTGGCAGATTGGCAATGTTCAGTAAAATTTTTGTAGCAGTAGTAAAGTTTACATTATTGGTATCTATTCATAACTCCAACACATGTAATATGTATGGATAAAAATCATAAAATGAAAATAATAATCCTATAGCTTAACTGTTGAGGTATCTTCATTATTCTTTTTTGAGTATAAGCTTGAAATAGTATACTTCATATGTTCCTGTAAAAGGAGTGCAGTTGCTTCCTACCTGTATATATTTATATATCTTTAAGTTTCTTATTATAAAATAACATTATTCTAATTACAGATGAAAAATGTAAAAAAGAAGATAATTATCATTCAAATTATGTTTTAATAAGAGAAGATCATAATTATGATTCTGATACACCCATTGCAATATTAAAAAATAGAGATGAAAGTGCAAATAAATTGAATGATAACTGTTTAAATATTTATTCAAATAAGTTTGACAATAGCTCAGAGAAGGGTGATAATAAAAAAAATTCTAGTAAAAATAGAATTGGTGAGTATCATTATTTTGGGACACCATCTAACTGTAAATATGGTTACTGTGTATGGGATCCTCACTCAGAGAAATTATTTTATTTCAAATATTTTTATGTCCCTTCCCTATTGGATTTGTGGAACAAAATGTGAGGAACGGAGTGTCTTAAAATTTTGTTCCCTCAGTCAATGCTGTCAGGAAAAATGTGTAATTGTTATTTCTCTAACAAATATTGGCTTTAGATTAATATATTCAGTGTGCATCTGTGTATGAAATATCACAATGTTGCAAGCTAAAAATAATCTTTTCCTTTTCCATTTTTAGGCATAAAGAAACTGAACATTCAGAAACAAATATCTGAACGGAAACAAGTAATTTTGACTTGTAGCAATGTTCTAAAAGAAACCACTGCATGTCTGTTTCGTCACCATAAAAGCTGGTTTCAGTGTTTTTTCTGTTCCCAAGATTTTCTAGAAATTAAGGCATTAAGAGATCATAATTTACAATCTCATACAAATATTGAGGAGGAATTAAAAAAAATTAAACGCTATCCACGCTCATTACAAATAGATATATCTAATTTAGAATGCCGAGACTGCCATTTAAGTTTAAAAGACATAGATACAATGAAAAATCATTTATTAGAGAAACATGATAAAGTGATATACAAAGAATGTATAGCTGACTATAAAGTCAACTCCAGCCCATATTCATGTCATTTGTGCAAATTGGAGTTCCATGTTTTCAGGACTTTGACAACACATCTAAATCAACATTACGCAAATTGTATTTGCGACGTTTGCGGAAAATCTTTTATTAACTCCAAAAGATTGAAAGTACACAAGCATATACATGAAAAAGGAAATTTTCCATGCAATGAATGTGGAAAAGTTTTGAAAACTAAAATATCAAAAGCTAATCATATGGAAAGTGTTCATTATAAGCGTGTTATAAAATGTCAAATTTGCTTTAAACCTATGAAGCATTATAATGATAGGATAAAGCATATGTCTGAGGAACACAATATTACTCATTCATTTAAATGTCCAATTTGTAACAGAGTGTATAATATAAAACATTATCTGGCCACACATATACGTCAAACTCATGGACATAAGAATAAAAAATGTAATGAGTGTGGAATGGCCTTTATAACTAATCATGGATTAAAAAAACATATGCTAAAACATACAGGAGATAAGCCATTTTGTTGTAACATTTGTAATAAATCGTACGCTAGGAGTTACAGTTTAAAGGAACATATGAAGCTACATGAAAGTGATAAGCGCTTAGTTATGCCACCCTAATTTGTTTTAATTTATTTCAAAATTCTTGTTTTCTTTTTTGTTTTTTTCGTGTTGTATTTACATATAGAGGTTTTGTTTATTTGTTATTATTGAAAAAAAAAGTTTATCTAATATTCAAATATTATCTCCATACAAATAAAAATTAAGTAAAGCCAAAGTGATCTAATGAAAAATTCAAATTGTCTTGATTTATCACAGTCTTAAATTGAATTATTGGTGTTTAGTCTTTTTTTTAATATGCAGATAGATAAAAACAATAGAAAAATTTCAGAAGGAACCTAGTTGTAACACTCAATTTCTCACGTTCCGACGAATTTTTCGTGGCGAAACTCAACGTTGGGCCAGCCTTTTTAAACATGATGCCAGAGCAAAGAAATAAAAATACTAATGAATAATAATTAATTCGACTGAGTGGGAATCGTTACTGTCACTCCATTTTGGCCCTCCGCCGTAACGCCCTTTCAGTATGATTATTTTTAATATCTTCGTTGCTGTAATGTTATAACAATATTAAATTATTTTACTTTTCAATTGCTTTACCTTTCATAAACCCCATGTCCTTACAAGGTGAATAAATATTTTTTTTATTTAAAAAGAAAAAAAAAATAAAATAGTACATTTACTAATGCAAATAATAGATAGCTTCTTGGTTTTATATCTATTCAGCGCCGTTTTATTGGTAGCTGATTACATTATTGTTTTAGTTTACTAAGACATATAGCAATAAAGTGGCTTTGGAATATTGAAAACAATGTCTATGGTAATCAAATAATCGGCCACAGAGTATAATCGACGTAATGTCAAAATTAAAAACAATCGTATATTTGACAGTTTTTTATTCATTTTAATTTAATATTATTACAATTTATAAGTTGAAATGGAAAATAATTTGAACAGTACTCTCTTTGGTACATGCAGATTTTGCTGCAGCAAAGGAAATCATAGAGATATTATGAAAGAGTACAACTGGAACGGCGTACGCGAAGTTTATTTCGACGTATTTCAAGAATGTTTCAATTTATATGTATGTTTAAATTTGTGTTTATTTATCTGAATAACGGATTATAATAAAATTGTTTTCATTAGAAATTACAGTTCATTATATTATTTGATAGGAGTTAATAAATGCTTAAACTTGTGCTGTTAAGTTATAAATAAAAATTTTCTTACATTCAAGATCTTCAATACTATTAATATAAAATACAAATATGGAAAAAAGAAATGGCACTAAAATATAACGTATCTGTTATAAATTAAATATAAATACTAATTCTTATTTCTATAATTAATTCCAGTTATGCACAAATGGGAGGAGTTCTCTTATATGTGCAGTGTGCATTGAAAAATTAAGAGATGCAAATAGCTTTCGTACATTGGTTGTTAATGCTGAAAGACAGTTATTAGACACATTAGATGAGAAACAGACATTTTTTATTAATTGTAAGTTCTTGGCACTTACCTATTTTATATATGTGTAATGAATGAACAAACAATGTTTTATTAATAAAAGGAAAATCAGCTTGTTAAAGTTACTTTTATGATAATTTCTCAATAAGCAATAAATTCTTTGGAAGTTGAGCTATGGAACTCAATGTCAATCTTTGTGGGAATTAAATGGTAACTGTTGAATTTACAATGTAGTGCTGATACTGTATTAATAAAAATATATATTTTAGTAAGAGAACCATTAATGGATATTGATGTGAAAGTAGAAAAAGACACTGAATTCAAAAGGGAGGAAAACAATTTAGAAGAAAATTTTAATGATAATGAGGATGATGATGATGACGACATGTTAGATAAATATGATGGTTTGTATCTTAATCAGTTTTAAATACTTATTTACTTTTCTATGAAATTGTTGCTCAGTTGTTATTTTCAATTGCATTTAATGGCTGTTGTGGTGATGGGATAATGTGTAGGTTTAAATGTGATAATTATGGGTTCAATCCCCATTTGAGGAACAATTAGTGTATTTATTTTCATTTCTTCTTTGCTCTTTCAAAGACAAAGTATGGTGTTGAGTTTCTTCATTCAATACTAATACTATTATATATAATACTAGGTCCCCTGTGCCTACACTGTTAAATTCTATGTGCTCAAAAAATAATATATTTATCAATAAATTTTAGATACTTTGTTGGATAAAATATCAAATACTGATGATTTAGTAGACGGGGAGGCAGAACTTTTAGCAAGGTTCCCTCCTGGTACATTAAAACCATTGCCCACAAGAAAAACTATGGAGTACACATGTAAACAGTTTGTTAAAGAATTGGAATTATTGAGAGGTATTGAGTTTCTTTTTTTTTATTGAATTGATTCAAATGAGTTAAAAATATATTGTATTTCTCAGTTGAGGCTGTATTTTTTTTTCTAAAATGAAAAGTTTTGTTAAGTTAAGTTTCTTTTAATGAAATTATTTGATAAATACAAATCTTTTTATATTTTTTTGGCTTAATTTATTGATGATTTAAGTATTTTATACAGGTTAAATATTGCAAATCCATACCTAAAAAAAATGATCAAGATTCCTTAACGCTATGTCTAAACCTTAGTTTAGACATAGCATTTTAATTTTCATTTCATGATTGTTATTCATACTGTATTATGTGTGACGTCGTTAAGAATAGATACCAATAACGTAAGCACAACTAATAATACTAAATATTGCCTATCTGCCACTTTTCATTCTCAAAAATCATACCAGAACTAGACAAAAAGATATCTCTTGTTTTATTTTACGCAAGTTTTTGTGCGATCCCCACTCGAGGAGATGAAATATTTACTTAAATTTATATTTCCATTTCTTCGCTCTGGTGTCGAGGCAAAGCGCGGCGTTGAGTTCTGCCACTTAACACGCAATGCCTCCGGAATTCGGCAGAAAGTGGGGAACGGAGTGTCTTTCACTACGTTCCCTCTGCCTACCCTGCAGTGTGCGGGATACAGCGTGAAGCTGATAACTAGACAAAAAGATATCTCTTGTTTTATTTTACGCAAGTTTTTGTGCGAGCCATTCTTAATAAATGGCGTTTTATTTTACAACGATAATTTTATTTTGTTTGAAAAAAGTAACTCTTTTCTTTTTAGGCAAAAGCTCTTTTGTTTTAACTGTGTTAGGCTTTTATAGAGTTTTACCGCTGCACAGTTTTACCGTATTTTAATTTAAAGTTGGGAAGATACAACACTGTATAAGTTGTCTATTAAATAAAAATAAAATAGAATAATGAAATTTAAAGGTTTATATATAGGTTAGGTTAAAAAAAATATAGCCACAATAATAAATTCCAAAAAAAATATTTTATTTTCTTAAGCTTTCTAGAAAGAACTATATAATATATAATATACTTTAATATTTACAGGTAAAAAAATAAAAGGCAGCTCAATAAAAAATCTAGTAACAGATACAACAATACCACAAAGAATAAAAAACAAAGTGTATATCACGGAAAAGCTAGCCCATATAGCAAACGTCACAACTATTCTAGAAAATTCTAATCTAACCGCCTTCAAGACTAGACGACGATCTGGTTTTCCCTGCTTTTACTGCAGACGGATTTACGAAAACTTCGAAATTTTAAAAGATCATCAGTATAATGATAAATGCAAGGCTAATTTAAAAAAAATGCTTGCAAAGTCTATAATGGACCGACTAGTTGTATATGTTCATATAACAGAAATAAAATGTACTATATGCGATCAAATTCAAGCAAATTTGAACGAATTGAAGGCGCATTTGACGAAAACCCACAAGAAGAAGCTCCACCCTGAGTATGGAGACAGGATTATACCATTCAAGCTGACGAAGACAAATGAATATGAGTGTCAAAGTTGTGGTTTTAATTTCGAAACTTTTGGTGCAATCGAGCGTCATATGAACGTTCATTATAGGAATTTTGTTTGTGATCAATGCGGTGCCGGTTACGTAACCCAAAGTCGATTAAAAGTGCATCTAAAATACTCGCACATACAGGGTGTGTTCCCTTGTGATATATGTAAGAAAGTGTTCAATACTCAATATAAACACAAGTGTCATGTCGATGCAGTGCATAAAATGGTGAAAAAAAATAAGTGCCCAAAGTGTCCCGAACGGTTTACGGATTACTTCGACCGTCATCAACATATGGTGGAGGCGCATGGAGAACAGCCACTAAGGTATCGCTGTAATGTTTGCATGTCCGTCTTCAAACGGCGTTACGCGCTATCTCTGCACATGAAACGACGTCATCTGGAAGTTAAGGAGAAAGAGTGTGATTTGTGTACATACAAGTGTCATACTATAGCCGAGTTGAAGGCTCATATGATCAAACATAATGGTGAAAGAATGTATGAGTGTTGTGTTTGTAAGAAATCGTACGCTAGGAAGAAAACTTTAAAAGAACACATGCGTATACATAATAATGATCGTAGGTTTATCTGTGTGGTCTGCGGACAGGCATTTGTACAGAATTGTAGCCTAAAAGGCCATATGAAGGCTCATCATGCCGACTATAATATAGGGATAGGCAGGAGTTAGGGCTTTTTTAAATTAGCTTGAGCTATTTATTTTTGGGGTTCGTGGAATTAGGGCCTCCTTTAAGATGGTCACATTTGAGTGCATCAATGGCTCGGAGGAGTGTCGCCACCGCGACGGGTATAGGAAAAGGATAGTTGAGGGCAAACCACCGAGGCGATCAACCTAGTGAGATACTTAATTACCCGGGGGAGACCCAGCTTAAGCGACCAGTGACAGTGACAGCGTCGAAGCCAGGATCAGGAGTGGGAGTTAGAGGAAAGAAAAAAGTCTGGCAAGACATCTGACGTCTGGCGACTGAGTGTGCCACGGTGCGGTGCTTTTGAGGTTTAGATGGTCCGAAGCAACGACGTGGTTGATGGACCTGTTAGATAAGAGCCGGTCGACGTGTTCCCCAGGCTTTTAATTTTCAGGTCTTTAATTTTCAGGTCTTTTTCAGGAAAAACATTCAAGAATAATCTTTTAAAGTTTTATTACGTAGCTTCTAAATCAGAAACTGTCGTCATCGGTCAACTTGTACAATTTCCGACAAACTGTATTGAGAAAATAAAGCACAGTATTAAAGTACCACAAGCAGGCAAGGAGAAAAACCAGTGAGAAACAGGAAATATCTATAAAGATTTAGTTTCCGGAGGCTATTGTTTATTTAATATATAAGATCATGTTTTATTATGCCATAAACAAAAAGGTGTGAAACATACACTTCTTGACTGATTTAAAAAAAAAGTAACAATTTTGTAAATGATTATAAACACACATAAATAATGTATATAAAAAATAAATTATTGATGAGTTGCAAAATTAGATTTTATTTTGCATTCTTAAAACTTATTATCCATATTACGCCTGTAGCCCTGCGCGGCCCTCTACCTACCTTAATATAAAAAGAATATAAAAATTAAACATATTTTAAATATTACAATCATACTGTATAACTTTTGTACAATGATAGTTGGATTCATAATTTAAAATTATTTCACGAACAGAGATTTAAAAAAAAGGTGCCTTTATTTTTCTTTTTACGTCATTTTTGTTATTTTGATTGATTTCTTGTTACTATATAAGTAACAACTATTATATTTAACATAGAAACGTGTAAAAAATTGAATTAGGCAAGGCCATCAAGTCAATTAAGTGATGCGTTCTTATTACTTATTGTTTATATTTTGCACCTTCATCGTTACTCCTATATATCTCCTAATATCATTTCATAAATAAGAAGAAGTATACTTTTTATCTATTAAATGATTGCGTCTAATATGAACTTTTAAACCGTTTTCTGTAAAACATATTTTCTCACATGTTTGGCATTTAATATTTTGTTCAGAAACGCGATGAACATTAGTCATGTGCCTCTCTTTCTTTCTGTAAGACGTAAATTCCTCTCCGCAATGCTTGCATTTGCATTTCTTCAAGTTAACATGTACTTCAAATTCATGTGAACGTTTCTCTTTTTGATTTTCAAAGATTTTGGTACAAAAATTGCAAGAAAAAGCTCCATTTTCATGGCTTTCATAGTGATTACTTAAATAAGTCCAGTTTATGAAACTTAAATCGCACACATCGCAAATATAATTCCTATAATGACAATGCATATGTTGTTGCAGTTTTTTGAAACTATTGAAGTTACAGGCACAGTTCACACAAGTGAAATGTTTTCCCCCGAATTTGAAAGGCACTATATGATTATTTATATCCATATTGATGGTCTTGCCGTGATCTTCAAGATGAGACAGCATTTCGTCCAAACTTTCCATAGTAGTTTTGCATATTTTGCAGTATAGTTCAGTTATATCCAAATTTATCAAATAATCGGACATATTCTTGCCAGCAATAAAGTTTTTCTTGTCAGAATATTCATGGCCAAGCGAATGTAGTTTTAAATTGGCAGGATTTTTGTAAACCTCAGGACAAAATGAACAAGCGTATCCAAAGTAATTGTGTTCACGTATGGGCGTAGCGTTGGTATAAACGAGTATACTTGCTATATTTTCGCCATGTTCCTGTAAATTGCCTTTCTTTTGAAAGTTACCCGCTTGGTAGGATTCCTTGTCGGTGGCACTTGTGAGGTCATCGTTAGAATTCCTTCTTTGCTTTCCTATAAAGAATTTGTGTCTATTTTTAAACTAATACTAAAGATACTTAAGTGTGTAAGAAAATCTGTTATTATTTTGTAAAAATATAAATAAATCCTTTTTCACGGATCCTATGCAGTTGCTCCATAGACCATCGTGGCGTTGCATCTGACAGTAAATACAATGATTGTGGGTTGATCTCCACTTGGGGAATGAATTAATTTCATTTTCCCGCTCTGAGAAGACAGTGCTATACGTAATTTCACGTGTATGGGTGAAAAAAGGAAAACGGAGTAGAGTATTTAGGGTCAGTTGTGACGCAGCGGCACGAAGTGTGACTGTGAAACTGACTGGTTGTGGGTTCTATCCCCACTCGAGATGAAATATTTACTTAAATTTATATTTCCATTTCTTCGTTCTTTCAGTGTCGAGGCTAAGCGCGGCGTTGAATTCTGCCACTCAACACGTAATGCTTCCAGAATTCGACAGAAAATGGGGAACAGAGTGTCCTAACACTAGGTTCTCTCTGCCTTCCCGGCTGTGTGCGGGATACAGCGTGAAGCTGATTAACTATAAATAAAACATTTATAAAAATATAACAAAACGTTTTATGAGGTATGTTTGTCTTTCGTCATCTTGTATCCCGCAAATAGAAGGATCCCATCCTAGAGTTTCCAGAGGGAACCTGGGAACCTATATTAAGACACTTTGCTCCCCATTTTTCGCCGAATTCTGGAGGCATTGCGTGTTGAGTGGCGGAACTCCACGCCCTGATTTACCTGGTTATCAGAAAATACATATATACATATATTTTATTTTCTCGAGTGGAAATCGAACCCACAACCTTTCGCATTTGCAGCCGCACATTTGTGCTCCTGCGCCACAATAGGTATCAGGTATGTACTTTAGATATTTATTTTCAAATGATAAATGTATGTATTTCAATTACCTAATTATATTTATTTGTGCTCGAAAAGATAGGATTAGTCTTATTAAATATTTTACATATTTTTTTATTTTGATCTAGGTTTTTTAACATTGCATATATTTAAAATGGAGTGTTATATAACTTAATAATTGTGCACAATTATTTGCGACCAATCACATGATTATCTTTCTACCCATATGTAGGAATCAAAATATATGACCTTGACCCAAATTAAAATAAAAAGGCAAATATAAATAAAAACTCTTTATTTATAGCATACAAACTTTAATAAAAAAAATCAAATTTCCAAACAAAAAATCAAAATGGAAGTGTCCATTACGCCAAATTGAACTATTTGTCATTTGCATGTATACTACCCATATGTTCGAAATGTTGTTTCTTCTATACATAAAATCCTTTGAACAGTAACAGTCGTATGCATTTTTACTTCGATATCTTTGAAGCCATTATCAAACTCTTTAATGTTTAACATTAATAAGACATGATAACTAAACACTTTTACCATGCTTCGTCCGCATATGCGTCTTCCAACTACATTTCTGTACAAACGCGTGCATACAGTGTTCACATTTAAACCGTTTATCGTTCACATGTATACGCATATGCTCACGAAGTGTCGATTTTCTTCCATATGATTTGGAGCATACAACACAACAAAAATTTTTTGAACCGGTGTGTTTAACCATATGTATTTTTAGTTCAATGTTTTTAAAAGCACTAAATTCACACTGTGTACACTTATACGGTCGCAGCAGCAGATGAAATCCTCGTATATGCGTTCTAAGTGACCGTTGGCTTTTATATGTTTTGTTACATGCTTGGCAAGTGTAGATCGGTTTTGGTGCATTGTGTATCTCCACTTCGTGATCTTTTTTCTTGACAACGTCTGTAAATCTTTCACCACAGTATCCGCATTTATGGCGTTTACTATTAAACAAGTGGACTGAACGCTCGTGGGCTATTTTACGGACGCGATTAGAAAACACTTTTGGGCAATATTGACAAGAAAATAGGCCTGTTTCGTGTCTGTAACTGTGTGTTATTAGAGACCGCTTATTTATGAAGCCACGACCACATTTTAAACATGCATAGTTTGTATAATGATTTAAATTTATATGATCATTTAAAAGTTTGAAACTCTGAAACTCGTCAGAACACACAACACACTTTAACACTTCACTATCAAACTTAAACGGTATTAAATAATTAGCTGTTTCAGTATGTATTCTTTCATTATGCACTTCGCTCAAGTGTAATAAAACACTTTCAAGGTTATCAATGTTCTCATCGCAAAATTTACACTTTAGCCCAGTTATGTCTAATTTGACGTTAGTGTCTGCCAACACTGTCACTTGCATTACACTTTCGGTTAAGTGTTTTTTTAATGTATGAGATTTTAAATCACGTGGCCTTTCATACTCTTCCTTACAGAAATGACAGGAATATCCAATTCTTAGAAATCCTTTGAAAGGCGTTGCATTTGTATATTTTATTATACAATCCAAGTTCTCTTGACACTTTTGTAAATCTGGATTTTTTCTTTTCTTTTTTTGTTTTGCCGTTTCGTCTAAACGTTGCGTTTCTAAAAAAAGTGATTACATTTAATTTTATGTAATGCTTATTTTTTTTTATCATTTATAAATCGTCGTAATATCGATAATTCAAAATTGTACGATAATAGTATGAATGCATCTTTAAGTTATATATTATAGTTAACACATGTATAAGAGCTTTTAAGTGAAAGTTAAGGTAAATTCGTTACGAATTATTTACACTGAGTCAATTATCTTTAAAAGTAGACGGTAAAGTAGTATTTTTATAGATATAAAATTGTTAAATATAGCTTAAATTACTTACCTTATATTTCATAGCATTATCACATAAACACTCAATAAGACGAGCAACAAAATTGTTGATTCTTTTTTTTTACTTCACACTGTATCCCACACATAGCAGGGTATGATACGAAAGACGAGTCGTGGCCAATTCGAAGTTAGCTGTAGATTACTGTGGCGCACATGTGACTTCAGAATAATGTACACTTCTGAAAATAACTTAAGGGTGGTCACAACTTGTCGATCGTACTATACTGCGATGCAATCTAGTACTAAGATACTCCATTTTCCATTTTTCTTACAGATAGATTTCTCGACCAACAAAAAACTCTTATCTTAAAGTCAAAATTACAAAAAACCACTAAGTTCTAATTAAAAATAAAAACAAATGTCTATACTTACTAGAAACAGCCAAACTAATAGCCTTTCTTGGTATATTATACAATATGGATGCTTTGTTTTGTGATAATTTTTTATTTAAAACAGCTTCAACGCATTTCTGTAAGTCGTCATCTGTATACTTTTTAATTCTTTCGTTCAGCAGTAATTCTTCTTTGATCGGTTTGTTTCGTGTTTCCATTTTAATTTCTAGAAAGATATCAAAATCATTTTTTGTCATTTAGCAAGAGTTTTCTGAATTTTATAATCATTCCAACAAAACTGAACCAACATAGTGTGAAAATATCTTCTCCACTTACATTTTTTTTTATTTTAAGCGCATTTATCATGTAATCAGTCTTAAGACTAAGCAGATTAGTTGAAAGATTGTGGCTGTTGTAGCTTGTACCATCTATATATATAAAAGGACTTGTTCTGACTGACTGAGGTAAGACGCACGCGCAGCCGTAACCGCTGATGGTAGAAACGTGAAATTTGGATAGATGTTTATGTTTATAATCTGGACTGGACTTGAAAAATTTTAACCCTAAAGGGATGAAATAGGTGTTGAAAGTTTGTATGGATTTTTTTTAAAACAGCACCGATTTTTATAAAATTCGAAATTCAGACTATTTAAAATATTTCATTGAACACGTGTTTCATGGTTTATTAAAATTCACCCCCTAAGGGTTCAAATAAGGGGTTGAAAGTTTATATGGAAAAATCTTTAAATCGCCACCGATTTTTATAAAAATTTAAATTCCGACTATTAAAATATTTTATTGAACACATGTTTGTCGTTTTTTTAGGATTCACCCCTAAGGGTGCAAATGCGGGCGAAGCCGCTCGCGCCCACTAGTAAAGCTTCCCATAGCTAGTAGCTACTGTGGCGTTTGCAAAATACAGTCTCTTTAGAGCCGGCTAAATGTCATGGTCTGGCTGAGTAATTGGGTAGCCAGATTGTGTAAAGCGTTTGAGCAATCTGGTTTTATATTTAGCAGATAAGATTTTTATTTCAATCTTCACTGTATGAATAGCCATGTGTTCGTGGAATCCATTGGTTTTTATAAACCAGGGTGAGTTGGCTTTGTATTTGAGAAAGTTATTTTATGTTCTTTGAATCATCTGTATACTACTATCACGAGCAGAGCCCCACAGCTATATATCGTATGACCAGATGGATTTTAGTACAGTCTTATAAATCAATATTTTATTGTCCATCGATAATTCCACTGACCTCTGGGGTACTCCAGCGTGTATATCATAAAAAGTTGAAGTAGCAGAACCTTGTTTTACTTTTAATATTCTTTCTGATAAATAAGTGTCTAGGCAACCATAGAAAGTATGCGGTGGGAGAGTTTTGATTTTAAATAGTAGCCCTGTCTGCCAGACATCATTGAAAAGTATGAAGTATGACGTAAGTAAGAGGAGCAGTACTCTCTACGCTCTTAGGCACTCCGGATGACATTGCAAACTCTGTGTAGTTGTTCTAAGGATTTGAGCAGCCTTAAGAAACAAAAATTTAAGTAGTTTGGAAATAACAGCTAAAATACTAATTAAGTGTGAACTGGTTATTCAGGATCATGATAATTTGAGAAATTTTCCACATGGCAGGGAAGTAACTAACTCTCATAATTGCAATAAAAAGGTTGGTTAAAAATACATTGTCTTGCGGGGTAGTACATCGAGTACTTTTTTATCAATTAAGTCAAATCCTCGTGCCTTTCTGTTGTCTATCATTTTATATTTTTAATTAATTGTTTCGGTGTTGTAGGTTGCAATGGGAGGTCCAATTGGTGATCTTGCTGGAGTTTATTTTGTACATGAGAATCATTAATACCATATATTTTAGGATTAGGAGTGAACGTTTTTGCTAGATGTTCAGGAAAACATCAGAATTATCTGATTTTGTCCTTAGCCGTTCGATACCGTGGCTTTGAGCGGGGGTTTTGGTACCAACGGTGAAAGGCGAATTTTAAATGTACGCCGTGAGTACTTTATGTAAGCAGTTTGTGTCAAGGATTCCCACAAAAACCTCGGTTGTAGCATTATGAGCATCAATAATACTTTCTTTGAGGTCTTTGATAGCTTTATTAAATTTAGCTTTGTCCTAAAAAAAAAAGGTCTGCCATTATGCCAAATTCTGCGCAATCTGAAATATATTGGAAACTACCCATTGTTTACTGTCATCCGAGACGATTTCTGGAGTATATTGCCAACTGCATTCTAAATTACAAGAGTAAACTTTTCAGTGACGCTATCTATGGCGCTGTCTACGCACTATAAAGATATTTTCAGATGTAATTCGTTGGACCACGTCGCGAAATGACAACCAATCTATTAGTTTATTATATAATACTGGCTTTTTATCGTAATTTAAAACTGAGTTGCTCACCGTAAGTATAACAGGTCAACTTTTGTAGGTGAACACTTGACTAGTTTTCGTTTTCATTAACCGAGTCTACAGGTAGGATGGGGAATCTATTATTAGTATACACTCCTTCTGAAGGAGGTGAAAGAGAAGCTTTTCTTCACTTAGGTTTTCTAAGCGTGGGAATTCTTTGCCAAATGGGAGGACAAGATAGATTCGTGTTCTCTTCTTGGTTAGCGTTAGAGACTTCAAGTGTATTTTAGAGGTGGTGGTGTTTTAATGTTGCTAAGAGAAGCACTTCTCGGTCTAGTAATGAAGAAGCTTCTATGGAAGCTCGTGGCACAAATTTCTTATTGCTGTCAGTAGCATTCACTGCCATAGAGGCCAGGTCGCCTCGTTCTATCGCCAGGTTCTATGTAGTCTAGTAGTCCACTTACAATTTAAATTATATTGCATGTGAAATAGCATATAATCCAATGTCACGCGTGGGATTGAATATACATCCACAGCATTCACAGTCTGGTGGTATACCATGATAACCTTATGATAACCTATAATGTTTAACTCATTTCCTTTCCTACCTATTCTACTAATCCTATTAATTTTATAAATGTAAAAGTTTGTGAGGATGGATGTTTGTTCCACTTTCACGCAAAAACTACTGAACATATTTAGATGAAACTTCACAGTACTATAGATTATAGGCGAAAATAGCACATAGGCTATGTAAATGTAAAAAATATTGTAGAAATTGGCTATAATATGACAATAAGTTTAGGTGGGCGAACTTGCGAGCAGGTTGGTACAATAATAATAATATAATTTATTACCTTTCCTCTCTCTTTTATTGTCATCATCCTCAAAACATTCTATACTGAGATATTCAGTTTCTATGTCTGTGTCAGATTCCTCCTCTTGCTTTACTTCATCAAAAGGTTCTAGAGTAAAAAAACATTATTTTGAATGAAATATAAAAAAATTAAAATTATAGAATGAATTATAATTTTACTAATAGGTCATATGAAAAGAAGTAGTCGACAGTACATACAAAAGCAATAATTAAGCATATATAGCAAGAATTTTTAAATATTTTTGTTCACGTAAAATATACGCAAAACTTCAGCACAGCGGCGCGTTTGGCACAATGCAGTGTTGGTACCGACACTGTTATAAGGCAGCAACAGCGAAAGAGTTATGTAGAGACCCATAGCGTTTGGCGCTCTGTGCTCTCTGACTGCCCCGCTAGGGATAAAGCATGGAGCTAAGTTAAGTTTAAGTTAAGATTTTATTAAACAATACTAACTTTATATGTCTTAGCATTTTATTTTTGTATTTGTATCCCACATATATAAAAAGTTGATAATTATACATCAAAGGGAAAATAGAAGAAGAACTTACTTCACTAAATTAAATAAATATTTACCATATCTTAACTGTTCCTTCAACAACTGCTGTGAGAGTAAAATCTCTTTTTTGAAACTAACAGCATTATGCAACCTTGATATACACACCTCACATATATGCTCAGAGTAATCATCCATTGATGGCTGCTCCCACTGCAAATAATAATCTAAATTAATGTGGCTTTAAATTACTAATTTTAAATTTTATAATTTATTGTAAAATGTAATTGTAAGAAATAAATATATCCTGAATCTGGGATCAAACCCACAACTGTTGCCTTAACAGTTACATCCTTGTACCACTGAGCCACAACAGCCTTGATATAATATCTCAAATAAAGGCAGAAAGTAAAATGGGTCAGGTTGCTTTGTGTCTACCTACCATGGAAAGCTAACTCTAATGATAGTAAGGTGTATAAAAATCTTCAAAGCTATCTTCAGTTTATAAAAGAATGGTCATGAATCTATTACAATAAGTAGATAAACAAGAGTTAAGTAGATTCATTATACACTAAAAATAATAAAAAATAAGACAAAAACTTAAAATCAGGCCATTTATACTTTACAGCGACCACAACACATCATATTGTACACAACATACAGCCCACAAATAACTGGCCAAGGGTTCAGGCAACATATATACATTCCACACATTGCATAAGCATTATTTGAGCCATTAATTATTTTAAACTAATCTTTCATCCATTATTACAATTATTGTTCGAAATATTTGTCACTCGTATTTCTCCACTTGCAAGCAGATATATTTTTTATTCAAAGTTTGCTTGCAATTTCAAAGAAAAATATCTTAACAGCTTGGTATTTTTTGTATCTTCCGATTACAGTAATATATTTTGTTTCAAAAGTAAATTAAATAAATTGTTTATATATAACTTACGTCAAGAACATAACAGTTATTAAGCATTTGTCCATATATCTCGGTTTCATCGCCTCTATTGTAAGCAGACCACATATTTTTCAAACCTACTATTTCCAGGCAACATTTACATCTTTCTATATATTCAATATTAGAATTTATTTCCATTATTTCAAATAAAAATTGCTTATTTTGAATATTAATGGACTTTCAAGTTCCAATGTAAGCTTGACACTGACAGTTTAGAATGAACACTCTAGTGATGTGTAAAAAAAATAAAAAATAAATTATCGATGAATGAAAAAAGTGAAATATATAACCACCAGTTCACTAAAGTGAACGCCCCAGACTCAAAAAGAACCTGCGCATAAAACTCATCGGGACTTCTTATAAAAATCAATTATATACACATATATATTTAATTACTTACGACAATAATACCTTTGAAACAGACTGGAGCGAGCATTTCATACCCAAATCGTCTTATTATTTATAAAATCATTAATACAGTTATAACTTTTAACACACAAAAGTCTTTTAACTTATGGTATAGAACATTTTCGGACGTTTTCTGGTACTCTAATTTGAAAGTGTACAAGCATAAACTTATTTCTATTATTAAAATTATGAACATAAACAATTTTGGGTAGTCATTAAGATTTGTATATTATTCCACAGAATATTCTGTTTGCCATACGTGCTCCATTATATTTTTTTCTCGCTTTGGTTTTGAGGGTACAGAATAGAACGAACTAAATTCTAGGTCTTTCAAATATGCTCTTCGTTAGAAAAAGTACTGGGCATTTTAATAAGAGAAGCTGAGTATTGAGCAAGTTCTTCTTCAGCATCCTCTTAATATTGTAAGGAAAAAGATAATTTTGTAAGTACTTGTTTACGAATACATGTCACTTTATGAGTATGTGTTGTATGAATAGTATATTTAAGTCAAGTAAGATAAAAATATTTACCTCTCGACGACTCCATCATCTTCAAGTAGCTATTAGTTTGATTTCATGTAAGGTACTGGAACCTCTATTATAAAATCGCAGTAGATTTCGTCGTTCAAGGAAAATGGATTACCCCTAATTGGTAATGGATTACCCTTCTATACATTCTTCTTCGATGTGAACTGTTGTGTTTTCAATTCCTACCATCGTTTCCGAAGCATCTAGCTTTGTAACGCTTCCATTATATACATAAAAATGGCATATTAACACAACTTGAGTATTACTAAATTGACAGGTTATTTACAACATTTTGTTTACATCAAATGTCATTTTCGATGATCAGCTGTTGAGAATCGGCTATTTTTTATTTAATAGAACGGCTATAGTAGGGTCTCGGCCTCTATAACTTTATAATAGGCTTATAGAACTGTTTAGCACTAAAATGCTGTTATGAATACCATTTTTTGACGTTTTCCTTATAGTGGGCTTATAGAACACTATCTGTTCCATAACTTTTTTATGAATAAGACCGAGAGTGTTTTCTCAGCATCACTTTAAATGAAACCAGTTTTAACTACTCTATAAAAACCAAATATAATATTATTTTTTTCAGAAAAATGAAAAAGTGATTTTTTCAAACAAATATATAAAATTATTGTTGTCAAACAGGGGTTCCCAAACTTTTCTTGATCAAGAACCACTTTTATATCATTCTTGGTAGCAAGGACCACTATGTAGGTATAATAAAGTTAACTGTGATAATCAAACAGAAACTAAAACTCCATAGGAACTTAAAAAATATATTTTACGAGAAACTTCTGTAATTCCCTGTAAAGGCGTCGTTGCGCAGTCTCACAACAGTGTGAGTGTAAACACGACGGTTGTGGGTTTGGTTTCGCAATAAGGGAATAAATTATAGATTGAACGCTGGCACCCCCAAGTCCTACGCTGTTTTTTTCTGAATATCAATAACATGTTGGAGGATTCTACACATATATTTCTATGTACTACTATCTGGATAGCACAATGAACAAGAATAGCGAGAACGTTGGCCAGCGTCGAGAAATAAACTTGTGTTTTCTCTTAAAGAATCCCTCGGGAATGTTTCCTCATGGGGTGAAAGTAAGTTGATTCAAACCCCAGAAGAAATGAATTTGCGCGTTAACCACTAAGAAAACTCCATTTGTAGTGTCCCCAGTTTTCTAGTATACTCGTTTTAAAGCCGTCGCGGCCAGTTTTAGCACATTGCACCTAAGTGTTTCGAGTGACTGCCAGTACCGCGATCATCTGAAAAGCAAAGCCAAGTTAGTTTTAAAGAAACTGGGGCTATCAGCAAAGCGAGACAGTACTTGATGCCAAAACACCGATTGGCCCTGTATTGGGCCCAGGTTAGGCCTCATATAGAGTACTATTCTCATTTCTAGGCTGTTACACCCCAGTATTGGCTTTGCTTTTTTCGTTTTTTGAATCGTTGGGGACCCAATGAAATGCTTGATTCTTAGGCTTTGCAAAGACGACGACGGTAGTGTTTCATTAAACTATTTGTCCTGTCACCTGCCGGCTAATTTTCTAACCGCACAGTACGTCAAAAACTTAAATATTATCCACACCATTATGGATACGTGGCACTGCACTACTGTGCGGTTTCGTAGAAACTTTCTTCTACGCGCTACGCATCTGTGAAATGGTCTACCAGTGGCAGTGTTTCCAGGTCGATACTACTTGGGTACCAACGTGCCTATCTCCTCCTCACCGGCACATGTAGCTCTTCTGGCGTTATACAGGGTTGTGTGTGGAAATGATGGTGAGGTAAATAAATGCAGTGAAATTTTTCATTTAATGACAAACGAAAGATTCATCAATTCAATATAACTTCATTGATGAAACAGTCAGTAATAAACGATTCACGTCCTCGTGTAGTTAGGTGAAACTAAATATTATACTGGCACTCATTTATAACAAATGACAGCGCAAAGCGTATACCTACGCTTATTGATTGCTTATATCTTACATAGAATGTTTGACGACTAGTTAAATCCAATAGGTACTTCGAATCAACTTTTATGGAAAAGACACGGCAAACGAGCGTGCGGGTCACCTGATGGTAAGTGAACACCGCCGCCCACGACCCCGTGCAACCCCAGAGGAGCTGCAGGTGCGTTGCCGGCCTTTAAGATGGGTTGGGCGCCGGGGCCCGGCATTACCTGATGCGAAACGCAGTGGCATAAAGCCACTACTTCACGCCGGTTTTAAATGCCGGGGGTGGTAATGATCCGGTCGAGTCTGCCCATGCGTGTTGCCATTGCTGGCGACGTGACTCTACCACATGTACTTTACTCGCCTCTTACGACACCACCAGTACCAGGGTGATCCTATTCTAAGCCGGGATCACACGGCAAACTTTGCGAATTGTCAAAAATATACGATGCGACGTCATAACTTCCTTGCGTGAACTGGCATTCTTTCTCATAAAATCAATAAATTACATTTTAATATATTTGTACGTCCACATAGTCTGTTACTACTCATGTAGCATGCTCTTCTCCCACTGCGCGACGACCAACGCCTCACCACTCCCTAAAATTAAGATTGTTCGCGGACCATATTTAGGCTTCTGTGAACCACTGGTTGGGACCCAGTGTGTAAAATAAAACGCCATTTGTCAAGAAAGACGCACGCACACATAAACCTATCAACGGGGAAAAGCGCCGCATACACCTCATTCCGACATTGAGTCGTAGGTATTGGCAGCAAAAGTCAAGGTTGTTTAACCTTTGGTAGTATTTTTGTAGTAGTATGTGTCTACATTATTGATATCTATGCGTAATATACATAAAGAAATACAGGCATACATAAACATCGTGAAATGAAAAAAAAATCTTACGTCTAAACGGTTGAGGTGTCTCGATTAACTGCTTTAGGTATGGGTTTAAAGTATTTTAGCCTATAAGCTGTTCCCGTAAAAGGAGCGCTGACGCTTCCACTCTGTATATATTAAAAAAAGCACCAGAATAGACCCCTGTGGGACCCTCATACTGACTAATGACCCAGGCCCAGGAGATTTCTTGTCATTAATTCGAATTTGCGCCTATATTATTTTTCTTTCATAAGTGTGGAATAACACTTTAAAAATGTTCTCTTAAGCAATGATTCAGAGATGGTTGTGGAAGATACGTTTTGGTAAGTATTCAACATAAAATATATACGGTAATACATTGTTTTAAATTAGGGAAATATATATATTTTCTTTTATTTAAACATGGATTTAGTAATTGTTGAGGTTTTATAAAAATATTATTTATATTTTAAGCTTATTTTATAAATATATCCATTTCGATTTAAAAACGTTTAGGTTATATAATAATATTTATATGTTTAAGTAATATTTATATTTTTTATGAACAATTCATACATCTATGTACAATTCTTGTGAGGAAATTATATAATATTAAAGTATAAAATATTTTTACATAAAATATCCTTGGTTGCATACGCGTGTGTTTTTATTATTATTTTTACGTATCTCCCGCATGTTCGTTCTAGGTTCGGCTTCTTACTACTAGTCTAGTCGACTAGTCGAACCAGGTTCGACTTCTTTCTCCTGCTAATTTCAATACATTGTGTGATGAGTGACGGTACCTAAGGCCACGCTTTCTTTACATATTAGGGAATTGATAATATTTCAATCTCATCATTCCTTAAGTACAACTCGAATTTTACCCACCAACATCGCGCGTACAAGACACTGTGGCACAGCTCTATATTACACATTTATAAATATACTACTTTCCTTCAAATATAATTATTCAATAATCTCTTCTTCGTGGGTCTGACAATGCTTTTTCAAGCTGACCATCCTAGTAAAGCCTAGCCCACATAAGCCACATACAAAATTCTTCTCTCCCGTATGCCTCACCATGTGGTTTTTCAATTCATATTTCATTAAGAAACACTTCTCACAATATTTACATTTATATTTCTTCTCAGAACCATGCCTTCTTTTCATATGCGCTAAAAAATAAGGCTTCCATGTATAACTATTCCCGCAGTATTCACAGGTCATGTATTTAACTTTTTCTTTATGTTTCTCTGTTACATGTATATGTCTTTGGAAAATACCTAGGAATTTTTCGGGACAGTACAAACATTTGACTGTATTTTCTTGTATATGCACTAAACTTATATGTTTTGACCGATATTTTTCTAATTTGAACACTTTATCACAATATTCACAAGGATAATTACCAATTTTGTGTACACTCAAATGTTTATCTAAGCGACTGGCTGAAAGAAAGGTGTCACCACACTCATAACAAATATAATTACTATAATGATTATTCATATGACTGTCCAAATGTCCGAAATTGTGAAATCCCTGCCCACACAAAACGCATTTTAAATTAGCACTTAGACCATAAGGTATAATTTTAGTATACGCCATATCAAACTCCAAATTATGTATTTCTGCCAAATGAACGAACAAATTATTCCAATCTGGTAACATTGTTAGACATATTTTACAATGTATATCTTGAACATCCATTTTTATAACTTCATTGAGCCATTGTGGTCTCATATATAATTCTATTTTAGTCCATTCGTGTTCGTGTTTTAGTTTAGTATGTTCTCTAAGTTCGTCAGTGTCTTCAAAGCAGGGGCCTTCAGTAGAACAGTAGAAACAATAATATCTTGTCGTTTTTGTTTTGAACGGCACGGCTGTTGTGTGTGTTAGGAGGACTTTGATTTCTTCTATTAATTTGTAATGCTTATTGGTGGATTCGTCGCCTAAAAAGAATCAATTTTATAAATAATTTACATTTACTACGTATTGAACTATATAAAAAATGGTTGTGGTTTCGATTCTCACTTCTACAGTTTTGTTAGAAATAGTGCCGCGTAAAGTTAACCACAGTGCAATCTTATAAATCATTAATAAAAATTTTAAAGAAAATAATTTGTTCAATTGATAATAAAAATAAGCATGAAAACAGCAAAAATACTAAAAACAAAACAGACTATATTACTATTTTAATTATTTTATTTTATTTTATCGATAACTTACCATCGGCATCACTAAACGAGTTAACTTTAACCGTCAAAGTTTTTTTCGGTACGCCATACTTCATAGCTGCGTATGTGCAACTCATTTCACCATTTCTAACCACTCTTATCGCTTCTGCTAAGTTTTCTTTAGTATACTGTTTGTAGAATTTACTTAATTCATGTTTTTTCTTCTTTTTAGGCCATTTTCGTAACGGACTGGGGGGCCCTGAGCTCGAGGCCCCTGGTGTTGAAGGACCTGAACTTATATTGGCTAATTCTGTTATAATTTTTAGTTGTGGTTTTTCTGTGAATGCAGAATTTCATTTATTAAAATGAGAGACAAAGGGGACATAATTGAAATATTTTTTGTGTAACTTAATAAGCCTGAGCACATCATCACAATTGAGGTTGAATGTGATAATAGTCTTAATACCATTCTCTAACAAAACTACACTAAATATCTTAAGATATTTTTTATCTATTTGCCACCAAGTCTCAAGGTGACTGTGTCTCATTGTAAACATGATGATTGTGAATTTGATCCTTCCTAAAAAAAATATTTTCATTTATCAGCTTTGAAAAGACAATGAATGTCATTAAGTACCTTCAGTTTACATGCAAAATCTTAAACTCAAGAAAGAGATATTTTTGACACTAGGTGCTCTCTGACTTTCCTGCTAAATGCCTGATAATGTGCAAAGCTCAGAAAATCTTTTTACTGAGGTAATGTAATATTACCTTCAGGCATTTCTTCAAACTCCAAATATTCAACATGCTCATATTCCTCTTTAATTGGAACATATTTTACTAGTGTTGTGGATGATGTTATATCAGACTCGGTGTCCATTTCTTCTTTTATATCTATTCCTATAAAAAAAAAAAATCATAAGTTATAAGGACCTATGGTTCTCAAATTATTTTCCATAACTGTAATTTTCACATTCATAAAGTCAAATAAAAATACCATATTTCTCAAAAGTGGTTATAAGATTTTTTCATTCACAATTGTTGAGTATTAGAACACAACACCACATTATAGTCATATGCTGTTCTGCCATAATAATGTGCTATAGTGTTGCAGCATCTTTCTGTATGTCTTTGTTATTTAAAATTAGTGTAAGTCAAATAACTTTTCCAGCTCTTTTACATTATTTAAAATTATATTACAAAACTTTTAAACTCTTACCATTTAATAGAATATCTTCAATAGCCAATATGTTCCTTTTAAAATCAAGTGCTTCTCGTAATTTCAATATACACATCTCACAAATATGTTCTGGTTCATCAGATGGTACCCACTAAAAAATATATATATTTTTTATAATTTAGAGATTAGTTATTTAAAAAAACAAACTAATTAAATTGCAGCTTCATCCTACTGTATCCCGCACACCGCAGGGTAGGCAGAGGGAACCTAGTGTTTTAGACACTCCGTTTCCCACTTTCTGCCGAATTTTGGAGGCATTGTGTGTTGAGTGGCGGAACTCTACGCCGCGCTTTGCTTCATCACCAGAGCGAATAAATGGAAATATAAATTTAAGTAAATATTTCATCTCTTCGAGTGGGGATCGAACCATCAACCAGTCAGTTTTGCAATCACACTTCGTGCTGCTGCGCTATGACTGGCCTGTTATTAATATAATCTTATAATAAAGCTTATTCTAGGAATATAACCTATATTGCAGCAATATCTTTATGACTGTTAAGAGGAAGTACATTCTTTTTGTCACTGTTTTACACTTAATAAAAAATACAATATATAAATAAGGTTATTTTAGCCTCTTAAATATAAGATATCCAGGATTGATCACAGTGAATTAATTTTATAATAAATCATCTAGTAGATATTTCATTCATCATCTTCATCACAAATTTTAATTTACATATAGATACAACTTTTTAGCAGAATATTTTAGGTAAATTATTTTATTATACTACTATTAAATTTTATTTATCAAATGTATATACAACAGAGTATGTAAAGTGAAGTGCCTTAATATTAGTTAGTTAAGTTTCTTCTTTTCTACCCTGCTAAATCAGAACAAAGCGTAAAGCTGCATAATAAATTTTATTAACTACATACCGGTAACCCAAAACACTCAACCACCATATTTCCGTATATTTCATCACCGCCATCACTCTCATATACTTCCCACAAGCTTTTCAATTCTATATCATTTAAACAACATTTACATCTGCACAAATATTCAGAAATCATTATATTGTTGTCCCCGTTCATTTTGAATTTTATTTACAAACAAACCTAGTAAACCTATTTTTAAAGGAATTATGGCGTGGAAACTAGCCTTTTGCAAATTCGCTTTCAACATATTGATAGTGATGTACTTTTTTTTTATTTAATGGCCGGACTTTGCGATGACAGATGCAAAATAATCTGCCAGTGTCACGTACTCACGAATAGTAGAAAAAACACGAATGATATAGTGATGTACTTAATCGGAAACGGCGTACTAAATCGTTAGCAAGTTTTAGTGTTTTGTCAAATAAAAAAAATTCAAATTTAATTTTAACAAATCTTGCAATATTTTTTGTCACGAAATATCTTATTGTCACTTATAAATAAGAGATAGATAAAGGGTATAGCAGTAGCGAAACCACATAACTTAAGCCATTTTTTGGTATTACTCTACTCCTACTTATTGTTGTTTTAGTAATTTAAAGAAAGTATTCTTTGTTCACGATATTTAGAAGTTTTTTTTTTCTTTTTTTTATTTTTACTTCATTCTCCAATGTTAAGAATGGGTGAAAAACATGAATAACATTTCTCATGAGTGATATAGTATTATACTTATTTAGAAAACGTATAAGTATTTTTCTTTCCTAAATATGGAATAACACTTTAAAATTTTTAAAAATGATATAGTTTTATTGCGTTTAAAGACTAATGTGATAACATTTTGTCCTCAACTAGGTTTTTTCCCTTGGCAATAGCTTTGGCTCAATGATTACTTTTGTTATGATTTTTTTTCTGCATTAATGATTCTAATAAGATAATGTTACCGAGGCCAGTCGTGGCGTAGCGGCACGAAGTGTGACTGTAAAATCGACTGGTTGTGGGTTTGATCTCCACTCGAGGAGGAGGATGAAATATTTACTTAAATTTCCATTTCTTCGCTCTGGTGTCGAGGCAAAGTGCGGCGTTGAGTTCTGCCACTCAACACGCAATACCTCTGAATTCGTCGGATAATGAGGAACGAAGACTAACACTAGGTTCCCTCCGACTATCCTACTGTATGGTAGATATAGTGTGAAGCTAATTTTAAGAGATAATGACTTTAAATATGACACGAGGAAGAGAGATATCAGTTTTCAAAAAGATATCTCTGTTTGGTTAAATATTTTGTAAATTTCAAGAAGCTTTTGTAGCGCACAATATATATTTAATTTTATCATGATATGCTTCAATAGATGTATTATATAGCTCTGTATAAGTTTGCCATATTTTAATAAACTCTATTAAATATAGTTTTTCTGTGGGAGTAGTAATATCAACATTATTTTAGCAATTTACACTATTTTCTTTGTTCATCTTGAATAAAAAGCAGAAGCGTTCGACTCCTTAGAAGTCTCTTTTGCAACTTAAATATTCCAGTGCGCCCGCAAACGACAATATTATTCACAATAACCTGCAAACCATTTCTATCCACGGTACCTTTATTATAAAACTAAACGCATCTTTTAAGAACCTTTTATAAGCTGTACTGTTTTCTTTTTCTGTATCAATATGACATTTTGCTTGGGCTTGTTGGGTTTAGAAGCTGTCGATACAAAAAACAATAAAATATGAATATAAATTATTCCAAAGCAAATATTTTTAAATAATGAAATTATAATAATTCAAAAATATTAACTATAAAGTATTATTAAATAGTGGTAATATACAAAAATGGCTTTAATTAAGAATAACGGCGCTATTATAGACCCAGCGCTGTGTAGATGCTGTCGAGCTATAAAGAAATGCAGGATTATGACTTCAGAATATACTTGGATGGAAAAGAAAGAGGTTTATGCGGATATGATAATGGACTGCTTTGGTATTCTTGTAAGTTATTACATATTGATGATAGTTTCATTTATTTACATAATATATTTAATTGTTTTTATTGATGATAAGATACTGTTCTATAAATAATGTTATTTTTAGAAAATTCTTTTAAAGTCATAGCATCAAATACAAAAAAAATACATTAAATACAATGCCTTACTGATCATTTAATTTCCACAAGCATAATTAATAAAATCTGTTTTTAGAGGTTTGTATTAAGATTTTAACTTGCATTAAAATTATACAAACGTGATTTTAATGCACTTTATTATTTATTTAATGAATTACTGTTTTGATAAAATAATTAAAATAACTACTTATTAATATTTTTAGCTATCACATATAGATGAAGATGTTAAGGACAGTGGTGTGTGTGCAACTTGTGTAGTTCGGTTACGTGAAGCATGTGCATTTAGACAACAAGTGTTACAATGTGAAGAGTTGTTTTTAAGTGCAAAATTGGGGGACAAAGATGGTAAGTG
This sequence comes from Heliconius sara, assembly GCA_917862395.2. Classification (NCBI taxonomy): domain Eukaryota; kingdom Metazoa; phylum Arthropoda; class Insecta; order Lepidoptera; family Nymphalidae; genus Heliconius; species Heliconius sara. The sequence continues at coordinate 17,905,953 of OU860796.2, read as the reverse complement.
TTAGGAGATTTTTAGTACTTTTATTAATTCTTTATCTTTGCATTATATCCCACATAATATGGTAGGTAGGAAGGAACATAGTGTTAAGACGTTTCCACTCTTCACTTCCCACACAAATTCAAAACATTGTGAATAGAGTAGTGAAAAATATGCAAAGTTACAATTCCATTTCCCCAAATCTCTTACAATAGTGGACAAAATAAAAAAAAATTTTACAAGTACAACAGAAGTATTTAATTTATATTATCATTTCCTTGGGTTTCACAACCATTATACACAAAAAATCAAGAAATTATATGCTGAATTTCTTAATCATCACATAACTTGCTACCGGTTAGCTAAAATTAAAAAGTGGCCTAAAAATGGGCTTTTTTGCGGATTTGTGGATTCTTTTAAGAACAACTCCACTCTGTATCCTGCACACAACAGCAGCAGTTCCCCTATTTTCTGATGAATTCTGGAGGCATTGCGCATTGAGTGGCAGAACTAATATATGTATATGTGTATTACTCATGTATACTTATTTATTATTGTAAATTTAGTTATACACTCTCATCTTCATGATACATATGTATATATGTATATAAGACAATCATCCACTTCCATTGGTTGGCTGGGAGAGATTTCTTTTAGAAATAAACCCATCAAAACCTGACAAAAATCTGGAGTATCCTAAGTCCTACAGGCCTTTGCTTACTATCTATTGTTTCAAAGGCATACAAGTCTCTCATAAGCATGCATGCTACGTAAGATTTAGCCCTGCCTTACAGTTAGAGATGAAATAGTGAAATTCACTAAAACATATTAAAAAAATATTAAATCACCTAAATGCACTTGCACAAAAACTTATGGATGATATAAAATACCATCGCCGACTGAAGCAGAAGATTCCCGAAGACATGCTACAGTGAAAGCAGAAGATTACTTTTTAAGTAGGGTGTGAGACAAGTAGCAATGCCGACACAAGCCAACCAAATCCTTGACATACCTACTGAATGTTCCATATTGGCGACAGATAGAATCATGGAGAAAAGCTTAAAAATATATATACAGAATGTAAGCACCTGCTTTCCTTTTACAGGAACATCATATAGGGTAAATTATTTCAAAGAAATTACCTAAAGAAATAAATCAAGATACCTCAACAGTTTAGTTGTAGATTTTTTTTTCATCTTACGATGTTTATTATTATTTATATCTTTACTTTATATCGTGTGATGCAGCTACGAATAACGTAAAAACCTACTATTACAAAAATTTTAGAAGTTAAAAGTTGTGGTTTGGATAGGTTTGCGTCTGTGTATTCTTGACATTTATTTAACAACAATAATTTTATATTTTTTCTGAATATATTTGACCCGTCTTCAGTCACTCACTTGTGCTCCTACGCCACAACTGGCCTATTTTTTTTAAATTTGTTTTTTATATTATAAATATTACAGAAACTAAGAAGGATACTGATATGGAACTGAAAACAGAGCCCAAGGACGATTGCAGTGAACACAACTCCTTGAATGAAGACCATCAAGATATTATATCATTGGATTATCCACCTGCGGTTGAGGGTATGTTAAATGTTATGAAATCTCTACAATTTTTTATCGTTTTCCTTACACTAAAATAAACCTGTGTTTGTTGACCTCAATAAACCATCTACAGTGATGTAAGTTTGATTAGGAAATACCTATTAACTTTAGATTTGAAGATCCGAACATTGTCTGACCTAGAAAATGAAAAAGTAGGGAATAATTAATAGTTATATACATATATTTGCATGCAACTTCATTCATTATTCCTCATGTTACTGGTGTTGAATGGTGGAAATCAACTGTGTTTATGAAAATAAATCCTTCCCCTCGAGTGGAGGTTAACTCCAAGGCCATTACATTTATAAGCAGCAGCAAGCATGTTAAAGAACTTAAATATGATTATCAGCTTGAATATAATTTTTATATCTTTGTGTTGACAATATAAGTATTATATTCAACATAATATATTCATATGAGACTATATCTTAAATAGCTAAAAACTCGATTCGAACGACGATTATACAAGTTGCGGATGAATTTTGGTTCATTTTTTTGTACATAGATATATACATAGAAATTAATTTATTTTCCTAAGTGTCTGGATATTTTTTTAAAAATATATAAAAATATAATAATAATAAGTAAAAAATAAAATAATAATTATTGTTATAAATAATAATTTATCTTTAAATTGTTAGGTCTCAAATATAAATCAATTGATATATTCGTTCACAGATGTGAAACTGCCCAAAAAAGAAGAAAATGAAGAAGACAAACTGAAAACGGAAGAAAATAAAGAATTACAAAAAGATTTACACATGGACGTAGACATTGATGATGTTGATGATGATGATTATCAAGATGATTATTCCGAATCATCATCAGACTCTGACAAACCGATTAAAAGGAAAACAAAAGGGAAGAAAAGTAAAGTTAAGAATGGTACTCCTAAGAAGAAGCTGTTGAAGAATAAAGTGAATAAGATGAAGAAATCAGGTAAGTTGTTTGTGTTATAAATTGCTAGTCTTCTTTTTTATTTTTATTATAACTTGTAAGAGATGTGGTTATTTTATACTTTTGGAATTGATACAAAATCAAAGTCATTCATTGATACAACATTATTGAAAAAATAGTTTTGTTAAGCATATAATAAATAAAATAAATCAGCTTCACGCTGTATCCCACACACAGCAGGGTAGGCAGAGGGAACCTTGTGTTAAGACACTCCGTTCTGCCCGAATTCTGGAGGCATTGCGTGTTGAGTGGCAGAACTCAACGCCGCGCTTAGCCTCGACACCAGAGCGAAGAAATGGAAATATAAATTTAATATTTACTTAAATCTTCATCTCCTCAAGCGGGGATCGAACCCACAACCAGTCGGTTTTACAGTCACATTTCGTGCCATTGCGCCACGACTGGCCTCGTTAAGCATTTTTTGTATTTAATTTTGTATTAAGGTGTTTGCTCATCATATTTGGTTGTACTACTATGCGCTCTGCTATATTAGTTAAAAAAATCGGACAAACGCGGGACGCGCTCGCCCACCGAGGGTCCCGTACAAAAATTGAAGATCTCGAGCTTTTTCCGAAATACAGGCTTAACTTAGCCACAGCAATTTTATCGGATACCTCACTTGAACTAATAATAACGAACGGCTTTAATACCAGATTTGCGCCCCTTTTAAGGCTATTATTTTTTAGGATTTAACCACAAATGTATAGTTTTCTGATTTTTTCCTTATATTAATACTAGCTAATATTAGCTGCCAAATTCCATAAAGTCTAGGTTAACCGCAAATACCTTATTAATTTTGATTTCCTTTATAGTGTCGAAATACATGTTTTTTGCGATATAAACGACCATATCTTTTTTTAAGTAAATGTAGAAATACGTTTTTTTTTCAGGAAATCATGAGACCGTACATCTAGTTATATGGTTTGAATTTCAACTCGATATATCCAAGCGGTTCTAATATAAAGACTCTTGAGCTTCACAGACAGACAGACCGACAACAAAGTGATCTTTTAAGGAAAGAAAAAACCCTAAAAATATTTTTAACATTTTATTAATGCTCTCCCACATTTATTAGGAAAGAAAAATATTTATTTAGGAAACCTATAAAAGTTTTCCCGTCGACGTCCAAATTAATTGCCAAGAACTATAGTTTGGCAAGAGAGAATGCTTATAATTAAATATTAATATTTAATCGCGCATATAAGAATCGAATCAACGTAGCTGGATAAGAACGTGCTTAATGGCTAGAGCGCTTACACGGTCTCAAAGAGGCGCAGGTTCTTATCCCGTTAGATTAATTTTTTTTTACGTTTTCTAAATAAGTTGTTAAAAAATATATTTAATTAGTATTCATATTTTTATTATTTCCAGGTTCTAGCAAAAAGTTATCACAAAAACTAAAAAAAACCCCAGTGGAAAAGAAAAACACATACGACCGAGACCTAGATTGTATGTCAGAAGAGAATCTTCTAACAATAATACAATATTCATATGTATGTCCCTTCAAGAATCGAAGAAACAATTACTATTGTTTCTACTGCAAAGGACTATTACCCAAAACCTGAAGACTTGAGGGAGCATACAGTGACCCACGACACTAAACCATTTCAATTATTAATGGGATATAGAAAAATGCCCAAAATTGATATAACCAGGATCGACTGTCGACTTTGCCCAATGAAAATCAATGATTTAGAAGTCTTCAAGCAACATATAGATCAAGTGCATGAAAAAAAGATATATTTTGAAGCTCCCGACAAAATGTTGTTATATAAACTTACGTGGAACGATTTAGTTTGTTTAATGTGCAGCGATATCTTTGAGGACTTCAATACATTGAACACTCATATGGTGGAGCACTTCAGTAATTTCACATGTGACATATGTGGTGTGTGCTTTCTAGAAAAGCCCCGTCTGGACGCTCATTTGAAACGCCATAAAGATGACGAACGACATACATGCGAAGTTTGCGGTAAAGTGTTCAAATCCAATCATTACAAGGATATGCATGTGGATATAGTTCATAAAAAGAAAGCTATAATACGCTGCCCACAGTGTGATGAGTGTTTCATGTCGTACGCGTTAAAAAACAAGCATTTGACTGAAGCCCACGGACAGAAACGGACTTATCCGTGCAATTTGTGTGATAAAGTGTATAATAGACAGAAGACATTAACGGAACACCAACGGAGAAATCACCAGAAGGTCTTAAAGCATCAATGTGAGTATTGTGACCAAAGATTTTATTTGCCATCTCGTTTGAAAGAGCATATAGCAACTCATACTGGTGAACGGAACTTCAGATGTGAGTTTTGTGATAAAAGCTATCCGCGGCTCAAGTCGTTGCAGTATCATATCCGTACACATACGAATGAGAGGCGGTTTAGATGTCATATATGTGGGCAGGCCTTCATACAAAACCCCAGCTTAAAATCCCATATAAAAAGTCATCACCCAGAATGTGATATCGAAGGGTGTTATTTTTAATTATCGTTTTTGTAGTTGGTTCGAGAATTAATAGTTTGTTGTGTTATTACGTGAAGAGTTCTAAATAAGGTTCATTAATATAATGCAGCTTTACACTGTATCCCTCATATAGGAGACTAAGGGAATTGTAATGTTAAGGCACTCTGTTTTTTGATTTCCAATTCATATTGAGATATTGTCTGAAGACGAGGTGGCGCTTAACCTCGCACTAAGTTTTACCATATCTGAGAATAAAAGATAATTGCCCCAAGTGAGAATCAAACCCACAACAGTCTCATTTACAGACAAGCATGGTGCTGTGATGGCCTGTATTGCTTTAAAAACCAACAATACATATTTATTTTAATATTTAGCACTCTTCATATAAAAATACACGTAATAATCAGTGAATGTGTATTATATAGTAATTTATGTAGAATGTAACAAAAACAATTATCTATTATATATAAAAAACATGTGAAATTCAAAACAAAATAATAGCAATTTACAGTTTATTTTAAAATATAGCTTTAGTTTATCTATCTATACTTTTTTATTTGTAAAGTATTTTTTTATTTAATTAAAGAAATGCAGCCTAACAATCAATTATAAGATTGTATATAAAGTATTTTTTAGTTAATTTAATATTTCTACTAGCAACTTAATAGAAATAATAAATAGAAAACTAAATTCTAAAATGTATTGATTGCAAAATTTGTAATTTTTGATAATATTATAAAACATATAAAAAATTATAATAATATTATGTTGTGGAATTAAAGCAAATTATTTAACTACAGATATCAGCCATATGATAAATAATTTTTAGATAATAATTTTTATGCTTGTTGCCATAAATATTGAAATTAAAAAATAAATAGATATTTTTTTCTTGTTTTAATATATAAAAAATGTGTATAAATAAAAAAAAATACATTGATCTGTAAATAAGTACATCACTATTTGTTTATTTTTCATTAACAAGACACAAATGTATGCTTTAATAAATACTCAAATCATCACAATTGAACAAAATGAGACTTATGATAAATTTATTTTATATCTATAATAATAATTAGTATTGTAATTAGTTAAATAACTGATTTTACAATTATGTATTGATATTATTGTGTAAGATTATTAAATTATGATTTTTTTAAATAAAATTATTTGTAAATATTTTTTATTTTTAATTATTCAAGTTCCTTAAAAACTAAACAGAAGAAACATAAATGTGATGAAATCGAGTCTCGTTCATATAATTAATGAAATTAATAACAACTATATTTTTAAATTTACGCTGATTTACACTGATTTTGTAATCTGTTCTTTCTTCATTATTCAGTGGTAAAGGGATAAAGCGTGAAGCTAAGTTAAGTTATATTTTTAAGAAATTAAACAATAACTATATAAAATAAGCCTTAAACACCATGGTATGACTTAACGTTGCACCACTCAAATTTTAGACGCTGCAAACTTTTGTTAACTATACTCGTATCGTATCTGGTTTATAAAATATTGAACGAACTAAGTTATCTTATTTTCGGTACTTGTAATGTCTTTGAAATCTAAAATCCAAAAATGTATTTATATATAACACATTTTTGGATTAATCAGCTTAAATAGTTTCACTAAAAACGTGAATTTTTTATGGAATGAAGTTAGTACTTCTGTAGTTCCTGATTTCCAGTGGCGTAGCTAGAAAACTTAAAACATATTGGACACTCTCATCACAGCGATGCTCTATCGGAGCAAATGGCAGCAAAAAATTATTACAAATATTTTCTAGAGAAAATGAGTACGGCTAAAAAACAAAAAAGTTTAGTTTTTTTATTTATTATTAATAATAAATAAAAAAACTAAATTTTTCCATTTTCTTCCACTGCGCATTTATCCTTTTTCACTATCGTGTGTAGTAGGTATATGGTGGTAAAGCATGTTTGGTAGGATGAACTCATTGGATTTCGAAAACAATAGAAAAAGGACCTCGATGATGTGACTAACGTCTTTATTAGTCCACGCTACACCACTACTGATTTCTCTACGCTAATTTGATAAATATTTAATTATAAGCTTTTTGCGACCACAAAAATGAAATATATAGCATCTTAGTACCAATAACGATAACTCTAGATACCAATAACGTAAACACATCTAATACAAAAATACTACTAAAGGTTAATCAACTTTGAACTTTGCCGCCAAAAATACGACTTGGATTCGAAATGCTTCGGTTTCTCTTTGATAGGTTTATGTGTGCGTGCATCGTTCTTAACACATAGCGTTTTATTTTACAACGATAATTTTATTATTTATTTTGTTTCAAAAAAGAAATCACATTTAAATTTTTTTATGGTATTAGGCTTTTATAGAGTAATTCACTGTGGTTTCATTTAAAATGGTACTGATATAAACACTCTGTATATATAGTGTAGTTTAATTCAGATATTTTTATTTATCTACTTAAAAAAATATCTATATACGTCAGTAATTCAATGCAAAAATAAAACGTATCAACTTTCAAAAGAAGTCAATATGCCATTGTCAAACTTTATCTTAAAGTGACAGATTTTAAAGAATGCATCGCGCTTCGTGTGTGTCTTCTTATTTAAATAATTTTATTAAATCTTATAAATAATGGGGGAAACTAATATAAAGAAAAATCAAGGACCTCTAATAAATCCTGCGCTGTGTCGCTGTTGCCGCTCAATAAAGAAATGTCGACTGTTAACTGATGAATACGAGTTTATGGATACGAAAGAAGTTTATTCTGATATGTTGATGGATGTTTTTGGTCTTCTTGTAGGTGAAAGCTTATTTATAATTGTATTTAAATCTAAACTACTTATTGTCATATTTTTTCGATATTTAATTATAGATATACTCTTTACTACCTAATAGAGAATAGTGGCTTTTAGACAGAGTATATTACCAATCTGCGTTGTTACGAAATCTAAATTGAGTGAATATAAGAAATAATTTATGTAAAACTTTGTTAATTTACTTACACTATAGGTTTATTGTAATTAATATTATATTAATTTATAATTTTCAGTAAAATGACTATGTAATGATAGATTTCTCTATTTAATGTGTAACAATTATTAAATAAAAAATCTATTTAATTCATTATTTAAAATCACGAATATATATTCCAGTTATCACATTTAGATGGTGATAGCAAAGACTGCTGTATATGTGCAACATGTGTGTCTCGACTTCGTGAAGCAAGTGCGTTTAGACAACAAGTGCTACAATCTGAGCAAATGTTTCTGGAAGCAAGATTGCAGAATAAAGAAGGTAAAAAACATATATCTATGTTTATTGTTGGAAGTGTCAAATCTTATTACTATTATAATAAATTGACAAATCAATCTAAACCAATTTTTCTTAATTTTTTGTGTATCTAATCAAATACTAGATACATTTTTAATTTCGCTCAAACAAACTAATGCTTGTTTGCCTTGTCCTTTTCCTTAAAAAAACATTTTTAATGTGTTGAAATATCTACATATAGTAATATGCAGAGACAATTACATTCAATTTGCAAAATGGTGATTATATTAGAATTATCTTTTATTTTTCTAGTCATCTAGACAAAAACGAATTTAGAGTTTTATTATTTACTATGCAATGTTTTTAAAATGAGCAGAAAGTACTCTCCGCTATATAGAAAAAAATTAAAAGAAAAGAAAAGTTGGTTTTCTTTTTGGTTTTAAAAGATTGAACTTCTATTTTTTACATTGCAAGGTCCTGTCTACTATTCAATACATAAGGGAAGTGTAAAGGAAAAAATACCATTTATAAATCAGACTTTTAAAATCATAAATATATCAAATCAAATCAAATCAAAAAACTCTTTATTGCACAAAGATAACATATAAATAGATTAGAAATTTTAGTACAGTGCAAAGGCGGCCTTATCACTATAAGTGATCTCTTACAGGCAACCTTTATTTATGGAAACTATTATTAAGAGAACATTGTTGGCGGATAACTTTGCATAAAGATATTTTTGCTATTTATTACATCATATAAATTAATAAATAAATAATAATAAAAAAAAAGTATACACACACTATTCATACATAAATACATACATACAAACATACATACATAAATACATACATAGATATCATATATATATATATACATATTTATATAGAGATACATTCATAAACTTACATATATGCACAAAACAGATACAATGCCTATAGCGATAGATAATATTCTTTAAGACAACGCTTAAAGATACTAAGTGATTTCGACTACCTGATGAACCGGGGTAGATTGTTCCATAATTTCACCGCTTTTACGGTGAACGATTCACTATATATATATAATAATTTTTAATTAAAATGTGTTTCATATTGTTATTTCAGAAATTGATGAAATAATCAAGACTGAGATAAAAACAGAGCCTGTATATGATTCTGAAACACCTGACATGCCAGATGAAATACCAGAAGAAAATGGTAATACATTACTATATTATACAAATAATATTTTTAGAAATGGCAACATTAATAAACATAAATTCCACTTAAGAGCATGTTTATACTCATATTCCGTAAAAATATTATGCATTATGTATTACTGAGAGACTATTACAAAATACTGTAGTAACCATATAAAATTTCATAAGTTGTACAAAATTTCAATATATTATGTTTATCCTAACTTTTTATTTCAGAAGAAAATAACACAAGATTGCCTACAAAAAGGTTACAGATAATAAGCCAAAACTTAAAAAAACTAGAAATGGACATAAAAGTAAAGTTAGCAAAGAACTGAGGAATAGTAAGAGATTGAGGGTGAAATTGGATAAATTGTTGATAACAAGTAATATATATATATTTTATTATTAACAAATTAATAAAAAAAATATTATTGATTTATTAACAAATTAATAGCCAAGGCCAAGTCTATGTGCTTACAAAGAGTTCTGTACCAATAAAAAAAACCAGTTAAATGCGAATCAGACTCGCCCCCCAAGGCTTCCGTACCTATTTCAGGATCGCAGGTCAATGGAAGTTACAACTTATAAAAGTTTACCAACTTAAGTTTGCTGGTATATGCACTTATTTTGTATAGAATTTACTACAAATATATGTTTGACTCCGCAGAAAATTTCATACAACATGCAGCAAAATCAATTCATTAAGGCTTGTGCCTCTTGTGGGTATCTTTTGATTGTGTTGACTTAGAAGCTTGATTTATTCTGTGCTAGCACGTGACTTCGAGATAAACAGTCTTGATAAACGGACGGACGGACAGACAAAAAATGATTTTATAATGATTCCATTTTCTTTTTCAAGGTACCCTAAAAACAAGCAAAAAATCTATTTTTTTTGCATGGGAGCCCCTTTAGACATTTTTTTTTACAATTTGTTGTTATAGCAGCTACAGAAATACATACGAGTATGTGAAATTTTCAACTATCGATCGTGTTCATGAGCTACAGCCTGGTGACAGACCAACACTTAGTGGAGTCTTAGCATTATGGTCTGTTTTACAATTTGATTACAAAAACCTACAAAGAGAATCCTTTTTAACCAGATTGAAAATAGATTTGAGACACTTTAAATGTATAAAAAACCCACTTGTAATAATTATATTTGCTATTGTTTTCGTTATTCAATATTTTTCCTTATAATTGAGTGATATGAGTTGGTTTAAAACTGCTTAGATGTACAAGTTTCATGTAGCAGTTAAAAAAAAGTTAGTTACTTGTGTAACTGTAGAAGATTTTACCCACTTTCACACTCAAAATAATATTTACATATATGTATTTAAGCTTCACGCTGTATCCGGCATAAAGCAGGTTAGGCAGAGGGAAACTAGTGTTTACATTATGTTCCTTTCTTTCCACCGTTCAAGGGGTTGCATGTTGAATGGCAAAAGTGAACGTCGCGTTTTGCTTTGTTACCCGGGCGAGAAAATGAAAATATTAAATAATTCATTCCTCCGAATGGGAGTCCAACCACAACCTTTATAGTATGTATTACGTTCGTACCACTGCGTTTTTTATTGTCTTTGTATATAGGTATATGAATAAAGAATGTTGACCCAAAAGACGTACATTATTTAATTAAAATTATTCAATTCCAGATAGTCTTCCCAAGAAAATGGCGTCAAAAGACATTATAGACCACAACCAAATGGCCTACTCCAATACAGTGGCCATAGTACAAAATTCGTTTGTCTGTCCGTTCCACAATAGGGTTAGTATTTACTATTGCTACTATTGCAAAGACCAATTCACCAATCCCAGTGAACTGAGAGACCACACTTTGATTCACGACCCGAAAGAACTATTCGAAGACACAACGGAAAATAAGAAAATACCCAAAATTGACATTACAAGAATTGATTGTCGGCTTTGTCCGGCAAAAATTGATGATTTGGAAACTTTTAAGAGACACATCACTAGTGTTCATGAAAAGTCAATTTATCCTGTCACAAACGAGTTCCTTAAGTTTCGATTAACATTGAATAATTTGAGTTGTACCGAATGTGGGAATGTTTTTCCTTATTTTGATTCGTTGAAGAAACACATGATCGACCATTTCGGTACGTTCACTTGCGATATATGTGGGACTTGCTTTCTAGAACAGGCTTCTCTACGTACTCATATAAAATCTCATACAAAAATCGATTTAAATTTCCCTTGCGAGATATGCGGAAAGAATTTGAAATCTAAATACAGCAGGACTTTACACATCGCTACAGTGCATGAAAAGAAACCTTTTGTCAACTGCTACAAGTGTGACGCTGCCTTCCTCTCATACGCGCTAAGAAACAGACATTTGATTGAAGTTCACGGTGATAAAAGAACATTTCCTTGCAAGTTATGCGATAAGGTGTACAACAGGAGGAAGACTCTCATGGAACATAATCGAAGGAATCATCTAAAAGTGTATAGGCATCAGTGTGAGCTGTGCGATCAAAGATTTTATTTGCCGTCCCGTTTGAAGGAGCATATGGCGACTCATACCGGTGAACGGAACTATAGATGTGAATTTTGTGATAAAAGTTACCCGCGACTCCAGTCGTTGCAAGAACATGTGCGGAGTCATAATAGTGAAAGAAGGTTCAAATGTGATATATGCAACTCAAGTTTTACACAAAGTGGTAGTTTAAAAAGTCATATGAAAAGCCATCATCAGGTTTTTGACATGGATGGCAGTTTTAAATTGTAGTAAAAGATGTGTAGTAAGTAGTTAATATATATAAAGGATTGATTTTGTAAAAGAAACAGCTGATACAATTCATTAACTTATTATTGTGGCGCAGTGGGATTTCATTTGACTGTAGTTTAGACTTAAATGTTTATTTTTTGTGTTTTCATTATAATAGGAGAGTCCAAACAGGGATTGTACTTGTACTCAGTTAAGACCCATATATCATGGCCGCCCGCCTAGGATAAAGGGTCAGAATAACAAAATATCGATAAAGTTTAATGCAGCTACGCGTTGCCTATATTCCTCTCTCCGTTTTTGTATACCTCTCTCACTCTTTCTCTATATCTATTACTCATCGATAAAGATTAAAAAATAACCCAAAAAGATATATGTAATGATTTTCCTATAAATACTTTTTTTTATTATAAATTCTACTTAAAGCATCTATACACATTTTTATTTACATGCTATTTCTTGAGCTTTTCAATTGATTGAACAAGTAATTAATGATTTTAAAAAAATTGCCATATTAGGCAAGTCCCTTCAGTCTAGAGTCTGATCTGATCTATATGTAGATCTGGGTGCGAGTTTGAGTCACATTCAAATCGTCAGATTATTATAGAAGAGCTGTTCTTAAGTACAATTATTATCCCCTTAGAAAATCTATATGAGACGCGCTCTTATATATTTTTTTTCATTTTTAACCCTTAAGTACGACCACCTCTATCAACCAAACGATCAGATTATTTATGATAGAAAGAAAAGTATTTATTTAAAATAAATAAAATACGTATATATATACATAATTTGTAGATATAGCAAAAAAAAAACCAAATTATTACATTATATATCCATATATATCAATCGTATAATCGTTACTTACATAGTAACGATTATCATATATATATATATATATCTCAAATAAAGATATAATATAATATTGTACAAGCGTTAATCGAGCATCAAGGTTTTCTGGGAGCCATCGCGGGCTCCACGCGAAATAAACTTTTTTAATGGTGGTCATAAATAGATTTGTCCCTTTGCCCACTGACTCGCGCGTATTAAGCCAAGAGCCCTATGTATAGCAACTTTTAAAGCAAATGATGTCAAACGGCAAATAGATTTAATGAGCGCCTTCGCGCACTCCCACCAATTAGACATATTCTGTATACAGGAGTCTTCTAAAACCTGGTGTTCGCAGTCCTAGTATTGCGAACTACAGGATTGAAATGATAGGGCCACCTAAGGTGGTGGCACTCGCGTCTAACGCATTCCGGCGCGCCGATGTATCGGACCTCCTGCACCTCAAGAACATCGCCCCACAGCACGCAAGACCGCCAGACGCCAAATTCAAACCCCCGCCTCCCTCGCATTGTACCAAATACACATCTCTCGGGCCAGTGGCCCACCGAATGACGCACCCATAGTAATGGGTGCCGCTAGACACAGCAGATAGAGGCTGACGCCCTGAAGCCGCTTCCCAGTGTCACGACACTTGATGAAAGAAGATTCCGAATTAATCGACTCACGCGCTGACCGCCGAACCGCTCGGATGTTCCGTCTTCGTCCAAGAGGCTCCGCTTAAGTGCGTTATCAATTGTGCGCAAGGTATAGAGACCGCTCATGCGTCCCCCACTATATATTTAAATATGATTTTCTTACTCTGGATAGAAGCATAGCGCGTCGTTGAGTTCGGCCACTTAAAAATGTTTCTAAAATGAGCCAGTGAGTGGGGAACGGTGCCTATTAACACTAGGTTCCCTCTTACTCTAGGAGAGTGAGGGAAAACAGTACCTAAAGTTAATCGAAAAAAAGAGAATCGTGAAAATTACAAGATCGTAAAAATAACTGTTATTTACTTGTATGTAGGAAAAATTATCCATATTATGTGGATGTTATTAATATAAATAAAAAAATATTTATAATTAATTTAATATAATATTGTATTATGTACTTGTATGATGTACTTACGTTGTAAATAATAATTTATGAATTATTAAATTATTTTACATTTGTTTCTATAGTTTTATTTCATTTATCCCAATTTGGTATCAAGGTCCATTAGAAGTCGCTACAAATGTGGCATCTTCACCGTCCATCAGCACTATGTATTCTAATATGATCTTTTGGATAAAAATAAAACAAGGAAATTAAACTTCACCACAGATAATATAAAAATCATTTTTTAAACATTTTAAAAGTGTTAATCCACACTTGGGAAATATAAATACTTATTTAGAAAATGTATAAAAATTTGAACGTAGCGGGACTCGAACCCGCGCCTCCTGGAAACCGACCAGGCGCTCTGACCACTGAGAACGTGTGGCTCAGTGGTCAGAGCGCCTGGTCGGTTTCCAGGAGGCGCGGGTTCGAGTCCCGCTACGTTCAAATATTTATACATTTTCTAAATAAGTAAATATAAAAATCACTTCGTAAATATAATATTAATAAAATATTATATATACATAAAATAGTATTTATTTAAAATAAGAAGTTATTCTAGTAAATTAAACGATACTAATAAAAAAATACTACTTTCTTGATTCTCTGATTGCAATAAGAAAATCCAACATAGGCACAATGCAGTTTTTTTTTGTCGGATTTGTTACAGGTAATAAAAAAAAACAACTTTCACAGATAAGTATCTATTTTTATATAAACAAAAACTAGCTATATTCAGGATGCTGGCTCTTCATATGTCCCTTCAAACTACAATTCTGTATGAACGCCTGCCCACAAATATGACATCTATACCGTCTATCGTTAGTGTGTATTCTGATATGATCTTTTAGAGTTTTTAAACGTGGGTAAGTCTTTTCACACACTTTACATTTAAAATTTCTTTCTCCTGTGTGTGTTGGCATATGGTTAGTTAATGAGAAACGAGTGAAGAACTTTTGTCCGCAGCATTGACATTCATATCTGAAAAAAAAATCACAAATGGCGAAGAAAAATCAAAAGAGGGAGGGGGGTGGGGTAGGGGTTCTAAGTGGTAGGTTATGGAGTCTGTATCATACATACATAAAAAAAATAACTTTGTTAATATTTTACTGTATATGTAGTATACAGGCGTGGATTAAAATCTTAATGGACGAGATTTTTATATATTCTTTTGTGTTCTAATTCTCAGTTAAAAAAGAAAATATAATAAAGTTATAACTATTACTATAGGTTTTCTGACGCCATCATGTCGCAATGAGTACAATCTGGCTTCAATACTAACTCATTGATTTAAAATAGTTTCGTCTCTTCCTTGGTAGGTCGTAAATTATTGATGAATAGGTCTCTAGGTTCCCTGTTCCTACCCGTGATACAGCGTGAAGCTGAACAAAGATGATACCTGTAATCCTTCAAATGTTCCTTTCTTCTGTGTATAGTTAATTTCCGCCGCGTTTCACATACTTTATCACATAAATTGCATGGAAACGACAAGGGTTCTTCTCCGTGGACTTCTACCAAATGTTTTAATTTCTGAGGGTATGTCATAAGTCTTACGTCACACTTGGGGCAGTAGACTCGACCTAAAAACAAAACAAAATGCTTCAAGAAATAGTTTTCTTTATTTTTTACACTTTAAGGCAACCTGGGGCCTTAGTGTTAAGCACTCCGTTCCCATTAAGGCTTGCGTTACCCACTTTTTGTCCAATTCTTGAGACAATGCTTGTTGAGTGGTGGAACTCAACACTGCGCTTTTTCCCTCGTTACCAAAACGAGGAAATGGAAATATAAAATATTTCAGTTTCTCAAGTAGGAATTGAACCCACAACCTATCAAGTTTACAGTCGCACGTCTGTCTGATTGTTTGCCCCTGTGTCACTACCGGCCTGGTAAGGGGAATTGAAAAATAATAAAGGAAATTATTGATACTTATATAATGTACCGTTATTTTTTAAAGTCGAGTCTTTTGAAAAAATTTAATCGATTCGGATTCTCTGAGGCGCGGATCCAAATATGCCACGTTCAAAGTGTTAATTTGTTTTATAAAAAAAGTATTATTGTAATTCTCGTTTCTTACATTGTTGTTAATTGGTTATTTATTGGTTTGTTTCGGTTTGGTTTCGTTCGTTAGAAAACTCAGCCCTTTTTATTGTATATAAGTGAGTAAATGCAAATAAAAATAGAACCAATTATCTATCTATCTATCTAACTACACTAGCAAATGTTAAAAATCATACTTTTTAGAAAACATAAAAAAAATTATGCGATTGAAGCGTCAGAGAATGCTATTCATAAACTATTTTTAAAGTGTTATTGCACACTTAGGAAAGAAAAATACTTTTTAGAAAACATATATAAATTTGAAGGTAGCGGGATTTGAGCACGCGGGTTTGGTCTCTCGCCAAATGATAATTCTAAGCAATTATCTTTGGGTAGCGGAAATTTGTAAAAATCTCCCTACAGGGATCCTAGCAACAAACATAAGTTGTAACAAAGCATATAAGAAATTCGACGTTGCAATATGCTCAAGAACGTATGGCTTAGTTGGCCAGAGCGCTTTAACGGTTTCCAAAAAGACGCGGGACCAAATCCCGCTCCGTTCCGTTTCGTTTATATTTTTGTTTTCTAAAAAGTATTTTTCTTTCTTAAGTGTTAATAAAACACTTTAAAAATGTCAAAATAATTCTCAATAATTTCTAGTCATGGCTAAAATTTAGTGGCATATAAAGTAAATATACACATAGTACGTATCGCTGTCTGTGTATCGAAGGTCTACAAGAAAATCTATTATTAGAGGCATTTATCAATTTAATAGCACTTCAAACAATGATTGCAACTAAGTGACGTCAGTTAAATAGCATTCTATGTAATAACTAATATTAAAAGCAATTATATTGTAATTTCGACATATTTTATTAAAATATTTTTTCATACCTATAAGAAAAGAGAAAAAGACTCACCGCGTTTCTTGTGCACTCTGTCCACATGCAGTTCCTTGTTGTATTGAGCTTTAAATACTTTGCCGCAGATCTCACAAGGGAAGTCACCTGTAGGAAGAAAAAAATTAGAAGAGAATATTATTTCTTAAAAATAACATGAAAAAAATATATTTATATAAATTGGTCACGGTCGAGTCAGATTGGCCCACCGAGGGTTCCGTGCGTACAGATATATTTTTTTTCTATCAAATACCTATATTCTATCTTTCTTTCCTTTTTCTTTTCCATATATAGCTATAGCATTTAAGTATCTTAACACAAGTTTTTCTCTGCTCACCTATAAGCGGGATACAGCGTAAAGCTAAATTTAAAGCAGAAACGTGTGATAGTAAACGCGACGATTGTAGGTCCGATTCCCACTCAAGACAATTAAAAAGTTAATATTTAAATTTTCCCGCTCTGGTAACAAAGTAAACACGGCGTCGCAAAAACGTCGGAAAGTGGGGAACGCAGTGCCCTAACGCTGGGTTCCCTCTGCCTACCCCTTATATAAGGGAATACAGCGTGAACCTAAAAAAAAAATTGCTCACCAATTTCATGCCTCTGCTGATGCATTATAAACCTACCACGATCCACAAAACCTAAGCCGCACGTCTCACAGACATAATTACTAAAATGTTCGTTCATATGTTTGTTTAACGCATGAAAATACGGGAACACTGATTCGCACAATGCGCACTTTAGTTCACTGTTCAAACGAAACGGCAAAATTAGATCGCGATTATTGAAATAATACTTTTTGTTATGAACACTAGTGATGTGCTGCTTGAAGGTGTCTAGTGATGTGATTTTTTCCGGGCACAGACGACAATCGATTTTAGTTAAATCGATTTTTAACATATTTTTGTGCTCGGTTATTTTAAATTTTTTTGGATTATGGTTTTTTATTGTATGTTCGCGGAGTAACTGGGGATCGGAGTAATTTTCTCCGCAATAAAAGCATAGTAGGTGATTGTGTCTGCATTTGAATGGACAGACAAAGGAAAACTCCACTATAGTCAGTATGTTGGTCTCTGTTATGTACGAGGGATCCCTTTCTCGCATTCTTTGCTGTAATTTTGACATTGGTATGGCTGTAATAGATATAAAAATATTTGTTTAAAAAAACGACAAGTTTTTTATTTAATAGAAAGGCAGTGAGTACCTGCAATTTAGACAACATTTTAAGCCCAAATAATGTGTGTAATTGAGCGGAATATAATATCGCGTTTTATCTTAGCTTACTAAAGCGGGGAAATGGATAAAAAAATAAATTAAATCAGCTTCACGCTGTATCCCGCACATAGCAGGGTGGGCAGAGGAAACCTAGTTAAGACACGCCGTTCCCCGCTTTCCACTGAATTCTTTCAGTAATGTAAGTGAAAACTGAACCTGATGGAGGCATTGCGTGTTGAGAGGCAGAACTCAACGCCGCGCTTTTGCCTAGACACCTCAGCAAAGAAATGGAAATATGAATTTAAGTAAATATTTCATCTCCTCAAATGTTTCAGTCGGTTTTACAGTCACATTTTGTGCCGCTGCGCCACGACTGGCCTCAATTTAAATATAACTATTACAATTTGGTATCGAACCCGCTGCCCCGTTTACAACGAGCTGGCCTCAAATACAAATAATGATACAAATAGATAATATGTCTATACATACTAGGCCTTTCCACAATTTTTCTTTCAACATTCCCATTATTGCATAATTCAATATTAATCTCTGAAAGATTATCAGTTTTTTGAAATTTATTTGGTCTTTCCGCTATTTCTTTAAGCGGAATGTCATCGTTTGAACTGTCGTGGGTCTCTGTCTTTATATCGTCTGTAAAAAAAATTTTTTTTTTTTTAAATATTATATATTTTAAGGAATAATTATTGTTACTAGTTGAAAAATATTACTAAAACGGGAATCAAATCTACAATTAAATTAATGTTTCGTTCCGGTCGGAACATGGTTCCGAAACAGTTTCGACTACATGAACTTAAACGTTTCAGAATAAAAATGAGTCATTCAAGTCAAGCAGTCAGCAAGTCCCACAAAAACTTTGTTCCGTTTGCCCAGTTTGTTCCCACACTCACGTTCCCTCTTCCTAAGCCATTCTATTACTTCCAACTCAAATTCAAATACACTTACAATTTTCATCATCAAGGGTATTTTCCAAAAGTGAATAGTCATTTATGTTATCAATATCATCAGGTTCAGTTTTCACTTTCATTACTGAATTTGATTCATCATTATCATGTATTGAATCTCTTTCTGAAATAATGAAAATATATATTATATTATTTATATTACATATATTGAAGTAGAAATAAAATTAAAATTACTAACATTCTTTTAGTAAAATCAGCTTCATGCTGTATCCCACACAGACACTACGTTTCCCACTTTCTGCCGAACTCAGCGCCGCGCTTAGCCTCGACACCAGAGCGAAGAAATGGAAATATAATTTTAAGTAATATTTCATTTCAAGTGGGGATCGAACCCACAACCAGTCGATTTTACAGTCACACTTGGTGCCGCTGAGCTGCGACTGGCTTCAAAACTGACTCAAGACTAGCCTGGCCGGCTACTTTTATTATTAAATTATATTTAAGTAAAGAAATATTTATGAGTAGTATAGAAACTTTTATGTGGCAAAATTTTTAAAATCACTTATATTATTTTAAATGAAACGATTCAACCAGATTAATTGCATATATTTAGTATTACAATATTGCACTCCGTGGGGAACGGAGTGTCTTTCACTACGTTCCCTCTGCCTACCCTGCAGTGTGCGGGATACAGCGTGAAGCTGATTTTACAATATTGCAAGCCCGACGTTTATAACACTTTGCAGTAGTCCATGATTACAGGTAGACTGAGGTGTCATTTGTATGTCAGCTGACATAATTATTATATCAAACTACCGCCAAAGATTTCTTAATTGCCTTGTGTACTGCCCTGGACTCCTGCAGAATGAGGTGACTGTATTGTGCCCTCTGGTATGGTGGGTTTAAGATTTCAATGATTTTATGAGTAAGTCCCTTGTGGTAGAAAGCTAACAGACATCCTCTCTATGAAAATTAGAGTCTACTTTAATATTAGAGTGTTCCAAAACTAGTCAAGGTTTATTAGTGATTGAAACTTTGGGTTTCCAAAAGCTTATAATAAATACTAAGCATATGCGATTAATCCAGTTGAATAGTTTCATTTGAAATGTGTGACAATCATGAAAACCAAAGATCTTAATACTTACATTATAAAACTAATCAGGATATTATAACTTATGTTACAATTCTATAAATGAAATTAAATAGACCTTTAAGACACACTTTAATAGTTATGTTTAAACTTTTGATATTCAAAATGTACACATAATTATGATGAGGAAGTCATGGCACAGAGTGTGCAACTGTGAATGAGATGGTTGTAGGTTTGAATCCCTATTTAGGGATATGAAATATTTAATATTTCCTGCCCCTGGTAACTAGGCAAAGCACTGTCTTAATTTCCGCCTCTCTGCAGGCAGGTCCCTCTCTGCCTACCCTGTAAAATGTAAATGTAATGTAAGTAATTAATAAACAGACAAAAAAAAAGAAAATCACCATTTGGTTTACTTTTATACATACCTTTCATTTCAGCATCATACATTTTCACCCTAAGGAATGCCTCTTCACATTGTAATACTTGTTTCTTAAATGCCAAGGCATCTCTAAGTCTTTGCACACATGTAGCACATATTAATCTCTCGGTTGGTTTACCATCTAAATGTGACATCTAAAAAGTTTTAAGTACTATAAATATTTTATAAATTCTAGTATATTAAATATGTTAATATATTATAAAATTTAGGATACATATTTGTAAATTATATCTTAAGGTTGAGGCCAGTTGTGGCGCAGTGGCATAAAGTGCGACTAAAACTGACTGGTGGTGGATTCGATCCCCACTCGAGATGAAATATTTACTTAAATTTATATTTCCATTTCTTCTTTATGGTGTCGAGGCAAGCGCAGCATTGAGTTCTGCCAATCAACACGCAATGCCTCCAAAATTCGGTAGAAAGTGGGGAACAGAATGTCTTAACACTGGGTTCCCTCTGCCTACCCTGTTTATGCGCGGGATACAGCGTGAAGCTATTTTAATTTAATCTTAAGGTAGAAAAGTTTGTCTGGTTCAATGGACTAATGTCAGGAACTACTGGTTCAAATTTGTTTTTGTGCTGTGTTATAGTTATCAAAAAAGGTTATATGTATATGTATGTAAAATGGGAGAGCTTTAAAGAACAACTCTTAGTTCTGTTTATTTCACCAAATTACTGGACAGAGTCACAAGTAAAACTAATCTTGCATTAAACAAAAAAACATTTTCAAGTTAACGTTTAATTTAAACTTACAAGTAAGCTAAAGCAGTCCATTATTATGTCAGAATAAAGTTCCTTTTCACCAAAACATTCATATTCAACGTTAAGTACACGACACTTTTTAATTGTCCCACAACATCTACAAATTCCAGCGTCGAAAACAGGCCTTTTTCCTTTTTTTACACTCATTTTCAATTAAAACATAATCGCTTCCTCGGTTAATATGATATTCTAAGCGAATTTACAATAATATACATATAGTATAATTGTTTATATAAATATTAAGTAAATAAATATAATAGGGTACTTATTTGTCTAAAAATAAAATAAATAATTCATTTCCACTATGGGGAAAAAACAAAACATTTACTAAATAACAATAAATTTTGACGTTTCTAGCGTATAGTGATGACAGTTGAAAGTCAAGTTTAATAATTATTGGCTATTCTTATCTGTGGTTAAAAATCTGTATTAAAAATACAATTATATTTGAAAGAAAAGTAATAAGAAAACGGGTTGAAATATACAAGTAATATATTATATTATTTTTAACTCGATCGAATTAAATATCCATACTATTTAGTCTTACACACAATCACTGTACCACAATAATGTTAATTAGTACTTATTTAGAAAACGTATAAAAATTTGAACGTAGCGGGACTCGAACCCGCGCCTCCTGGAAACCGACCAGGCGCTCTGACCACTGAGCCATACGAACGTATGTCTCAGTGGTTCACGTTCAAATTTTAATACGTTTTCTAAATAAGTATTTATCTTTCCTAAGTGTGGATTAACACTTTAAAAATGTTTAAAAAATGTTAATTAGTTTTAAAAATCTATTGTTCTCATGATTTTCCATAAATAATTTATTGGAAATTGTTACTCACATTAAGCCCTCCTTTTGTTCATTCTGTAATATTCATACCTATATTATAAATTCGAAAGTAACTCTGTCTGTCTGTCTTTTACTCAATCAGGGCCAAACCGCTAATTCGATTGCGATAAAATACTCATATAGAGATTATTGAGGGTTTTGGGATGAACATAGGTTACTTTATTTTTCTCATGATTGTAATTTTCTCGATATAATTTAATATATACAAATATATTAAATTATATTTCAATTTGACAAACTATTTATTCTGCCATATGAATAACAACCGTCGCTAAGCAACCGTTGCTAGGCAACAAGAAACTGTTGTCTTTACAAAACGTTAATGATGTTGAACGCGGACTCTACCTTAAGAGACTTAATATAAAAATAATATTTTATAAAAATATTTTCCTTTAAAAAGTCTGTTGAAAAAATCTACGATAATATTTGTTTATCCTTCAGGGATAAGGTTGAGCTACAGGAACCATATTAATATATTTAATTCAAAATTTATCGGATTATTATTAATGTGTTTTCTATAATTTGGTATTCATCCTATCTTTATATTTGAGTAAAGTAAAATTACAAAAAATCATGTATTGTAATGAACGTATTGTAATTCTTTAAAAAAATTAAATAAACTGCCATAGTATCTTCGCATAACATTATCTATTTTTATAATGTAC
This sequence comes from Heliconius sara, assembly GCA_917862395.2. Classification (NCBI taxonomy): domain Eukaryota; kingdom Metazoa; phylum Arthropoda; class Insecta; order Lepidoptera; family Nymphalidae; genus Heliconius; species Heliconius sara. The sequence continues at coordinate 17,882,930 of OU860796.2, read as the reverse complement.
TAGGGGGCGCGCGCGGCCTCGCCCGCTTATTTGCACCCTTAGGAATGAATTCTAAAAAAAACCACGAAACATGTGTTCAATAAAATATTTTTAAGAGTCTGTATTTCAAATTTTATAAAAATCGGTGCCGATTTAATTTTTTTTCCATACAAACTTTCAACCCCTATTTCATCCCTTTAGGGTTAAAATTTTTCAAAATCCCTTCTTAGTGGATGTCCAGACTATGAAAATAAACATTTGTCCAAATTTTACATTTCTACCATCAGCAGTTATGGCTGTGCGTGCGTCTTACCTCAGTCAGTCCGGTACATGTCCTTTTATATATATATAGATTATTATAGATTTCGTGTTACTTTTAATTTAAATACTTTTAAATATTATTTAACGTTGATAATAATATTAATAATATAGCTGGTTTTGTTTAGTTTTTTTTTAATTAATATTTTTCTTTGGTTACGTTTACATTTTAATTAGTTAAGTATTTTTTCTAATAATATGAATTTTCTCTACTTAATATTCTTTTTCCGTTTATTTTCGTCATTTAGATTTATATTTTCTTACCAATCCTATTGAAGACTAAAAATAATTTATAAATATATTTAATTAAATATTTGTATAGTTTAAGCGGGCGAAGCCGCGTCCGGGGTAGTTTGTAATAAAACTTTTGCATTTTAATTTGTCTAATAAATTGTTCTTGTATTTTTATGTAATTCCCATAAGTTTCTTATTTTTATATTAAGCGTTAAAAATATTCACACGATGGAAGTAAGTCATAGGTCATTTTGGTCCAGTCAAACGCTGCAGGAATGCAAGCACAATGGCTGTCGGTGCAATCACCTCTTGGGAAAATAATATTATCTATATTCACTTTTAGGACTTTCTGCCCATCTAACTAAATACAGGTATAGCCGGAATAATATTTTTATTATAGTTTTAAGGCCACCCTGAGGCACTCGAACCATGGCTTGCGGCCGTCTAGCGGACTGGGAATTTAACATATTCTAAGCCGCGCATGAACCAGCCGCGACATGAAGACGCGACTGAGGAGAAATTAGACTATTCTATGGGAGCTATCGGTCCTAACCACTGGGCCCGACCGTCGAATAAGCTAGATTTCGACGTCGATACTGTCGACGACGGTGTTTGTTTAGTGTATGTGTAGTGATTTTCATGTTTACTTACGGGGCATTAGTTATTGTAATGGAGCGTTAGGGACGTAGTCACACGCCTTATCAAGGAGGGGGTTCAAGTGCGAGCCTTTGCAGTGCTCGTATACCGATTCGAGTTCAAAGTCTATATGTAGGTCGACGTTACGCACGTACCAGGAACAACCTGATACGATACGTAAGAGTTTATTTTGAATGCGTTCGCGCACACTAGCTTAGTGTGTGAACGAGTACAAAATCGTCTCTCTCACAGGTAGGCTGACACTGGCCAGAGCCCCTCCACCCGAACAGCGGATTTCCTGGGAGCCGTTCGAAACCAGCCTTCAGATGCAGCAGCTACCTACCTCCGAGCCCATAGTTGACACAATGCAAGAGGCGATGAACGAAGCAACTATACCTACTAGCAGGCTGCCGCCTATTCTTGCGCACACACGCGCTCTTGTCGAGCAGAATACGAGCATCCGCAACGAGGTCCGAAATCCGCAAATGAGGTTCTCCACGCATCCACTTATACACCCGGACGGGTCCCTCCGCTTTACAGGGGAGGAAAGAGCCGAGATCTTAGCCGACCATCTAGCCGCTACCATTAAGCCAAAACCATTATCTGCACATCTATTTTATTTTCTCCTGCACTCGTCAAGAAGAACATCGGTAGGTTGAAGACAAAAAAAGCCCCCAGACTAGACGGTGTAATCAACGGGGCACTGTGCCACCTACTCTTCAAGACCATAGCCACGCTGACCAGGATCTTTAACACCATTCTGCGCCTGGGATACTTCCCACGGGCGTGGAAGGAGGGCCTGGTCATTATGCTGCCCAAGGCAGGGAAGACCCTCAGAAGACCAGATAAAAACCGCCCGATAACCCTGGAGCAGCCGAGCGACCTACCTGGGGGTAGTAATCGACCGCAAACTGAACACTGACTGGGTAAGTCAGAAGAGCAGTCAAAGCAGCGAGGACCGCGCTCATCCTGCTGCGTCCAATTTTGAAATCACACCTACCACTATGAACAATGTTGTCGTTGTATAATTGGTACATCAGGCTCCACTTGACCTACACTAGTCCGGCGTGGTACGTCCTCGTCTGCGAGAACTGAAGAATCCTGCAGGTGGTCCAGAACCTTGCCATCCGGCGAATGGCCCAGGCACCATATTACGTCATGAATTCGACGCTTCAAAGCGACTTCAAAGTAGAAAGTCTGGAGGTACATATCGGCCGGCTCGCATCCAACGCGTTTCGCCAGTCCGATGCATTTCAGAAGCATTGCACCATGGCACACCAAGCCGCCAGAAAGGAGGAGATCTCCTCTTCTCCCACGAACCCGACTTCTGAGCAGTCACCTCGGTCGCTAGTCGCTTAAGCTAAGCCTCACTCTACGGGAAACCTACGGTATCACTCGGCTGGGCAGACCACCTAGGCAGCACATAGCTCATCCCTCCTGCACTCACACATCCCCTGTCTTATTTGAGACACAAGTCTTGGCTTAGGCCCACCCCCAACGCCACACTCATAGTAATGAGCGAAAAAAGAGATCACGGCCAGAGGGTATCACCCTGAACCCGTTCTCCTTTCAGAGCGTTGCGGGAAGAATACCTGACTGAGCGATTGTGCGACACAACCTTTACAAGCTGTGCCGAATCGGATATGTTACACTCTAATATATATAACTAAAAACAAGTAACTTATGAAATGTAAGGATAGAATGAAACATAATTACTAGTGACTAGCGGCATCTTGGCTCCATATAATTTATATATAAACATAATATTACAAAAAAAAATCTAACATTCATATTATATAATATTTGACAATATCAAGAAATTTTATATTAGGTTATATTTTATAGGATCTTAAGGAAACTAACAATATGCTATTATTATTATTAACATGGCATGTATTACACACAGTGTTGCCAAAAGAAAATATTTATTTGTAAGGAATAAATAAATGTACCACAAAACTGGAAAAAGCTGAAACAAAAATGAAAAAGTATTTTTTTTAAACAAAGTAAATAATAAAATTATCGTTGTAAAATAAAACTGTTGATAAATCTTGATGATTTTTTTCAGATATAGGATTTGGAATTTGTATGGTATTGAAATATTTTTATCCTTTAAGGTGCCGGGAGCACCTAAAAAAGATCGCTTCGAATAGTATACAGGATACTTAATATATAAAGAATTAATTATATTATAACCATATAGAGAGAAATGGAAGTATCTTAATAGATTCCTTAACAGGTTCCTTCTGCCTACCCTGCTATGTACCTGCTACGTGAAGCTAAAAAAATAAATTAGGACCATATAGCCTATCCGTTACAACCTTCCTCCATCACACCTTGGTGTTGCCGTTTCATATGATTTTTCAAATTGACATTCTGTGTGAACGACGCGTTGCAAGACACACATTTATATTTTTTTTCACTATTATGAGACTGCATGTGTACTTTTAGACCTCGTAGCCTTGGATAACTTTTACCACAGTAGTCGCACCTAAAATTCCTTTCCCCAGTATGGCTGGCCATGTGCTCTTTTAACCGCGATGGCAAATAAAATCTTTTTTCGCACAAATCACATTGATGTTTGAAAATTTTAAGGTGAAACCTTCTATTATGTTCTCGAAGTGACTTTCTACTGTCATAGGATCTATCACATTGACTGCATTTAAACATTCTTTCTTCACCATGAGCTTCTATCATGTGACGGTAGCGTTGAGTATAAGAAAAGAAAACTTCATCGCATTTGATACAATGATACGCAGCTTCTTTTTTGTGAGTTCTTGCTATATGTATATATCTTGTGTATTTAGATTTAAAACTTTTCCCACAGTCTTTACAAGAGAAGGTTTCTTCGTTTTTTTGATGAGTTTTTTGGTGTAACACTAACATTCGTTCTTCAAAATAATGGGCGCCGCATATATCACAAATACATGTGCCGAAATGTTCGGCCATATGTTTTTTTAATGCATGAAAAAAACTAAAAGAAACGCCACATTCCGTACAAGAGGGTGGATCTGACGTCAAACGGAACTTTAGGAAATCGTCAGAATTTGTATAATATATCTTTTGATGTACATTTTCTACATGATGGATAAATTTATCTAAACTATCAATACTTTCTGGACATAGTCTACAGTCTATTCTGTAAATATCAATTTGTAGCTTCTTATTAGCTAAAGTGTTCGAGAGGACATCTTTAAATTTTGTAGGATCGTGTGTCATGGAATGTTCTCGAAGTTTGTTTGGATCTGTAAATACTTTTCTACAGTAAACACAGAAGAAATCACTAAATGAAGTGTCGAAGGGACATGCATAGGAGTTTTCTACTAAAGTTGTAATGTTGTGGTACGATTTGAGATTTTCATTGTTTTTGTACCCATTGGGTTTATGTTGTATAGATTGTTCTGGAAGCTCTGTAAAAGAAAGAGACAAACACTACACAGGTTGAATACAACATTTATATGATATGTGAACTAAATAAAAAGCAACTGAGCTTTTATCTATATTAGATTTGAGGCCAGTTGTGGCGCAGGGACACAAGCGTGCGACTGTAAACGCGACAGGTTAAGAGTTCGATTCCACCTCAGGGTAATGAATTATTATTTAGTAATATTTTCATTACTTTGCTCTTGGAGCGCGGCGTTGATTTCCGGCGGCAATTTCTCGAAAATTTGGCAGAAAGAATTTGGTAAAACGGAGTGTTTTAACACTATGTTGCCTCTGCCTACACTGTTATATGCGGGATTCAGCGTGAAGCTGAAATAATTAAAATAAATAAGCTAATGTGTTTGGAATGAAAGAGATATTTTTTATTTGCATAGCACATTTCTTTTAAGGAAATTACCAAATATTTATTTTAGTTTGTGTAACCAGTCCACAGAAAGATAACTAAATAATTAAATATACCCTTTCATGCGGTAATGTAGCAATGCGTAATCATAAATACAGCAGTACAGCTGCTGAGAACTGTATTTTTTATGGAAAAAAGACTAGGCAAATGAGAGTACTGATCACCTGATGGTCAGTGATTACCGCCGCCTACGACCACGTGTAAAATGACGGGAGCTAGAGGTGCGTTGCCGGTCTTCATTTAAGGTGAAGATAGATGCATTTTTTGAAGGTACCCAGGTCATACCGACCTGACAACACTGCCGCAGATAGGTCATTTCACAGTTGCGTGGCGCGTGGAAGGTCCTACGAAACCGCATAATCGTGAAGTTCCAAGTGTCCAGATGGTGTGGATGGTACTTGTGGATGGTACTTGGTACTAGTGGTGTGGTGGTACTTTATTACGTACTGCGCGGTTAGATTCGGCGGCAGGTAATAAGTCAAAAAGTTCTCCAGAACAATGCCCAAGATGTGGTGGAGAACGCACAACTAGGATACTCTACTTGTATGCGATCAAATGGGTCAAGCTGATACTGGGGTGCACCAGCCCAGAAATGATAACAGTACTAACATATGAGATCGAACCTGGGCCCTATACCGGCTCAAACGGTGTTTTGGCGTGAAATTGTCTCGCTCTGTTGATGATCCCCAGTTTTTAGAGGTCAACTTAGCCCTGCTTTCCAGAAGACGGCCACTTGTCAGTCACCCGAAATTAAAAATACTGGGCGCTGCTAGGATAGTGGTTTGGAAGACTCATTTGTCTCTGGCGACAAATAGGTTTTTTAGTGGTTAACGCGCACACTTGTGTCTTCTTGGGGTTGAAATAATTTAAGTTCCTTTCACCCCTTGAGGAAACATTTCCGAGGGACGCCTCAACTGAAGATACAAGTTTATTTCAGCACTGGTCGATGTTTTCCCGACAAAGACTTGCGCAGCAGGAGTAAACAACATACACTGTGCTATCATCTGCATAGAAATGAAAGGTAGAATGCCCTTACATGTCATTGATATGCAAAAGAATCAGCGTAGGGGATAGAACATAGTCTTGGGGAACGCGAGTGTTCACGGGCATCTATTCGGAGCAAAAACCATCGAAATTGACCTTGATGCTGCGCCCAGTGAGAAACTGCCGGACTTTCATCTATACTTTCTATAACCGCAGCCCGGCTAGGTAGACCAGAAAATCACAGGTTGAGCGACCATGCTGGAAGCCATATTTGCGGTCATTAATCACCCTCTATATAAACCACGAGCTGGCAATTTATGATGCTCTCCATCACTTTGGTTAAATAAGATGCCATCTAGCTCGCTCGACTTGTGGATATCCAAAGACGACAGAACTCGCCTAACAGCTTTTCGGTAAAACTTAAGCTCTCCGCCGATCATTCGGTTTAGGCACCGCCGAAACCGAATGATCGGCAGTGTTGTTCCATTTCTACTCTGTGTATCCCTTCACGCTGTATATCACAAATACACAATATAACAGCGTAGGCACAGTAGACCTAATGCCAAAACACTCCATTTCTGCCCAAATTTAAAACATTGCTTGTTGAACAGTGTAACACACCACCACATTTTGTCTTACTAAAGCAGGCAAAAGAAAGTAAATAATTACCACAAGTGTGATTTGTTGATACAAACATTGTATTATCAATTAGACATTGTAGCTTACCAATATCTTGCATTTCTTTCAATTTTTTCTTCAATCTTTGAGCATCATTTAACATTTCCTTTGTTAATACATCTTTTTTTTGTCTTTTACATTTTTTGGTTTTAATTTTTGACCGTAATGTTTTTCTTTTGGGTTTAACAACGGCCTCGTTCTTTACGTCATCTATATCTGGAATAAAAAAAATATAAATTGCATTAATAGAACACATCATCAGCATTTTTTTGACAAGAATATGATTTGTTTGTTATAACTGTTGCGGGCGCCATTAACAAAGATATTTTTGTCATAAATTTTAGTTGGCATAAAATTTATGACAAAAATATCTTTGTTAATAAACATTCCTTAATAAGCTTTGTAAACCTCACCTTCATTGTCCACATAATCCAATGTAATATCATCATCTTGAAAACCATTATGTATTGATTCCAGTTCATCTTTAACTGTGGACTCCATTTTCATATTTGTGTTGAAGTCTTCTACTTGTCATAGAAAAAAATAATTTAATTATAAAATTACAAAATATTATTTAAATTTGTTATCACTCTGTGGAATAGCATCTGACTGTAAATTTGGTGGTTGTGGGTCAAAATCAATAAAAGGGAAAATGTATGTTTTTTTCTCTTCCCTGATCTGACAATTCAACAAAACCTGGTAGAATTTGAAGAACAGAATTAATTTTTTGACATTTTCGCTTTGTAGAAAGACAAAGGTCAGTTATTCAAATAAAACTTAGAATATATGTTTTTTTTATATTCTATAAAGAAACATATAATTGAAAAAAATAATAGATGGAAGCATAAAATTCTCTCTCATTTTATTTATAATGTGTCTCATAGTTTGTGTTACTACCGAATTAGGGAGTTCCTAGATACTTTTTAATAAATTTATATTTTTATAATATTTAGATAATTAAATTTAAAGCTTAAAAACAGGTAATATATTTATTAAGGTTTCTAGTAATGAAAATTCGGTATATATTTTGTTCACTTAAATTCCTATATTACTATTTTAAAGGTATTCTGAATTGATCAATTTAAGCTAAATTCGTATAGTTGTTGGCAATTTAAGCTAAATTTGTAAACCAATGCAACTTTGTTTTTTAATCAACTTATATAACTTATGATTTTGTATTTTTTCGAATATATATGGTAGTTAATTACTTTACATAATACATGGTAGTTAATTACTTTACAAAATGTAAAAAATCTCTCAACAAATAGAAGAGCAGAAGTTACCAAAATCAGTATCACAAAACAAGGTTCTCTACATTTCATTATTTCATTGTTTAGTAAGGTTTTATGTTTATTACAGTAATTATTCTTTAAATCTAATGAAATCATATCATATCAGCTTCATGCTGTATCTCACAAACAGCAGATGGAAACTAGTGTTAAGACACTCTGTTCTCTAATTTCTGCCAAATATTGGAGGCATTGCGTGTTGAGTGGTGGAACTCGAAGCCGCGCTTTTGCCTCAACTCCAGAGCAAGAACTGATAAAATTTACAGTCACACCTTGTGCCTCTGCGCCTCAACTGGCCCCATTATTCTTTAAATTATTATTATTAAAATTTATTGTTTATTTATATTAGGAGGCTACACTGTATACAAAACAGCAACAGCAACACACACACACACACACACACACACACACACACATATATATATATATATATATATATGAATACCGCCTCAGTTTAGAATGTCTGACCCAAGTATTTTAATGTGACTGCTTTTGTTACAATTTTGTAAATTTGTGCACAGTCTCCTACTAATTAAAATAGAAAACTTAACATAAGCTTTTATTTGTTTTAGGACCTAATGTTCACAACTCCATGACTCTTTAGCAATTGCAAATTTAGCATCTCCACTTCTCCTACTTACGAATTAAATTGGGCAAAAGTAGACTATGATTTGGGACGTTATATACATAATTCTAAAAAATTTACATTTAAATAAAGTAGATGATCACTTTTCAAAATTACCTTCTTCATGTATTTTTGTTCTCAAAAGTTTTTCTTCACACTGTAACACTTGTTGACGAAAAGCAGTAGCTTCTCTAAGTCTCGATACACATGTTGCACAAATAAGACGTTCTATTTCCTCACCATCTAGGTGTGATAACTAAAAAATATAAATAAACATTGAGTGTCATTATTTTATTTAGAATATTTTATTAGGTACTTAATTGAATGAATAAAGTAAATCATATAAATACATTTAAAAAACTTCACTATAAGTAATATTAATTCAAAATAAGAATTTTATCGTCATTAAATATAATTACCAATAAACCAAAACAATCGACAAACATATCAGAATAAATTTCTTTCTGCCCTTGCCATTCGTATTCTATATTTAATAAACGACATTTCTTTAAAGCTCCACAACATCTGCACACGCCGGGGTCAAAAACGGGTCCTTTTCCAGGATTTTTACTCATTTTTGAATAAAATTGTCCATTTATAAATTATTATTTTTTTCATTAATTATGTTGTACTTGTATAGAAATAAATACAAACAGAATACAGATTAAAAAATAATAATTTCGTTGCTGTCAAAAATCAAGTGTTCTATTAAATGCGTTCAAAACAGAAAAAAGTATAAATAAATGTGTTAATATTGTAACTAATATTTATTTTTGTCAATAGAAAATGTATAGTGTGGAAATATTTTCAAACAATATTTTTTGTGTGCTACAAAGATCATCTAGTCTCTAATATTTCTAAATCGAATGTTGCAAACACTAGATTAGCTTGGATAGCGAATCTTCGTTTGTGTTTAATTTAATAAAGTTCATGTTAAATAATATTATTTACTGTTACTGGTAGTAACAGTAAATGTACATATGTATACGAAATAAATATAATATACCGTACAAACTTGTAAGAATCAATAATTGTGCGCATTATTACTTAAAGCCTACAGGATTCTAGTAAGGATTCAATACGTGAGGTTGGCAGCATTGCTAAATTTAATGTTTGACGCCAACCCTATTCCTTCTCCGTTCTTCTGTCGTTTGTTCCATCGATGGCGTAGCATTATAGATGTTTAATCGTGATGTTATTAATAAAATTACGCAACACCGGCCTATAATTAATCATAATAAATATGTTAACTAGTAGTAATATGTGACATAAATATTTTCTGTGAAAATAAGTGTAATTTGTGTGAGAAATGGCAGGAAAAACTACGGAATGGCGACCGGGGCCTACTGTTTGCCGATGTTGTTTGAGCGAAGGTTGCTACAAAGACATTTCTACTGAATATTTTTGGATGGGGAAGAGAGAAGTTTATGCAGATATGTTGTCCGAAACGTTTGATTTAAGTGTACGTATATATTTTGTGTGTGCATTGTTCAGTTTTTGTATGTTGGCGTCCATTTTATAGCGTACTAATTTTTTTAATGTATAATCCGACCGCATTAAGATGCATCTGTTGTTGTTCTTCGATCCAATAATGTTTAGTGCTTCTTAATTCGGTCGGTTAAGTGTAATCGATTTTTTTTTGAAGTATTGATGTAAAGACTTATGATCAATAACAAAATTAAAATGTACTGTAATGTTTTTTAATAAAAAATAGCTCATGAAAAGATATATTATATTAAAGCTATTTTATCGGGCTGTACATCGTTTTTATTGGAAATTAATTTAAATTTAATTGAGTGTATTTTTCAAAATTTAACTACACTAACTATTGAAACATTTATTATCGCCACAAATGTAGAACTGTTCTGAAACATTTATTAATTCTCCTTTTCTTGTTTCCTTCCATCTCCTAAAAATATAAATAAATAATATACATTTCTTTCATAAAGGATTTTTTTTACATAAACCAAAAACTATATTAAATAATCAACATACTTCACATTATTTGCCATTATTTCTTTTTATTTTATACAATTCCACAGATATCCTATTCCCAATCTGGAGGGCCTAACAGCCATAGTCGTCTCATATGTGAGCCTTGTATATCAAGGTTGCGAGATGCGGCAGATTTTAAGAGACAAGTGCAAGAGTGTGAACGCACATTCACTACTTACTTGGATCCTGGGAACTCAGTTGCTGATATGGAAGGTCAGGATGTGATTTTTTTTATTAAAGAAGACTTTTTATTATTTATACAAATAAATATGATAAAAGAATATTTATAACTAGCAGCTCTCTACTGTAATAAAGATGTGCAGGTTCAAATCCTGCTCCATCATTCTTTATTTTCACTTTCATAAGTAAAATTATCATAAAATTTACAGTGAGCTTAGAAGTGGACAGAACTGACAGTGATATCAAAGTGGAATGTGTGAAAGAAGAGAAGGGAGTGTCTGATGATGATGATTTTGATGATCAGGCCGATTTTGGTGATGATGATGATTACGACGATTGTAAGTATTTTTATATCTTGGTTGTAATTTTTTTTATTTAAGTCTACTCAGTTCGATTGTTGGTATCAAAGTGAATTATTCAGTAGTGGGTCATACCTGCACATAGGAGAGTAGGCAGAGGGAACCTGCGAGTACATATTTTTTTCTCTCCCCATTTTCTGCAGAAATCTCAAGACATTGCATGTTGAATGGCAGAACCCAACACCACACTTTGCCTTGTAACTAAAGCAAGGTAGTAAGGGGCTGTGTACAATCCAAAATATTCAACATATAAATATTTTATTCCTCAGATTGTACACAACTGTTGCATTTACAGTTACATGCTCCTGCACCATTGTGGTGGCCTCAATTTTTCCCTCCTTATTCCAGAGAAATAAAAATAGTTCATTCCTCTGCTGGGATATTGAACCCATAACAATCACATTTACTGTTATATATTATCCCATTGTACCACAACAACCTCTGAATGCTAATTATAATACAATTATAAAATATATTATTTATAATTTATACTCTTTTAGTGGATGACCAACCCCTAACAAAGTTAGCAAGTAAAATACCCAAAAAGGAATCTGTAGAAATATTAGAACTATTAAATAATGACAAAACAACAGAAAAAAGGAAATCCTCAACGAAAAGTAAATCTTCATCAGCAAAAAAGGTTAAGACGAAAAAGGAGATTGCTACATCAAGCAAGGAGAAGCCTGAGAGAAAGAAAAAAGGTAGGGTTTCTAGTATTTTTTTATTTTAAATTGGTATTGAGTAAATGCTGTGGATTTGTTTTTTTTTTTTGTTAGGCTGAATGTGTAAATAAAAAAAAATGGTGGATAAATGTATACAGGATGGAAGCGTCAGTTACGGGAACAGTATATAGGTAAAATATTTTAAACCCATACCTAAAGAAATTAATCAAGTTACTCAGCTTGGACATAGGATTTTTTTTTTAATTTTATGAAGTTTATCCATACCTATATTTCGTGCGACACAGTTACACATAGATACCAATAAAAAAAAACACATACCACTACAAAAATACTATTAAAGGTTAAACAACTTTGAACTTTGCCGCCAATACCTATGGCGCGATTTTGGAATTGCGTATGCAGTGGTTTCCCTTTGATAGGTTTATGTGTCCGTGCGTCGCTCTTGACAGGCATTTCTTGACGTTTTATTTCACAATAATAATTTAATTAAATTTTTTATTTGATAAAAATGCTTTTTCATTTTTAGGGAAAATTCGTATCACGCTTTTATATAGTAGTTAAAACTGTGGTTATCTTTAAAGTGGTACTGACAAAAATACTATAACATATTAAGTGGTAATTAAGTCTGTTATCATTTTATTAAAAAAAAAAACTAACTAGGTATTTTAAAATGATACCACAATGTTAAAAATAAGAAGGTCTTCTTAATTAAAAAAAAATCTTTGTTTAGCAATCTTTTCATTGATAGATTATTCACAGCATTTATTCTTTCCAATGTTTAATTGTCATTTTTTTTGCTGATATCCTATATATTATATTTATTTACTAATAAATTTGTTTTTACTTTCCTCTCTCCTTAACATACAATGTTTATTGTAACTTAAGCAAGATTGATACTAAAAAAATAATTATTTAAAAAATATGCAGCTGTTGAAGCACAGTTGATTAGCGTTTGATTGTAAAACAATGGTTGTGGGTATTGAACCCACATACGAGATACATGAAAAAATGATTATTTTCATTTTCTTGCTTTGGTAAAAAGACCAAGTACAACTAGTGCTATGTCACTCATGAATATCACAATGTTTGGTTTTATGAATTGAAACCAGGACCTATGTATACTATATTACAACTTGACAAACTGGCAAGTCTTTGATTAATTTACATATCACGGTTAGTCATAGCACAGTGGTATAAGTGTGTGACTGTAAATGCGACAGGGTTGTAGGTTCGATCCCCACCCAAGGAAATGAAATATTTATAATTTTTTTATTTTCATTTCTTTGCCCTGGTGAATTTATACTGCTACAGCGTGAAGCTGATTCGTGCTTTGCCTCGACACCACAGCGAAAAAATGAAAATATAAATTTAAATAAATATTTCACTTGCTCCAGTGGGCATTGAACCCACTAAAAGTTGCGTTTACAGTCACACTTTGCTCCAGCACCACAACCGGTCTCAAATTTGTTTTCTTTCTATTTCACTCTTTTTTTTGTGTGTATTTTAATTGTATATAATGGAATTGATTCTCTTTTTAGAACTAATTATAACACATTATAGAAATATATATATATTCAGCAGAAAAAATGATAATTTATATATTGCATGACTGTGTTGATGTTTTTGTATGGACATGTTTCTATAAGTACATATATTGTATGTTTTATTTTGTTTAATTAACATATAAAGGATAAAATAGTTAAATTGGAACAAACTGGCTATTTAATAACTTTCATTGAATATACTATTTTCAGTGTTGCCAGGTAAGTTTATAAGCACATGTGTGGTAGTTAGAGTTTTTAATTTGAAATATTGCCAGATTAAGAAACATGTCAATACAATATGACTGAAAAGTCTATTTCATATTTTTTTGGGTGGACATAAATAAATAAATGAAATACATTCTTATGTAATTAATAATAATATTTTATTTATATTTTGGTCAACCAAGTCGAATTTAGTTTTAGTAGTATTTTTAGATTCTAACTTCGACTATGTTCTTGAAAAGTAGTGCCATCCAGGAATATATTTATAAATGTGAATAAGATACTAAATAAAATTACAATCTCTTTAATATATATAAATATATATATTATCCTTGTCGTAATATTTTATTTAGTATGTTTTTCTTGTAAATTGATCTTTTCCACTACTTTTTGTCGTCTACACATATTTCAGCTAAGATAAATCTTTGAATTAAACGTGCTTACTGCCCTATTCCTTAAATATGGTCCCAAAAAATTCAACTTAATAAGCCATTTAGTAAAGTGTCGTTTGATAATTCATATTTTACCTAATTTGGAACTAAACAATGAATGTATCCAAATTAAAATAAACAAACAGTCGGTACAACGTTCTCAATTGAATACTAGAAAAAGGAACGTAAGTTTCTAAGAAGAGCTTCTCAGATTAATTTGTTTTCAAGAAGACGGGCATTCGGTTTATAGCGGTGTTTTTTTGTTTTAGAAGAGTGGTCGGACCCAGCGCGCCTTAACGCCGGTACCATAATAAAATGTACCACCGCGTACCCATTCAGAGTGAACGATAAGTGCATTGTGTGCGTTTACTGCCAAGAGTTATATGAGGATCCGGATGTTTTCCGACGGCATATGGACGATGAACATGATACCTTTAATATAAAAGTCGCATTCCATAATCTGCCCAAATTAGAGTTTATTAAGGCAGATCTAACTAACTTGCGATGTAGGATGTGTACACAACAGTTTGATAATTTAGAAGTTATTGCGGAACATCTACAAAAAACACACAGTGAGGCTATTGATTCTAATGCCCGACTTGGTGTTATGCCATATATTTTAAGAAAAGACTTCTTTAATTGTGTAGTCTGTGGCAAGAGTTGCCCGTCCTTATTTCATTTGAATCGACACACGATAACTCATTTTCTGAGTTATGTTTGCCATTATTGTGGTAAAAGCTACGTGGCTACCACTGGCTTGTTGCGACACGTCCGATCTAAACACCAAGAGTACAAAGTTTCGTGTCGTAGATGTGGAAAAGTCTTTCCCAACATGGAAGCTAAAGAAAAACATAGGAGAACCGAGAAATCTTGCATGCCCTACTGTTGTTCCAAATGTCCCGAAAGATTCCACGATTGGAAGATACGGAAACGACACATGGAGACTGAACACGGTCAAACGAAACGTATAGATCGTTGTGCCGACTGCAATATAACGTTTAGCAAGGGAAGTGCATACTACCAACATTTTAAACTAAAGCATTCTAAAGATTGTGTTGTTTGTAAGCACTGTGGCATGAAATTTATATGTCGGTCGCGTTATAAACGGCATCTTACCACTCATGTTAGTTATACGGTGTAGACTTTTTATTTACTATAGTGTCGAATCGTGAGACATCTAGAAACTTTATTTGCGTTATGTTGAGGGGTGTATGGGGTGTAAATATTATTTAGTGGGTTTGGCTCTCATTTAATATTTAGTAAGCTATGTTTTAGCACTAAGATCTTTGAGTATTATAAGGACTGTAATAAGTAACTAATTATTAACGACTCATATTGTAAATAAAACCCCTTACAACAAAAATTTAAAAATATTCAATTTATTTTCAGATTATAAGAATAAAAATTTTAATATTGCATTATTAGTATAAATTGAAAACATATAGAAACGTGTCGTAGATATAAGAAGTTGAATGAGTATCTTAAATTTTACAATAGTTTAGAAAAAAAATAGAACAAATACTGTATTTAATATACGAATTTGAGAGGAAAGTGAAAAATGAAGTGTTTTGGTACTAACTTCTCCCACCTATATACGGGATAAAGTGTGAAAGTTAACTTTTTTAGCTTCTCGCTCTTTCGTTAGTAAATTACGGAATAATGTAGGCTAGTAAGTTTAGATATTAGGTATAAATATGGAATATTATTTAAATTTTAAATAGAAAATATGCCTATTCTTTATTTCTGTTCTTTCTTTAATTTGAAGATTGAGTTTATTAAACTATCCTTTTTTATTTCTTGTATGCAACCATTGCTTATAAATACACATATTTTAATAGTATTATATGAAATATAATGTATATTCTCCATAAACTAATAAATTTTTAGGAAAACCTTAATAAGAGTAATTAGATTTAATATAATTATTAATAAAATAAATAATAAGTATTTACATTTCTTGCGGGTATTATTATAAAAAAAAAAATAATATTAATTAATAAATATTATAAAAAAATATATATATGCTCCACAAATTTAAGTAAAATAAATTATTAAGTAGAGGCCGGTCGTGGCGCAGCGGCACGAAGTGTGACTGTAAAACCGACCGGTTGTAGGTTCGATCCCCACTCGAGGAGATGAAATATTTACTTAAATTTATATTTCTAAGCGCGGCTAAGCGCGGCGTTGAGTTCTGCCACTCAACACGCAATGCCTCCAGAATTCGGCAGAAAGCGGGGAACGGAGTGTCTTAACACAATGTTCCCTCTGCCTACCCTGCTGTGTGCGGGATACAGCGTGAAGCTGATTTTAATTTTTAAATTTAAGTATTATTTATTGTTTATTTTGATAAGTGAAAGAAGTTGTAATAATGGAGCAATTTTTCATATAATTATAAATCGGGATTGTTAATTTTTCTTTTATGTTCCACCCTGTGAAAGATATTGCTTCAAGGGTATGGTCCAATTCTGAGCTAATTGAGCTAAAAAATAACATAATCTGTTGCCTTTAGCATTTTGTTCTCTCTGGCTATCTCTTCTATAAATCGTAATAGGTCGGTGTCTATAGATGGAAAATATATAAGAACAAATGTTATTGGGGGCCTTAATAAATGTAATAGAACGCAAAACGATCACATTTTTTTAATTTTTGTCTGTTGGTCGGTGCGTTTATTCAGGCTAATCTCAGAAACGATTTAACCGAATTAAATGCACTTACTATTAGACCTTGGTAAGTTTCACTTAACATTCGCTTTATTTTAATCGGTTCACTAATAAAAAAGTTATATAGTATATACATATATAGGTTAGAAGCTCCTTTTACGGAAACAGCATATAGGGTAAAATATTTCAAACCCATCCTAAAGAAAAAAACTATCAAGATAACTCAACAGTTTAGTCGTAGGATTTTTTTACTACAAAAATACTACTCAAGGTTAAACAACTTTGAACTTTGCCACTAATACCTACGACTCGATTTCGGAATGAGGCGTATGCGGCGATTTCCCTTTGATAGCCTTATGTGTGCGTGCGTCGTTCTTGACAAATGGCGTTTTATATTAAAATGAAAATTTTTTTACTTATTTTATTTGAAAAAAAAAAACTTTTGATTTTTGGGAAAAAAAAATATATTAGGCTTTTATAGAGTAGTTAAAACTATGGTTTCTTTAAGATGGTGCTGACACTTCCACCCTGATATATTGTCCTTAAAATAATAATGTTGTTAGATCATGAAAGTAATTGAGACGAGAAAATAAATTATTGTGTTGTACAAGCAGGCGAAACCCAGGGGGCACTAGTTAGGGATAAATCTTGAAGCTTAAATAGATATTATTGAATGAGATTGAACTCAGTCAGTTCGTTGCTCTATGTACGCCACGATAACTGGATTACATTTTTAAATTTACGGTAGATATATATTTTTAATTTTATAAATGCATTATGATGAAAATTATAGTTATATAGTTGAAAGTAAGCGATCTGATAATAAGTATCAATAAATGATATTTAATTTGTGTTCGACAACTGCTAGTAAGAGCAACAACAAAGCTTATTATGACCAATTAGTCTTGGTGATATTTATGATGAAAAAAGAAAGAAACTAAAACCAATGACCATAAATTGTGGGAAAAAATATGATGTTTAAGTGTAATGTAAACGTAAATACGAAAAAAAAGTGGTAAAAATAAAGCGAGTAAAGAAAACAGGGGAAACTATTGATTTTGATAATACTGTGTTCTACACTGTCTACACCTGTAAATTATACATAAGGAAAGCTACCTAAAAAGCATATACGAAAAAGTTGATGACAACTAAAATTTTTAATTATTTAAATAAATATTTTCCATACCTACCTTGTTTGTAAGCGCGTGGTTAACCAAAATTTTGTATTTTACATAATATGCTAAGAAGATACGTTATATTTTTTTAAATTTCAAGGATATTTGAAATTTGGAAAATGTCAGTGAAATTAAGAAACTCGATACGTCACTGTAGACTGTATATTGTTTTAATCTATAGATGCTATTTTAGGTATGAGAAATATCTAAGTGCGTCTTAATTGTTTATTTAATATTTTTTTCTGGTCTTCTAATAATTTTATTGTCTTTACTCTGTATGATGTAAAGAATTTGACTGAATTGAATTATGTCCATGTCTATCATTTTGTCGTACCAAAACTTTATTTAATAGTAACACACTACAAAAAGTTATACAAATAGTTAAACAACGACACTGCTGCCATCTATCGTATTACAGATTAAGTTAACTAAAAGAACAAAATAGTGACGGGACTTTCTCTTTGTTCTAGAGGTGGATTGGTTAGTCGCGGCGCGTCTCAACGCCAAGGTAGTTTTGAAATATACCACGGCGTATCCGTTCAGGATACCGAGTAATTCCATGGTGTGCGTCTACTGTTGCGAGCAATATGATGATCCGAAGATTTACAGGCAACATATGAACGAGGAGCATTCGGTTTTCAACGTGGAAACAGCTTTCGCGCATTCTATGAATAATTACACGGAATACCTGAAAGTGGATTGCTTTCGATTTAACTTGTCGCATTTGTATGGAACCCTTCGATAGTATAGTTTCTATAGCCGAACACTTAGATCAAGAGCACAAAAAGAATATGAATTTAAATATAGAAGTGGGAATGCAAATGTTCAAATTGGGCCCCGAGAGATGGGTGTGCGCACTCTGCAATCTAAAACTTCCAAGTCTCAGAGAACTGAGTAGGCATACCAGCTGTCACTACCACAAATATACGTGTGAGACGTGCGGCAAATCGTATATAAACAAAGAAAACTTAACTCGTCATATACAATACGGGCATAGTCAATACAAAATCTGCCTAAAATGTAAAGAAGCCTTTCCCAGTTGCGAGGAACGTCGTCAACATGTTCTTTCTTCCGAACGATGTTGGCCACAAAGTTGTAATTTGTGCGGAAAAAGATTTATATCGAGAAAGCTTAGGCTCGACCATTTAATAGAAGCTCACGGACAAAGACCCAAGAAATACACTTGTCCAGATTGTGGGAAGGTGTTTGATAAGTGGCATCCATACAGAGCACATTTTGTATTATCACATACTGACGATATATACGCGTGTTCGTTTTGTGGATTCAAATTTGACACTAAAAGAGCTTTGGCGGAACATAAAGTAATACATACTAAAGAGAAATCCTTTTCTTGCACAGTATGTTCCAAATCTTTTGCTAGGAAGAAGAATTTGATCCAACACAGCTGGATTCATAGTGAATATAAAAGATTTGAATGTACTCTATGCAGTAAACAGTTTAACCAGAGAGTCAGTTGGAAGACTCATATGAAATCGTACCACCCAGAACTAGTTGACTTTTGACTTTAGGTTATTTCTAAGCGGATTGATTGATTCCGTTGCTTGTATCAACGTTACTAAATTTTATACAATAATAAACGTCACTTTTCGTTGTTATTTGGTATTTTTGTTTCACATTGTTTATTTTATGGGCTAGACTATTAAATGATTTTAAAGGAAATACACCGATTTTTATTATGAAAAATCTTCTAGGAAAACTGTCAGGTCCTATTTAGGTTATAGCATTGATTTGCCACAAAAGTGATTTAGCAATCATTTTTATAATGATCCAATCCATTCCTTTAGGAAGATATGAGAAAACTAAATTTCTAGTATTCTCATATTTTAAATTTTAGAAATAATAATTCAAAAACACACCTATAAATTATATTATTTGGTTAAAAATGAAGTCGTATTAAATAAACATTTTTAAAAATACATATACTCGTAGGAACAATTGAACAATTTATTATAACTAGAGGCCGCCCACGACTTCGTCGGCGTGGAAACTCTATGATAACGTAACAATATTATCAACATAAGAAATATGATAACTATGAATTGCAAAGCTCTAATCATAAGTCTATTGGTAGCTACTGCAGTATGCAGTATGCTCTTATCGTTAGAATTACAAAAATTAAGTACTTTTCATAACAAAAACACGTAATATTTAGAATACAAGAACTTTAAAATGCAAGACTTCTGTATTTAATTAAAATTATAGCTTAATAGTAATTAATAGGCAAAAAACAATTCTAATTAGCCAATTTCAAAATAAAACCACGCTTCCGTGAGTCTTATAAAAACAATCTGCCAATAACCTAAACTTGGGCCTGGATATTACGTCAATGCGTTTATAACAACTGACATGTCGGATAAATGTATCTATTTTCAATTAAAAAATCAATCCCGCGTGAACTCCGGGATAAAAAGTAGCCTATATGTTATTCTGGGTCTTCAGCTGCCTACATGCTAAATTTCATCGTAATCGGTTTAGTAGTATTTGCGTGAAAGAGTAACAAACATCCACACATACTCACAAACTTTCGCATTTATAATATTAGTAGGATGGTTATTTAAATTTTCAATTTTATTACTTCCATAACAATATTTAACATATCCAATCTACATGTTTGATTTTTTTACTTCGTTATTTTAACTAATTCTTCACATTCTAAAAAACAATTGCTAGCGAAATCTCGCCAAATGAATGGACACAAGACGAAGAGACTAATATACAAATAAAAAAACCACAACTAAATCTGAAGAAGATTAAGACGCTAAGTAACGAGCAAGCAATGAATGACCAAGGGATTTCTTTTTGTTCTAGGCGAAAACGCCTATTTTATGGCGAAGCGCAACGCGGAGTTTATCGTGAAATTTTCAACAGCGTACCCGTTCAGACTCCCAGAGGATTCTATGGTTTGTGTGTATTGTTGTGAGAGTTACGACGATCCTTCTATGTACAGGAAACACATGGACGAAGAACATCAAACATTCAACGTCCGAATGGCATTCGTTCATTGCACAGAGGGCTATATTAAAGTTGATTGCACAGAACTGCGTTGTCGCCTCTGTGTGGAATCGTTTCAAGATTTGGAATCTGTTGCTCAGCATCTATTTAATAAACATGAACAACCTCTTAATTTATCCTTTGAATTGGGCATGCAACCGTTTAAATTAGAAAAGGATAGGATAGCATGTGCCATTTGTAATGCGAAATCTCTATGTCTCAGACAACTTAGTAGGCATACGCAATCTCATTTCTTAAAGTATACATGTGATACGTGCGGCAAATCATATTCAACTATAACTACGTTAAAACATCACATATCATACACACATACAGGACAGGAGAGAATATGCAGGAAGTGCAAAAAGACCTTTACATCTTTAGCAGAAAAACGGGATCATTTAAATCAATCTAAGAAGTGCTGGTCACATTTGTGTAGTGTTTGCGGAGAGCGATTCCTAACTTGGAATATTAAACAGGCACACATGTCCACGGTTCATGGAGCGCCTAAAAGGACTTACGTTTGTCCTGAATGTAACGAAGTGTTTCCCTGATAGAAAAAAATATCGGGTTCATTTTAAAATTTTACACACAGACGATAATTTTGTTTGTACTTGCTGTGGACTCAAATTTGATACGAAACGAAATTTAGAGAACCATAAAGTAATTCATACGAAAGAGAAGTTATTTCCTTGTCCTGTATGCTCTAAATCCTTCCCGAGAAAAAAGAATTTAGTCCAACACATGTGGATTCATAGTGAATTGAAGAGATTTAGTTGCACCTTATGTAATAAACAGTTTAATCAAAGAGTTAGTTGGAAAACTCATATGAAATCCTATCATCCGGATTTAGTTGATTTTCAAGATATGCAAAATAATAAAGTAAAAATGGTTCTAACTGTTTTGAAACACGATGAATAATTTTTTTTTATAAAACATTGTGTGAATCTCAATTTGTTATTTGTTTTTATGGGACTTGGAAATTTATTGAATTATATACGTATTATAAAAAATTATATGATTATAAAACTATTTAAATGTTCAGAGACGAGTGCCTAAACTAAAAAATATGGTAATATTTCTTAAACAGCATTTTTCGGTGAGAATTTTTTTTAAAGTAAAATCTCTGTTTAAATTTTGCTTTTATCCTACATGTACTTTTTAAAAAATATTGTCTGTCTATAGGAGCTAATTTATAAAATCTAAAAATTAAAGAGACCACTAAATTATGCTTATAATTTGTTATCTCAAGTATGTTTTCGTTTTATAGTCTATTATATAGGTTATGCAAATTGTGAAATAAGCCATAAATTATAGTTTTAAATAAATAATTTTTATCATGTTTACCTTTTGTTTTCTTTATATGTTTAAATTTAAGTAAATATATAAATTTCTGCATTCATTTTACTTATCATTTACATATTACAAATGAGAAAATGGAAAGGTCCTGATAATATATAAATATATTTTTTGGATTAGTATAAAAATGTTAATATGAACTAGGGTATTAAATGAGAAATGTAAAGTAAATAATAGTTATAAATGAAAAATAACTTGCGGTGTTTTGGCATAATGACGGAATAAAACACTGATCAAAGGCATTTCTGTCTGTTCTAGACCCGATACGACCGTTATCAGTCGCCAGACGGAATGCCGAGATCATGGTGAAATACTCTACGGCCTACCCCTTCAGGTTGCCAGAGACGTCCCTTATGTGTGTTTATTGCTGCGAGTCTTACACAGAGTCATCTCTATTCAGGAAGCATATGAGTGATGAACATAAAAGTTTTAAAGTAGAAACTGCCTTTGCACATTGCTTATATGAAGGGTATCTTAAAGCGGATTGTACAGACTTACGGTGCAGAATTTGTAATGATACGTACAATAAGCTAGATGAAGTGGCAAAACATATAAAAGAAATACATGATCAAAAGATTAACTTTGAATTCCATTTGGGCATCCAGCCTTTTAAGTTTGAAAATGATAAGCTATTATGTGGTATTTGTGATAGAAATTTTCCTTGTCTTCGCCAACTCAGCCGTCACATATCGTCGCATTATAAAAATTTTACTTGCGAGGAATGCGGAAAGTCTTATACGACAAATGGTTCTTTACAGCAGCACATGAGGTTTTCCCATATTTCAGAGAAAAGAATTTGTAGGAGATGCAAAAAGACGTTTAGCTCTTTGGAAATGAAACGAGAACATGTCGAATCATCTCCGAAATGTTGGACATATCAATGTTTTGTATGCTCACAAAGGTTTATGAAATGGTCGGCGAAAGAGCAGCACCTAATAACGGTACATGGTCAAGCCAAAAAGACACACTCGTGTCCTGAATGTGGGCAGGTGTTTTCTTCAAGAAATTCTTACAGAGTTCATTTTGCAACGATGCACGCAGGAGTCAATTTTGTATGTTCCTGGTGTGGTCGAAAGTTTAGTACTAAAAGACACTTAGAACAACACACAGTTGTACACACCGGTCTTAAACTATTCGATTGTTCTGTTTGCTCTAAATCTTTTCCTAGGAAGGCAAATTTGACCCAACATATGTGGATTCACAGTGAATACAAACGTTTTGAATGCTCTGTATGCTCAAAACAGTTCAATCAACGCGTCAGTTACAAATCACACATGAAAGCGCATCACCCCGAAATCGAAAATTTTTGAAGGAATTTTGATATTAAACTTTGAAATTAAATACTAATAGCGACTTCTATGTATGTAATACTCAGGAGAAACATATGGAAAGGTGTAATTCTTGTCACATATTATTTCTTTTGGTGGTGTCATATAGATGTTAATTTCAATGAAAATATTTTTATTTTGCTTAGGTATAGAACCGTAAAAAAAATTATATAATTTCGATTTAGGTTTTAAATGCAAATAAAATTTAAATATATATTTTTTAAATATGTCGTATAGATATTACTTAGATATCATAAAATACTAAGTCATGGCGAAAGTAAATAAAAATCTTGTATAAAAAAAATACACAGCCAAAACAGAAGAATGAGTCAACATGGAAATTTTCTTTTTTTTTCTAGACTCCAAACAACCCAGTCGCATTATGATGACTAAACGGAACGCAGAACTTGTATTGCAGTATTCAACGGTATACCCGTTCAGAATTCGCAGCAAGACAATGATATGCGTTTACTGCTGTGAGGAGTATGAAGACCCAAAAGACTATAGAACTCATTTGGACGAAGCTCACAAAACTTTTACGGTATCTACTGCCTTGGCGCATTGTGGATACGGCAAAGAATACCTTAAAGTTGACCTCACAGATTTAAAATGCAGAATATGTTCTCTGCCTTGTAATAATTTGGAAGAAATCGCTGAACATATTAGAGAACTTCACGGCGTAAGCAAAATTGACTTAAATTATGAAATTGGTATGCATCCTTATAGAATGGACGGTGAAAAATGGGTTTGCTTTCTCTGTGACAAAAAGATGCCATCGTTGACTAAATTATGTAGACATACAACTTCACACTACCAAAAGTATACTTGCGATGTTTGTGGGCGGACATATTTGAAAAACGAAGCATTAAAATATCATATTCGATGCAGTCACACTTATGGGAATCATGTATGTAGGAAATGTTGGATAGATTTCCCAACATTAGAAAAAAAACGTGAGCATTTAAGACAATCAAAACGCTGTTGGACCTTCTGTTGTATCAGTTGTGGAGAACGTTTTATGTCCTGGGAAGGCAAACAGAAACATCTCATCGAAATACACGGAAGGCAAAAGAAGATGTATGAATGTCCTGATTGTGAAGAAACCTTCGATTCTCGAAAACATTTCTATACTCACTTTAAAGTTAACCACAGTGATGACAGCTACGTATGCTCTTGTTGTGGACTGAAATATGGCACCAAAAAAGAACTGGAGGAGCATAGATTCTGTCATACTGGTGAAAAGCCATACAGATGTTCTATTTGCTTAAAATTGTTTTCGAGAAGTAAAAGCTTAAAACAGCACATGTGGATACACAGTGATAATAAAAGATTCATATGTGTTATATGCAATAAACAGTTTGCACAAAAAGTTAGCCTTAAAGGCCACATGAAGACCCATCATCCCGGAAATCACTCTAGAAGTTTAAATGTTATTAGATAGTTTGTAATAAACATAAAATTCGCAGATATACTCCGTGTTTAAGTTTTATCTCCTTCATGGTTAGGATTTCCGGTTTTTGGTTTGACATTGACCAATTTCTTTTTTGTTTTTAGGGTCGACATTGGAAATTCGCGGGCGTAGTGAGAATGAAACTGAGAAAAAGAAAATAGTACTCGTATATCAGACGCCTCAGCGTCGAAACGCGGAACTTATACTCAGGCATTCCACCGCCTACCCATTTAAAACACGTTTTAGTCAAATATTGTGTGCATATTGTCACGATGAGTATAGCACTTTGTCTAATCTTCGATATCACATGAAAGTGGAACATGTCAATACTGATTTTAAAAATGTTTTCTATAGAACTAAAGATAATTTAGTTAAAATTGATATAACTAATCTTAAATGTAACATTTGTAGTCAGGATATACATGATATAGATACTTTAATGGGCCATCTATCGAGAGAGCACAACAAATCAGTTAAATTTAATGCGCGTTTTGGTGTATTACCATACAAGCAAAATGCAAACGATCAATGGATATGCGTGTATTGTAAAAAAACTTATGTAGAATTTATTCAATTTAAACGTCATATAGCGACACATTTTATGAACTTTAGCTGTGACAAGTGTGGTACAACTTTCATATCTGATCACGCCTTGCGAGATCATCGTCGTCAGGTTAAATGTTTTAGGACTGCTTACAAGCCTCGAAATGGCAGAGTCATGAAACCTCGTACAAACGCAGAAATTATTCTTCAATGTTCAACTGCCTGTCCATTTAGGACATGGAAAGAGCAATTTTAATTGTGTTTTCTGTAGAGTACAATCAAGCGATCCAAGTATACTTCGAACTCATATGGTAACTCGCCACGAAAATTATGATGTACAAGCAGCTTTTTATAAAAAATTAGGTAAAGAATTTCTTAAGATTGACATAACTGACCTTCATTGTAAACTATGTTTTATTTCCTATTGAAAATTTCGAAACTTTAACATATCACTTAAAGAATGATCATCAACAACCAATCAATTCAGATGCTCAAGTGGGTGTTTTGCCGTTTCGGTTAAACGATGGCTCGATTTGGAAATGCACTATGTGCCCTAATGAGTTTAAAGATTTTGTATCATTAAAAAAACACACATCCGAACACTTTCAGAATTACGTATGTGATACTTGTGGCGAAGGTTTCATTACTGAATCGGCCATGATAGCACATACTAAAATACCCCATGAAAATAAATATAATTGTAGTCGGTGTGTGGCAACTTTTTCCAGTTTGGAGGAGAGAAACGTTCATGTTAAAACACAACATACTTCGACTCCGTATATGTGTGTTTACTGTAAAGATAAGCCTCGTTTTGCTAATTGGGAGCTTCGGAAGAAACATTTAATGGAAGTCCATAATTATAAGACTGGTGCTGATAAATATGAATGTGCTACTTGTCAAAAATCTTTTAAAACTCGATCAGGAAAATACAATCATATGGCAAGAACTCATAGAGTAAAAAAAGACACTGAATTAAACTACCCTTGCCATAGCTGTCCGAAGGCTTTCACTACTCAGTTATTTTTGGATAAACATGTTGCGAAGAAGCATTTGGATTCTTGAAATATTGTATGAGTTCTTTGGGGATTTAAGTATTCTGTTTTGGCAGCTTTATTAAATTCTTAATACTTTTATAATAGTCATACATAAAGGTCCTTAAATTAAGAAGAGAATTTTTGAGATTGAATAATGATGTGGTTCTTTTCTTTTTTTAGGGACCACAAGGGATATTGACGGGCACAAAGAAAAAGAAAGTAAAGCTAAAAAAGGTTTATTTGAACGGTCCGTTAAGCAGAATCCCCAACGGCGAAATGCTGTGCTAATACTTAAACACTCATCTGCTATTCCATTTAAAACTAGATTTAATAGAATACTTTGCTCTTACTGTCACGATGAATTCGAACCAATGGAAGCTTTAAGAGATCACGTCAAGACAAAACATGTTAACGCTGATTACAATAGCGCCTTTTATAAAGTTGTGGATGATTTAAAAGTAGATATTAGTCATTTTAAATGTAACATATGTTTAGAAAATATTCAAAGTGTTGAAATGTTTATGACACATGTATCTCGTGACCATGGTAAAATTGTTAATTTCGATGTGCCCTTTGGCGTTTTACCATACAAACAAAATGAGACTGGTGTGTGGATGTGTCTAGATTGTGACAAAGTATTTTCTGAATTTTCACATATTAATGGACATTTACGTAGTCATGCGAAAATTTTCACCTGTGATAAGTGTGGAGCGACATTTTTATCTGAACACGGGCTTAAGCAACACGAGCGTAACTTTAAATGTTACAAGGCTACATATAAACCACGTTTTGGAAAGGCCCTAAAACATCGTTTTAACACTGAAATTATTTTACAATGCTCAACTGCATGCCCTTTTCGTACTTGGGGGCAAAATTTTAACTGTGTTTTCTGTCGTGTTCAGTCCAATGATCCAAACGGTTTGCGTGCTCATATGGCGTCACGGCACGCAAATTTTGATGTTCAACTGGTGTTTAGTAGGAAATTACGTAAAGAGTTTCTTAAAGTAGACATAACCGACTTACAGTGTAAGCTCTGTTTTATGCATATAGACACTCTTGACGAACTTTTGACCCATTTAAAGAACGATCACAAACAACCTGTCAATGTGGACGTCCAACCAGGAGTTCTCCCTTTTAAGCTCAATGACGGTTCCAGTTGGAAATGTGCGATATGCAAAATACAATTTTCAGATTTTATATCTTTGAAAAAGCATACAGCAGAACATTTTCAAAATTATGTCTGTGACACTTGTGGTGAGGGTTTTATAACAGAAGTTGCTCTTAGAGCACATACGAAAATTCCACATGACAACAAATATAATTGCAGTAGGTGTATAGCAACGTTTTCTACCTTAGAAGAGAAAAACATCCATGTCAAAACACAGCACACTACCCTTCCGTATATGTGTGTTTATTGCAAAGACAAACCAAGATTTGCCACTTGGGAGCTAAGAAAACGGCACTTAATGGAAATTCATAATTACAAGCCTGGTGCTGAAATGTACGAGTGTACAACATGTCACATGATGTTCAAGACTAGATCTCAAAAATATCATCATAATGTGAAAGTACATCGTGCAAAGAAAGAAATGGATTTCGGTTTCTCTTGCGGTCACTGTTCCAGAAGTTTTGCTACAAAATTATCTTTGGATAAGCATATAGCTAAAAAGCATTTTCACGTTTGATATCTGTCAGTATAACATTTTTACCTTTTTTTAACGTGAGTAAATCTTGTTATTGATATTCGCCCGATGTGGGGAATCAAATGGATTATGTAGGACTCGTGGTCTGGCAAGAAACCTCTAACCTAGTGTAAGTTTGGCAAAGGAAATTTTAAAATGTAACTATGATCTCATTCTGCTAGCCGTTCTGTACTTAAGATGTATGGTCAATCATGGATAATCTAAAATATTAATCCCAATAAATACAAATCGCTGGATCGAGTTTTAAGTTATTCCTCAAATTTAACTTATTAATTTAATGATAAATTTGTTTCTCCATATGTTACTATTGTAGTTATTGTGTGATATCAAGAGTAAAATAATATTTTTTAGATGCGACAATATTATAACAAATCTCATTTATTTAAAATTTATTACATATTTTTTTATCGTTTGAAACTACTTTAACTGAGCAACTTAGGGCTTTTTAAGATTAATGTATATTCTACATATTTAAATTATTTAAATTAAGTAACACTTATTTTGACATTAATTGTAAATAGTTAGGTAATATAAATTCCAAGGAATGCTAACTTTGTATAAAATAAATAACTAATACTTGCATAATGAATTAATTGTGTAATTTGGAGCTAATTAAATTATTACATAATTATTTAATGGGTTTTATTAAAATCGAAAGTATATATTTAAATTTATACTTTCATTTCTTCGTTCTGTTGTCGAGACTATGTGCAATGCCTCCAGAATTCGGCGGAAAATGAGGAGGAAAGAGTGTCTTATCAATAGGTTCCCTCTGCCTACCCTGCTGTGTGTGGGATGCAGCATGAAGCTGTTTTATTTATTTATTTTTATTTAGAAGAAAACTGGTATTTTTAACCCACAAATTATTTATGTAAAAAAATCATTTTGGTACATTTATTATAAAAAAAAATTGTATACTTTTTATAAACTATAATATAACTAAAATACAAGAACACCACGAAAAAATACAAAATATCCGAGAACAAAAGCATGTGTTACTTCTAAATATTATGGACAGTGGAAGAACTGACTCAGGTTTTCTATTTTTAGGAGAACGCGGTCAAACAGAAAACAGAAAGGATAAAACATCTTCTGAAACTTTACTATCTTGTGATACGAAAGTTATTGAAAAACGACGTTATCAGCGAAGTGCGAGAGCTGAAGCAAGATTTATAACAAAAAAGAACGCCACAGCCTTGCTCGAGTGTTGGTCGCTATGTCCATTTAGGTGGAAAAGAAATAGATTTAAATGTGCTTATTGTGAAGATAACTTCACCGAATGTTCAGAGCTAAGAGACCATGTTAAAATATGCTCGATACAACACAGCGTCAAAGATATCTATAGTAAATTCAAAGAAATGTCACTGATAAACGTTGATATTACTGAGGCTACCTGTAGAATTTGTGCCATGCCATTTCAAAGTATTCTTGAAATGCGAAATCATGTTATTGATCACGGGTATGATGTAGATACTACATATCCTGATGGCGTTCTGCCTTTTTGTTTGAACAAGGAATCTTGGAGTTGTGTAATATGTTATAAATCTTTTAACAACTTTCTCAAATTGTACGAACACATGAACATACATTATCAACATTACATATGCGCCACTTGCGGTAAAGGATACATGACGGCGCCGAGATTGCGCAAACATTCTGAAGTACATATAACTGGGACTTTCCATGTGATAAGTGTCGACGAATTTTCACCATGCGTGCAGCTAGAGATTATCATAAAGCTCATGCTCATGCTAAGGGGCCTCGTTACGAATGTCCACAATGTAATATGAGGTTTGGAGGCTACTATGAAAGAATGAATCATTTGAATGAGGCTCATAGAGAAAAGGAAGTTTCTTACAAGTGTGCTCATTGTGAGCTATCTTTTAAAACTAGCGGAAAACGTGCAATTCATGTTAGATCCGTTCATTTTCCACAGCAACGCAACTTTGCTTGTCCTTTTTGTAAATGGCTTTTTAAAACTGCTTATGAATTAAAAAGACATATGGTGAGGCATACGGGAGAAAGAAATTTCTGTTGTACTATATGTGGAAAAACGTTTCCAAGAAATAGAGCATTAAGAGCTCATTTCAAAACGCATGAAGACCTTAGTTGTAAATGGTGTGGAGTGATTTTCAAACAAAAGACACTTTTATTGACTCATCTGCGATCCAATCATCCGGAAATAAGTGATGTAATGTTGTCCAGATTAGAGAAGATTTAATAAGTGTCTGCTGCTATTAATTACTATTAAGGTATAACATAATAAATAAAGTATGGCTTTTAATCAATTTACTTTTTTTAGATAATGCATGTCTCGGGGGCTTTGGTACTATTTCTAGTAACAAAGTATTATTCTTTTTTAGGTTCCGCTATTGCGGATTATGAAGAGTTAGTAGTAGGAGTTAAACGCATTAGAAAGTTAAAGGAGAACGTCTGTGCGAGGCAAATGCGTCGTCGACGGCGCGCCAACAACGAGCTACCAGAAGAATCTGAGAAAAGAATATCTAAAACAATGATGCGTAGAAATGCCATGACGCTTCTCGAATATTCAACTGCCTGGGCCTTCCGTTGGTTTCAAAGCGCTTTTTTTTGTTCCTATTGCGATGCTAAATACGTTGATCCGTTACTTTTACGTAACCATGTTCAGACCTTTCATATTGCCGATGCTCCAACGAAACGAATATTCTCAAAACTCACTGAAAACAACATGGTTAAAATAGATATTTTAAGTTTGCGTTGTAGGCTGTGTGATTTTGAAATAAGGAGTTTGGAATTAATGAAAAATCATTTAATTTCTGGACATGAGAAAATATTTCACCTAAACTATAACGATGGTGTTTTACCATTTATTCTTGAACCTAATAGATTTGAATGCCAAATGTGTGATGCGGCATTCTCGAGTTTTTGTAAGATTAACGAACATATGAACACTCATTATAAAAATTACATTTGCGACACATGTGGTAAAGCGTTTATTTCAAAATCAAGGTTTAGAACTCACGTCCAATCACATGAGATTGGTAATTTTCCTTGCGGAGAATGTGAAGAAATTTTGGAAACGAGAGCTGCCAGAATGTGCCATAGATTAAGAATACACAAAAAAGGAGTACGGTACACATGTCCATATTGTCCAGAAGTATTTACTACTTATTACGCAAGAGCAAAACATTTAGTGGATGGACATAATCAAGAAAAGAAAAATTATGAGTGTTCATCTTGTGGAAAATTATTTGAAACTAGTTGTAAGCGGGCAGCGCATATACGTATTAGTCATAAATCTTTGGAAAAGCGCTATGATTGTCCTAATTGCCCATGGTACTTTATTAGCAAATCGAAACTTAAGCGACATGTAATGTCCCATGAAACAAATAAAACTTTGTATAAAGGTTAAACAGAGATAGTTGACGATATTTTTTCTATTTTTAGGCACAGAAGCCACAGGGACAACAAAAAATTCAATAGCGATTGAGTGGAGAAAGAAACGCCCATTTTTAGAGAACAAGGCTAATTCGGCCGTAATACTAGATTGCTCAAATGCTATAGTATTTCGATGGTCGCGTGGTAAATTTCTTTGTGCCTACTGTCCAGAAATATTCCAAAACGTAGCAGAAATACGTAAGCATTGCGATATACATGAAAAGCTTACAGTACTACAGAAACCAGAAGTACACAATTCATTCCCACTAAAAATAGATATAACAGATTTAAAGTGCACCCTGTGTAATAATAGTTTCAAAAAATTTACAGATTTCAAAGTTCATTTAGTTAATGTTCACAGTAAAGTATTTGACTCAAACTACGACGACGGTGTTATTCCGTTCATACTTACGGGCTCGGAGTACCGATGTGTCATTTGTCACAACTTGTTTGAAAGTTACGTGAATTTATTTAGTCATATGAATGAGCATTATCAAAGTTTTGTATGCTACACGTGTGGTAAAGGATACTCGGCTAAATATAAACTGCGAGCACATCAGAAAAGTCACGAGACCGGTAAAGTGCCATGTTCAAGATGTGACTTAGTATTTTTAAATCATGTTATAAAAAACCGGCACGTGGCTACAGTGCATGGATCTAAGAAAAGGTATCGTTGTCCAATTTGCGCTATGGCCTTCGAATCTTGCCATTCGAGATTGATACATCTTGGGAAAGTACATGGACAAAAAAGCGAATATCGATGTAAAATGTGCCCGGCAGTGTTTAATACTGGGACATCTCGTTATTCTCACATGAGACTTGTTCATAAGCAAAAAAAGATATGTTAGAGTTCTAAGCCATATACTGATAATATGGACACAGCAATAAGCAGTATGTTAATAACAACTACTTCTAAATAACACCAAAAATAATATTACTCTTTCTAATCCAAATCCAGTATTAATTTGTCACAAAATACCTATAATAATATTCACGATTGTTTTAATATCTTTTATCTCATATTAAGATTATTTTATTAAAATATTAAAAGAAAGTACTAATTGAATTTGTGCAATTATAATTAAACAATACACGTAATTATTGATTTAATGATTAAAGCGACTGTCTGAATAAAATACTTTGATTCAATAATTTGTTTTATTTTTGTAGAAGTGTGTTTGCTTGACTTTGGCTAGATAATGGTACGTGAAAGTCAAATGTTTATATGATCAGTACAGTTTGTACCTAGTTAGCCGTCTTACACTGGAC
Source organism: Heliconius sara (assembly GCA_917862395.2). Classification (NCBI taxonomy): domain Eukaryota; kingdom Metazoa; phylum Arthropoda; class Insecta; order Lepidoptera; family Nymphalidae; genus Heliconius; species Heliconius sara. The sequence continues at coordinate 17,849,976 of OU860796.2, read as the reverse complement.
TTCTTTTGTTTCTAGGGACATTCACAAAGTTTATATGGAAACGTGGACGAAGGCTTTACAATGATCACAGAGATAACGCCGCAACTATTATACAATTCTCAAATGTTTGTCCTTTTCGCTGGAAACGCGGAGCTTTCGCTTGTTCTCATTGTCCGAGAACTTTTGGCAACTTTAAAGACGTTAGTAATCATATGCAGGAGCATCCTAATCGCCTTGAGGCAATGCGATATGCTCGTCCTTATGATAATGTAAAAGTGGAAATAAGTAACCTTCAATGTGGAATTTGTAATGAAAATATGAATGGCTTAGAACATCTTAAAGACCATTTGTTTGAAGGTCACCAAAAATCAATCACCAAAGACCTTAGTCTTGGTGTAACCCCTTTTATTTTAAAAGAAAAAGAAATGCTTTGTACTCATTGTGATGAACGTTTTCTCTTGTTTTCAAGACTGAACAGTCACATGAACCAACACTATCCAAATAATATCTGTCCTCACTGCGGTAAATCTTTCTCCGCCGCTCATCGCCTTAAGGCCCACCAGCTAATACATGAAACTAATAACCAAGAGCATAAATGTGCCAAATGTGGTGATATATTCGAGACGCGATCTTTAAAAAATTATCACATGAACACTAAACATGCAACAGAAAATCGATACAGATGTCCCTATTGTAGAATATCGTTTAAGCGCTACTCAGATAGAGTTCGTCACCTAAAGCAGTTTCATAATCAAAGCGTAGATTATCCATGTCATTTATGTACAGCAGTTTTCGCTATGTCCGACCAAAGAACCAAACATATAAGAAACGTTCATATTAAACACAAACAATTTCAGTGTGATTTCTGCCCAAGTAAGTTTGTCACTGCCGGTCAGTTGAAGAGTCACTTAGTAAAACACAGTGGTGTCAAGGAATATCAATGCAACGTGTGCAAGAAGAGTTACGCGAGAGCTAGAACTTTGAAAGAACATATGAGAATACACAATAATGATAGGAGATTCGTTTGCGAATACTGTAATAATGCGTTTATTCAAAAATGTAGTCTTAAAAGTCATATTCGAACACATCACCCGAATGCGGAACCAGTGAAAATTTCAGTATAGTTAAATTTATATTTTGTCCGAAAATAGAATTATATGAAATTTTATAGTAATATTATATATATGAAGAGTGATTTAGTTCATAATTTCACAAACCTGTTTAAATAAAAGTAGCATTGTAATGTATCCAAGTTTTTATTTTATCTCGTTTTTTTAAAAGTATAAATACTACCTGGTGTTTAATTCTGCAATTTTGTTTTGTAAGTTATATTTATATTATCTTGTAACATTACTTTGTCTCAATAATAGCACAAAGATGTCTTTAAAAATATTAGTCATATTAAAAACTCGTGCTATTCATACTGTATCCGTTTCCTGGGAATGCGTAGAAGTTATATCGGATATTTTTTTTATTTTTAGGAAGAAAAAAAGCAGACGTTGAAATTAAACAGGAAATGGATAATGACATTGCATTAGACAATAATACTGCTGTAATAGTCGCCAAAGCTGCAGGAATTGAACGAAGAAATGAAGGAAATGAAAGGCGCGCTGCATTTAGAAAGAATATTAAAATTATAATGACGACATGTACAGCCTACCCTTTCAAATATAGAAAAGGCACATACTTATGTTTTTTTTGCAGGAATACTTTTCTTGAGCCCGAGAAGTTAAGAGAGCACACACAAAGTGAACACACAGATCTTATGTTTAAGTTTAAAAAGTATGAACCTCTCAAGATGGATTTTGCTACAACAACGTGTAAATTGTGCGGGAATTCCATTAATAATTATACCATGTTAAAGGCACATTTACGGGAACATGGAAAAGTTTTAGACAATAAATATGGGGAATCTATTTTACCATACAAATTGAGTAAAGATGAGCATTGTTGTCAGATCTGCGGTAAAAGATACGAAATGTTTTTAAGTCTTCACAAGCACATGAATGATCATTACGAGCACTTCATCTGTGAAACTTGTGGTAAAGGTTTCGCGACGACGCAAAGGATGTTGAATCATTCTAGAACACATGAAAGAAGAGATTTTCCTTGCAAGCACTGTGGAGAAACGTTGTCGTCTTATGCAGCATTATACGCCCACGTAGCGAAAATACATCGTTTGAATAAAAGATACAAATGCCCTATTTGTGATGAAAAATTCGCGTCCTACAAATATAGGATGAAACACTTGAATACAATCCACGGGGAGAAAACTGCTCTATTCCCATGTCCCTCTTGTCCGAAAGTATTCGATCTTTGCAGTCGTAGAACTGCTCATATAAGGTCACACCACTTGCAGGAACGTAATCACTCTTGTACAGTCTGTGGTATGAAATTTTTTAGCAACTATGAGCTGCAAGAACATAGCGTCAAACACGTTGGTGCTAGGATATATCAGTGCGATGTTTGTAAAAAATCATATGCAAGACTGAAAACGTTACGCGAACATATGAGAATACATAATAATGATAGGCGGTTCGTTTGTCCTGTTTGTGGACAGTCGTTCATACAAAAATGCAGCTTGAAACAGCATGTGAGAGTGCATCATCCTATGCAAGTTAAACCTGATATTTTTTAAAGATCTGGTCCTTATTATAAAGCCTTAAATTCTATGAATACCTACAACGATAGAGTATATAACAAAATTGTAATATTACTTTTCCATAAAAAATCATAATGATACGTGATTGCTTTCGTCATTTCTTGTTCATTTAAAAATGTTGCTTGTTGATATTATATACCTGAACTTTAGGCCTTAAAACATCGTCTCGTCTTATAGAAACTTTTTTTTCTTATTATTTTATAACTTTATTATTTAAAGATTTATAACTTTTTAATGTAAAATTAAGAACATTTTCATTCATCATTTATTGTATTTATATATTTTTTATATATTATGCATACGTTCTCAAAATTTCTTTGAGCTTAAAACTTTTCTTAAAAAAAAGAATGAAAAAAAAGCTTTTCTTCTGAATTCTCGTCAGAATAAAATTATTATTTATTTTAATAGAGATCTCAATGTTATTTTATTTTAGATATAATCAACTCCCTGCATAAAGCTGATTTAATTAAATGAGATGTACTTATAAAATTCTGTATTAAGTTATTATATATATCGCAGACAATAAAAGTTGTTGTCAACTAATTGTTTTATTGATTTTTAAACTTAGTAATAGCCGTACAACTTATTACTAATAGAGAATTATATTTTATATACTTCAATACTGCTAACAATTGAAGAGGATTTTCTTAAACATTTTTTAGAATTATACATAGTTGTTTAAACATCCATGTATCTCAATTATGCTAATTGATAACGCGATAATCGTTATTAAGTTACAATGACATTGGATTTTGTACCTGTATCATCGTACTTATTAATCTTAAAGAACCTAAAAAATGATACAAAGCACGTGCTTGATCGGTTATGGTAACCGCAATGCTATGTTACAATTTCTTTTTATTTTTGCATGTGGTACATATTAGAATCGAGCTCATGCACGTGTTTTTATCATTTTTAGGTCAAAATGAAGAGGATTTGGATCAAATTCAAAAAACAGAGAGCGGGACACGTATAGAGAATGAGAGAAAATTAAAAGATGCTGATGCTATAAAAGCAAAGAAGCGAAACGCCAGTATGTTACTCGAAAACACAAGAATATGTCCATTTCGATGGATGAAGAATTTATATTTGTGCTTTTACTGCGATGAACAATTTACTGATCCCACTATTTTAAGACATCACACTGGATTGGAACATGAAGCTCAACGCCCTGTTAGAAATAAAGCAGCGTTGTCTAGACTGAAAAAACACGAACTAGTGAAAGTCGATATAACAGATTTAAGTTGCAGGCTTTGCATTGTAAATATAAATAGCTTTAAAGAGTTAAAACAACACTTAATACACATACATAATATAAACATTGACATTATCTCTGAAGATGGAGTTCTTCCATTTAAAATAACGAAAAATAACTTTCCGTGCGCATTGTGTGATGAAAAATTTGATGAGTTTAAAACTCTTAATCATCATATGAATGTTCATTACCAAAATTTTATTTGCGAACAGTGTGGCACCGGTTTTATAACTCCAGATCGACTACGAACGCATGCTTTTTCACATGAGACTGGAGCCTTTGCCTGTGAAATATGTGATAAAATATTTAGATCAATGAATGCGAAAAATGAACACTATGCTACTGTCCACAAGAAAGTTAAACGACACCGATGTCCGTACTGCCCTGAAACATTTCGGAATTATTTTCAAAGAAATAAACATATTTCTGCTGTACATGGAATGAAATTAAAAGAATTTAAGTGTTCATTATGTCCGAAAGTGTTTACGTCCAGTGGCAAGATAGGTGTCCATGTACGGACGGTGCATTTAAAAATGAAAAGGCACGCTTGTGATGTGTGTGAATGGAAATTTTATTCGAAATCCGAATTAAAGGAACATATGATAAGACATAGTGGAGAAAGAAAATTTCAGTGTAATATTTGTAAGAAATCTTACGCTAGGAAGTATACACTAAGAGAACATATGAGAATTCACGAGAATGATAGGCGATTTGTCTGCACTATTTGCGGAGGTTCTTTCGTACAAAAATGTAGCTTGAAACATCATGTCAAAGTTAATCATCCTTCGATTAAAACAGACGAGTTTCAAAATTTTATCTCCTAAATATTATTATTGGATCGGATTAACATTCAATAGGTAGGATTATGTCAAAAAAAAAATTAAAGCTTGTATCGGTAATTGGATTTATAATTGTACATTAACACAGCGATCAAAAATCAAGATTTATAGTTGGATAAAATCTAATCTGCACATTAGTATACATCTAAATCACTGCATGTTAAAAGTAATGGGGAGAATACAGAGTTTGTTTCTGTTTTTAGGCGCGGTCTCTGTATCAACGGAAAAACAGGCGCCAGCAAGGATTATTCCACTCTTTCAAGTGGCATACGATCGAACGCTATGTAAACCTTTGGGAACAGTAACAGCTTTCCGGAAATTACGACTCAAAAGCAAAATTAAAGTACCATCACCTCCACCTGCAGTGAAGTCGTATACACCATCCCGTAGCCCATCACCTTTGTCAGTAGGAAAAAGAAGTCCTACTCCGGTTAAAGACGTAACACTTTTCAATCCTGTACCAAAAAATAACAAAAAACAAGCAGATTACCGACAAAATGCACTGACTGTATTTGAATTCTCTACTGTTTATCCATTTATATATGGAAACAATAAATTTAAATGCTTCGTTTGCGCTGAACCATTCCTTGAAACTGCTTTTTTAAGGCAACATATGAAGGAGACTCACACTTTTTCTCCACTAAAGAGATTAATAAATAATCGGAGAGAAAATGTGCTTAAAGTTGACGTTGGTGAATTAATATGTAAATTATGTCCAATCAAACCTAAAAATTTGCAAGATCTTAAAAATCATTTGAAAGAAATTCATGAAAAACCTATCGATCCTACTTTGCAAGATAATATGATCCCGTTTAAATTGGAAGAAGAACAAGGCTCGTATAAATGTGTAATATGTGAGCAAGTATTTATAAAAGTGCGCATACTTGTGATCCATATGAGTGTTCATTTTAATAATTATAGCTGTGAAATTTGCGGATCAGGTTTCATGACATTACGTCTTCTCAAAAAGCATTTAGAAGTTCACGAAACTGGCAACTTTCCATGCGATAGGTGTAATAAAGTATTCAGTACAACACACAAAAGATCTTTGCATATACGTGGTGTTCATCTCAAGCAATATCCACGCCGTTGTCCAATATGTCCTGAACGATTTAACTCAAACTATCGACGGACTATTCATTTACAAGACGTTCATAATCAATCCACAAGAGTTCATAAGTGTGAAACCTGTGGTCGTGGCTTCAATTTGAAATATCATTTGATCTGTCACACAAGATCGGTGCACTTACAAGAAAGGAACCATCAGTGCAAAATCTGCTTGCAAAGATTTTGTAACAAAGAAACTCTTAAACGACATATGGTGATCCATACGGGTGAAAAAAATCATAAATGTGAATTGTGCGGCATGGCATTCCTACGACGAAAAAATTTAAAGGATCATTTACGCTTACATGAAGTAGTATAGAATTAACTCAAGAGCAATTAATTTATATTACATCTTATTATTTCTAGCTTTTATTTAACTTGCCGTGCCGTGCGTTAGTGTATGTTAAATCTTGCAAGCTCACTTGCCAGTGTCAGATTTCGCTAAAATTTAAGTTATGACTTCAGATATGATGAGAATGAAATTACATTTATTCAATATCATTGTTATTCAAAAACCGCCGCGGTGACAAGCTGGCGTATTACAAATCTTCGCACTAACTATCTAATATGGGATCACTTGATTTGTAAAATATAATACATCATGAATAAAAACATGTGTAAAGCTTGTTTTTTAATTATTTTTTTATAATTAGTACTTTATTCTTCGTTACAATTTGTCTTACTTATTATATTGAAAATAAATAAGACGCATCACAACTATTGTATTTTTAATAAATATATTAAATTAAGTTAAACTATCAATTTGGACGTGCAAATAAAATGATCAAATAATTTTATTTGTAAGTTATATTATTTTGGGCTGAATAATTAAAATAACCCACGCTTATCTAGTTTTCTCTTTTAATTGTTTTATTTCTGTCGAATATATTTAAACTGTGTATGTTCTTTCTTGTTCTTAGACTAGTTACTATTTGGTTATTCTTTTTAGGCATCATCACAGAGAGCGATTCCACAATTGTATTGAAAGATTTAATTGGTGATAAAATAGAACTTAAATTACTGAAATATCCCATAAATATTGAAAATCTGATATGTGAATATGAAGATGATTTGCAACGAAAGCAGTATTTAAGTGAATATAGACCACAAAAATTATGTAAAGAAAGTATTGAAAGTCAAGTTACAACTGTGTCCGTGTTAAAGGAACCACTGTCAATTGATAAAATGGACTTCGACAAAAAATTTACGGTAAAATCTATAGAAAAAAATGTTAAAAATATGAAAAAGCGTAAAAATCAGAATCAAGTCAATTGGATTAACGTTCATACCTGGAAACAGAATGCACTGACAATATTTGAATTTTCACATGTATATCCTTTCATTCACGCCTTCAATAAATATAAATGCTTCGTATGCGCAAAAGTATTTTTAGAGGCATTTCTTTTAAAAAGGCATTCTACTGAATGTCATAGTCCAAAAGATTTTATTGAAGAGCTTAATAATAGAGTTCGAGAAAATAATTTAAAGGTCGATGTGACATACCTGCAATGTAAAATATGTGAAACTGTTTGTCCGAATCTCAATTGTTTGAAAATTCATCTCAAAGAACATGGAAAACCAATAGATCCAGATTTCCAAGATAATATCATCCCTTTCAAATTGGGAGGTGTGAACTTTCAATGTCAAATATGCGATACAACATTTCTTAAGTTGCGGCTTCTAATAATACATATGAGCAAGCATTTCAATAATTACAGCTGCGAAACCTGTGGTGCTGGATTTATATCTCTTCATTTACTGAAAAGGCACTTACAAACTCATAAAGTCGGTATCTATCCTTGTGAAATATGTCAAAAAATATTTACTAATTCATCCAAAAAAACAATGCACATGAGAGGTGTTCACCTTAAACAGTTTCCAAGAACTTGTCCAATGTGCCCTGAAAGATTTAACTCAAATTATCAAAGAACAAAACATTTACGTTTAGTACATAATCACAGCTCAGGGTTATTTAAATGCGAGACTTGTGGCAGGGAGTACGATTTAAAGTACCAATTACTAATCCATATAAGATCAGTTCACTTACAAGAAAGAAATCAAGAATGTGGAATATGTAACTCCAGATTCTTTTCTAAATATTGTTTGTCCAGACACATGATAATACATACTGGCGAAAAGAACTTTAAATGTGATATATGCGGAAAAGCCTATGCAAGGAGGAAGAATTTAAAAGAACACACAAAAAGTCATGAACTTGGACATCCTTGTTCTGTTTGCGGCCGAGAGTTTAATAATCATATATTACTTGTAGCACACATGAATAATTCCCATGTATAGTACATGATAGTCGCGCTAAATTACATTTTTTAATAGTTATAAAAATTTTTGATTATTAATGCTAATTATATATTGCTTTATGCCAACAATTAAAACAATGAGTAGGTTAGTAACGTTTTCTTAGAAATTGCACGGTTTTTTAATGAGTCGAAAGCAGCCATTTTAAAGGAGTGCTTTTGTTTTCAGTGATACCGGGCACTCAGCGACAGACGCCTAGAACGAGTAACTGGCAAATGACAATCTATGAAAGGCTTAATGCCGCTACTTATTTAGAGTTTACTACCATCAAGCCATTTTTTTATCAACAAGCAAATTTTAAATGTTTTTACTGCCCGGAAATATTTCCGGAAATACAGTCAGTATTACAGCATACAGCATTCCATTCTGTGCCCGATAGATCTTGTCTTCTGAAGCAATATTTAAGAAAAGGCAAACGTGTTATAAAAGTTGATATCTCGAACTTGAGGTGTAAGATTTGCGATCAAAAATATTCAAATCTCGATGATATTAAAAAGCATCTTATCGTAACGCACAAGAGGGAGTTTAATTCGGCCGGAAACGGTCTTATGGAATACGATTTAAGTATCATTAACGGTGTTTTGTCTTGCCATAAATGTGGGAAGACTTTTAATTCCTTTTTTCTTCTCAATCGTCATATGAATGCACATTTTAGCGTAGTTTGTGAAACATGTGGACTTGGCTTTATATCACATCAACGTTTAATCAATCACAGAATAGTACATCAAATTGGTATGCACAAGTGTGATAAATGTCAAGACGTTTATCCAACTAAATTGAAATTAAGGTATCATATATTAAAAAGGCATGAAGTATCCAATTCGAAACGTTCAAAACCCCTAAAATGTCCTCATTGTTTGGAAAGATTTGCTGAACACTATAGGAAAATGACTCATCTAAAGGAAGCTCACGGCATTAGCTTTACGTTTGAATGTCAGGTTTGTAAGTCAATTTTTCCGACAAGAAGAGCTTTAACAGAACACACAACGAAACAACACACCCAAAAAATTCAATGTAAGGTTTGCGGTAAATGTTTTGGAACTAAATCTTTGCTGAAGATGCACATGCGAGGTCATACTGGTGAAAGGAATTTCTTTTGCGATGTATGTCAGAAGGCATACATGCATGAACGGACACTCAGACAGCATATGCGAGTGCATGGGCCGGTGTGGAAGTTTACGTGTTCGGAGTGTGGCAACGGTTTTCATAATAGAAATGATTATAATAAGCACATGAAGCAGTGGCATCCTCAATGGCAATTTAGGACTATTGTGAAAAATTTCAACAGTGAAATACTGACTTGAGGTTTATGCAAGTTAAAACTTTTATATTTATTTGTAAGCAAAGCGTGGCACAGAGACACAAACTTGCGACTTTAAGCGCGATACGATTCTCATTTAAGAAAATGAAACGTATATTTTTTTTTATTTTCTCGCTCTGGTAACGATTCATAGTCGGCGTTGAGTTCCACCATACTCAATTTTTCCAGAACTCGATGGAAAATTGAGAACGGAACCGAAAAAAAAAGGAAATTTTAATAATAATTCGTGTAAGAGCTTTAAATAAAGAATACTACTTCCTATGTTTTTTATTTATTATTTTGTGGTCATTGGAAGTGCTGGAATGACTGTCAGCCAAATGTTTTTCTACAAATACTTAATTAAGATTTTGTTATAAAAGAGGCCAGTCGTGGCTCAGCGGCACGAAGTGTGACTGTAAAACCGACTGGTTGTGGGTTCGATCCCTGCTCGAGGAGATGAAATATTTACTTAAATTTATATTCCCATTTCTTCGCTCTGGCGTCGAGGCTAAGCGCGGCGTTGAGTTCTGCCACTCAACACGCAATGCCTTCAGAATTCGGCAGAAAGTGGGGAACGGAGTGTCTTAATACTAGGATCCCTCTGCTTTCCCTACTGTGTACGGTATACAGCGTGAAGCTGATTTATTCTTTCACTTTCATTTTGTAGAGATCTAAGTTTTATAACTTGCCAAAATATTTGGGTGTATAATATACATATAAGTATAATATAGGTAAATATTTAGTAGTTTGGGTACTTATGTATATTTCCTGATGTCTAATAATATATGTATATTGTATGTTGAGTTTAAATGCTTTTAAATTAAGATTTTGGAACTTTTCGTACCTGGCAAACTAATGTTTACATACACACATACTTACAATCTCTGATTGACTATACGTATGCAACTAAATTTCGGCATTCTGTCCCCTCAGGATCTTCAGGAAGAAAAGGAGCGCTCACAAGCATATGGGAGATGACATTATCAGAACGAACAAATGCTGCAATTTTACTTGAAAGTACAACAGCGCCCCCATTTATTTATTGCCGTTACTTTTTTAAATGCTTCTTCTGCTGCGAACATTATTCCGAAATACATTCACTTTTAAAACATACCAGTGAACATATTATGCCTGATAGTAAAAAAATTTTACAAAATCTTTTACCAAAAGGAAAGCGCACGGTAAAAATCGATATATCAGATCTCAAATGTAAAATCTGTAATAAACATTTCGTAGATATTGATCAAATAAGAACGCATTTGGTGAAAGAACATGACAAAGTGTTTACTCCTGCTGGTAATGGAGTGGTTGGATACAACTTAAGTTTGAAAGATGGCCTATTTTGCTGTCATATTTGCAGCAAAACGTTTCAAACATTTATACTTTTAAATAGACATATGAATGTTCATTTTAGCAATGCTGTCTGCGAGATATGTGGCGCAGGATTTATGACTTACCAAAGATTAGTTCAACACAAGGAAATTCACTCCCCAGGTGGATATCCTTGCAGCAAATGTAATAAGATATACACTACAAAATCCAATTTAAAATATCATATTGAAAAGTGTCATAATGGAGCCACAAAAATGAGGATGTTGCGTTGTCCGCACTGTCCAGAAAGATTTACAGAGCATTTTAGAAAGCTCAAACATTTTAAGGAGGTCCATCAAATAACATTTACTTATGAATGTGATATATGTAAATTAAAGTTTTCAAGTAGAAGATCTCTCACAACTCATACAAACAAATATCACACGCAGAAGACGTTCTGCGCAATTTGCAAGAAGAGTTTTAGTTGTGTGTCCACTTTGAAAAAACATATGCTTTCTCACACTGGTCAGAAGAATTTCACCTGTGCACTTTGTAAAAAATCTTACGGACAACAGAAAAGCTTAAACAGACATATGAGAATGCATATCGATGATTGCAGTAAGTTAGCGTGTTCCGGAAGTAGTATTCAAAATAAAAATAGTTTTAACGATCACATGACGGAATGGCATTCAAATATTTTTTGCAATTTTCCTCTTACAACGTAAGAACTTAAAACGTAAGAACTATTGGATTTGGCTACTGTTTGTGATTTTATACAAACTGTAAAGGCTTTAAATAAGTGTTGTAATTTTATTATATAACTTGTCCTTTAAGATATTTTTTCTTTCTTATTTTTTCATACAATAAAACATTAAGTTTACTAACTAATAGCTTTGAATCACGGTAAGTTGGCATAAGTAACTTACCATAATTGTATTTGAGCATATAGAAATTGGACTCTTTTTGAAAATTTTATTTCTTTCACAGGTCCTAGACCTACAAGCATATGGCAAATGACGATACCAGAAAGAATTAACGCCGCCATTTTCTTACTTTATACTACTGTCAGACCGTTTCGTTTTATGGGTTCCAGTTTTAAGTGTTTCTTCTGTCTTGAATACTACTCAGAAATTTCTCAACTTTTGGAACATACTTCTACGCATGATCTGTTAGATGAAGATACTATTTTAGATAAGTATATTCCAAAAGGAAAGCGGACGTTACAAGTTGATATATCAAATTTAAAATGCCGTCTGTGTGACGAGGGGTTTGTGAACTTGGACAAAATCCGTGACCATTTGAAAGTGGCTCACGATAAACAATTCTCGCCAGCAAGTAATGGCATGACAGAGTATCAAATGGAGGTAATAAACGGCCATTTCGTTTGTCATATTTGTAATGAAAAATTTATTTCATTCAGTTATTTAAATTCACACATAAACAATCATTTGGGCAAAGTTATCTGCGAGACATGTGGAGCTGGATTTTTGACCAAATATTTATTGATACGTCATAGGAACATCCATATCAATAAAACTATAAAATGTAAATACTGCGAATTAGTATTTTCCAAAAGCGGTCAGTTAAAATATCATATTGCAATAGTTCACAAGGGAAAAACAAGAGTGCAGCTAAAGAAGTGTAGTAAATGTGCCGAAACTTTTAAAGAACATTATAGTAAGATGATGCATATGAAAAGTAAACATGGATTGGTGAAAAATTTTTCATGTTTTATATGTACGTCTAATTTCGAAACGCGACGAGCCTTAACTGAGCATACGACGAAGAAACATACTGAGAAATTTAAATGTGAAATTTGTTCGAGGTGTTTTAGTATTGGATCAAGATTAAAGGTACACATCAGGACGCATACTGGGGAAAAGAAATTTGTTTGTCCTATATGCAGGAACTCGTATATGCATAAGATGACGCTTAAAAGACATATGCAACATCATAATTTATCTTTTGATACTTAAGTAATAATTTTAAAAAAATACTTTTTTTTTGATACAATAATACAGAAAAACAAATCAACATCCTGTTTTTTCATGCATAGCTGGAGATATAATGATAAAATAACCTGTTTCCAATTTTAGAGACTTTGCTTGGGGACTGTACTTAATACCGCTGTGTCTGCTAGAACGATAAAAAGGATTGAAGTCAGACGTTATCTCATTGTAACAATAAAAAATATAAAAATATCTTAATCAATCTTAGGAGAGATCTTCATGATTGAAATTAAATTTATAAAAGATAAATTGACTCTAAGTGAACGCAAAAAGATTAGTTCTAGCTCATTTCGCCTTCAAGTGCTCTTTACTCTCAACCGTTTTGGAAATGAGAGAAAGTGAACGATGACTGTAATTAAATTTAATTTACGTTCATTTCTTTGAATGTATTTTTTTATACTCTAAGCAGAGAAAAAGAAAAATAAATTTATTGTTTAATTTAATTTAGAACCCTTTCCACGAACTTTTGGACCTCCCCTCGTATTGTCTCTCCAAAATCACATAAACAGGATACATTCATTTGTTTTTTTTTCAAAATATCTTAATATGATGGCTCTAGTACATTGGTTCCCAACCAGTGGGCCGCAGAAGCTTAAATATGGTCCGCGAACGATTTTAATTTTATGACTGGGGATGGCGAGGCTAAGTTTTTGTTTGATTATCACAGGTGTATTTATTATATCTACGTGCATAGTGATCCCTGCTACCAAGAATGATATAAAAGTGGTCCTTGATCAAGAAATGGCTGGGAACTCCTGTTCTAAAGTCTAGTATGACGAAGGTGGATGGCGAGAGTTCTTCAGTGGGACGGAAGTAAAACAAGCGTTATGCAACTATGTTTATATTCAGAGGTTTACCAATTTGTGTAACTCGTACAATTGATACGTGTTATTTTATACTATTTTTAAAATACAATTACCTACTTTTACAGTTTATATTTAACCACGTTCCATTTATCGATATCAAATAATTATACTTAAAAATAATAAAAGTACTATACTTTATATGCTAATACAAAATTATTATTAATTATATTTTATTGAATAATTATCATGTATATTATAAAAATCATCATAAATTATTGTTGTTAATTAAATCATTATATTTTGAAGTATAAGACAAAATAATTATATTAAATAACGGGTGCTATAATGCGATGTAATATATTATCTGTTACACTAGGCTTAAGCACTATAAAAATTATAAAACTTTTTTTAATCAATAAGTGCCATAAAGATACGTTTACATTACATATTTTCAATTTTTCACGCAATTATGACTTATCCATTGGACTGTAGTGCTACCATCAGGGTTATGTCCCATACTAAAAACTTTGCTTGCAAACATAGCTTTTGGGCTGTGTACGTACGTCTGGTACCATAAAAATTATACTATAAAAAAATTAATAAAATAAAATATAATTCATACTGGCAACTAGTAACTTTCTAGCTGTGTTGCCAGATTATTACTCTTATAACATTTTCTGTTACTTTTGACCCTCCGAGGTTGCTTCTATGTTACAAGACACGAATTTGTATTACTATTTGAATTTTATTATATACAGAAATATATATTGTACCAAGATTTCTCGACATACACATACATACAGAGTACACAATTAAATTACAACGCTGCAATTTTGTAGTTAAATATTCTTATATAAACATAAACTGACTTATACATTAAATTCCAGTTTTATAATATTGATATCGTTTTCCACGTGTTACTTTTCTGTTTATTTCGTTATATTTGACCTCTTTCGACGGTAGCACTGTTATCTGGGTTAACGAACATGGCGGTAGATTTTGTTATTTCATGTAATTTAGCCATACTTATTTACAAATTCCAAGCCATACACAAGACAGTAATATATATATTTTTGTAAAACAGAGAAATGCTTAAAGATAACATACAATAACAATTTATTTAAAAAATAAATAAAAATATACATAGATAATTATTGTAGTTTTATTTATGATTCTTACACAGTCAACTTTTTAATTAATTTTTAATTTACATTGTTGCCGAATCATAAATGGGGATTTTATTAAATGTGTAGAGTGTAGATAATTTAATTTTCCGTGCAATTAAATAATCCCCGCAAATTTATTATGTAATAGTAGAATTGGACAAATTTCAATTGCAATTTACAATTATAAATTAATTATTGATCTTAAGATTTCTAATGTGAAAATCATTAAAACCTTAGGTGGCATTTTCGTACCACCCAAAAGAGAGATGCAATTGTCAATATATTAATTTCTTTAAACTTTTGCCTTAAGGAGTCTTTAGGACCTAAATTATAGTTATAGCTATATAATTATAGTTATATCGATACTTACAATAAAATCCTTACTCATCGGTGTCTATACATGGAAGATATATTAGAAAAAATGTTATTACGGACATTTAAAAATATAATAGAACTTGGTCAGTTTGTTTGTTTATCTGTGCGTTAAGTGCACGATAATCCGATGCTTAACCGATTTAAGTGCAGTCTTGTAACTGGGCTAATTTCCTTTAAATATTTAGTATTAGTTTTATTTTAATCGGTTCACACAAAATTCAAACCAGATAAACGCTATATCCAGCCTATAGCAGGGTAGGTAGAGGGAACTTAAGTGTTAAGATACTGCCTATGATATATGACGGACGTGCGAAATGAAAATATGATTAAATTACAATTCAATCCTTCAAGTGGGAATCGAACCCATAACGTCACGTTACAGGCACAATTTTGTGCCCCTACGCCGCGACGGCCTTTAATATTCATACAGAATGGAAGCATCAGCGCTCCCTTTACGGGGACAGTATATAGGATAAAATATTAATATATAACAATAATTAAAAATATAATAGTTTATTAAACTCATACCTAAAGAAATTAATCAAGATACCTCAGCAGTTTAGACGTAGATTTTTTTTTAATTTAACGATGTTTATCCATACCTGTATTTCTTGTTACGCAGTTACGCATCTAAGCAGATACCAATAACGTAATCACATACTACTACAAAATATTAGTAAAGGTTAAGCAACTTTGAACTTTGCCGCCAATACCTACGACTCGTATGTGGCGGTTTCCCTTTGATAAGCTTGTCTTTAATGATTTTGTATGAAAAAATAACTTTTCCATTTTTGGGATTTTTTTAATTGTATTAGGCTTTTATAGAGAAGTTAAAACTATGGTTTCATTTAAAGTGGTGCTGACAAAAACACTATATAATTGAGTATATTTAATATTTATAGTGTTCGCAACACTTGCGAAGAGAGCATATTTTGAGAAACTACAACATTCATATCGTTAATATGTTTTTTTTTAAATAAAAAAAAATGAATATTTTGTCTAAATTTTTCGTCATAATGGCGCGAGAACATTCAAAATGTTCAAAATTAAAAGTTCAAAAATGTTGATTGAAATAATTATATTGTAAGCGGATACCTTTATATGTACTGTTTAAACCTGTTTTTTATGATATTATGTAGAATAATATAGTCTATAGAGGAATCACACATTCCTCTTCACACTTTTTATTCTTTAACTATAATAAGTAAATATATTTTTAGAGGTTACTCTGTACTAAGATGGCAGCTCTGTTCCCGCATTTACGTCCCTGATATATCGATATAAATAATAGAAATATAAACGCATTTATATTTTCTTTTTTTCATACTTGAAACGTATTAATAAATTTACATACAATTCATTTGTTTTGAATATAGCATTAAGATTGATTCATAAAATATATTTGGCACTTCCTTAACTTGATTATTTCATCTATTTTTTTTTATATACAAAGTTCTCTTGAAAGAATTTAAGTTCTCTTGAGAAATATATGTACTGTAAATGAATGTACCGTACCTCCGTGCCAATGATTAAAATGTATTGACATCACCACGTGATCCATCTAAACACAATATAAACTTTTATAAACTATGGCAACCAGCTCGCGGCTTCACCCACTTAAATTTGGGGATTATTTGTTTGTTTCGATACAGGAAATTACTTGAAAGTTTGTATGGATTTTTTTGTAAAACAGCACCGATTTTTATAAAATTTGAAAGTCAGACTCTTTAAAATATTTCATTGAACACGTGTTTCATGGTTCTTAGAATTCATCCCCTAAGGGTTCAAATATTGGGTTGAAAGTTTATATGGAAAAATCTTTAAATTGCAACCGATTTTTATAAAAAATTAAATTCAGACTGTTAAAAAATATTATATTGAACACGCGTTTCGTGTTTTTTTTAGAATTCACCCCTAAGGGTGCTAATAAGCAGGCGAAGTTGCGCGCGACCGCTAGTTTTAATGTAATAACATATAATATATTTATAAAAATGAGAATGTATTGTTTTTTTTTAATAGCTCCTGATAGTTATTACAACGCAAGCAAGGAAGGAAAGGAAATATAAAAACTACCAACATTTTTATGGTGAATAATATATTTTATCAAATAAAAAAAATGGTATGTTTTCCACCTGAAAAACACTAAGGGGAGAAAAAATATAAATATATATAAAAATATAGATACCACATTAGTATCAATACATTATGCTGGTAATAATAATTGAAAAAAATTATATACTACCTACGGGATAAGCAAAGTTTAAAACTATTAATTATGACAGAATATTATATATATATATACATATAGGCATCTAAAATATATGCATATATATTAGATGCCCCTCTGTACTACGATGGCGGCTCTACTCTAGTTTGCACATTTTCCTTTGAAAATGAGTTATTGTGGCATAACTAACAGTTTCACATGGTATCGCATACTTTTTTGTAGATATTGATGTCTTCTATAAAATTGCAGTACATCACTTTGCTCTATTGTCAATCAAAGTGTACGCGATATAAGGTTTTTTTGGTATTTTTTTACACGTTAATCGTGTAATTGTAAAAGAATTTTCCATATCGGGTCTATTCAATTCAAACAATTTTGCCGTGGGATCCCGGTCTAGTATAGGATCATCCTGGTGCTGGTGGTGTCGTAAGAGGCGATTGGGCAGACTCGACCGGATCATTACCACCGGCATCAAAAACCGGCGTGAAGTAGTGGCTTTATGCCACTGCGTTTCGCATCAGATAATGCCGGGCTCCGGAGTCCAACCCACCTTACAGGCGGGCAACGAACCTGTAACTCCTCTGGTGTTGCACGGGGCCGCGGGCGGCGGTAATCACTTACCATCAGGTGACCAGAACGCTCGTTTGCCTTGTCCTTTCCATAAAAAAAAACAAAAAATCTAATGGATCATCTTAATAATTTAAGTGGTATCGATGCACCTCACCCTCACCCCCGCAGAGTTACTCGCCACTGTGCGCGAGGCCACACGGCACACACTCTGCATTTTTTATTATTACATGATTTTCTTTAGATTTATATTTTTAAATTCGTTATATCTTTTGAATGGGATGTCCGATCTTATTAATTTAAAAATTATTTTACAGGTATTGAAATTATCTTTCATAAAATATCATTTAATGGGATAAGGATTGATGCAGAGGTATGAATAATAGGTTTGATTATTGTCGGCATTTTTGATAACGTATAAAATATAAAAAAATGGTTATATTGTCATAACGTAGTAGTTGGACATATCCTATCGCGGACTTTTTTATAGATATTGATGCGCTCTATAATACTGTAGAACATTGTTTTGTTCTATCATCAATAGTTTTCGCAGCGCATGCGATGATAGAACCATTAAGATAAATTTCTTCACACCTTGGTTTACATTATTGCATTTTTATTAGGGATCTCTATTTTTTTTGGAAATGTAATATAGCCTATGCTGGTCAGTGAAGATGCAGCTTTCCAATAGTGAAAAAATTATTTAAATCGGCCCGGTAGTTTTTGTGTGAAAACTCTACAAACATACACACATACATACATACATACATACATACAAAAATACAAATCTTACCTCTTTATAATATTAGTATAGATATATAGTATATGTTCCGTGGCTACTGTGTTGATGATGTCAGTTGGTCTTGTAAACAAAGGCATTGACATCAGTAACCGCAGCTATACATTTTATTATTTATAAATGAGTTACTTTTATTATCATTGGTGTGCTGTTCCTAAATGCAAAAATACCAGTAAAAAAACACCGAACAAGTTATGGATCCATGTACCAAATGAAATCAATATGAGAAAACTTTGTTCAAAGTGGCGAAAAGAGATCCAGAATTTTTGTCTGAAAAAACTCGCTTATACTTTTGTGAAGATCATTTTGATGTAAGTATTATATTCATATATATCTTAAATATAATATATATTTAACAATAGGTTACGTAAAACTGTCATAAATTTGTGATTAAATTTGTAGAGATATTTTATTCTTAAGTTGAATTTATAAGCACATATAAATTTGTGTAATTACAATAAAACGCAATTGTCATTTGTCACTCACTAAACGTCACTACAAAAATAGCGTCAGCAAAAAATATATAAATACAATTTTAAATTTTGAAAGATGAGTTTGCCTCAAATCTGTTTTCCATACAACGTGACATTGGCGAAATGAATTGTGCTCAACTGGCACGCTCGAAACGCCATTAATTAAGAAATCAATCAATTGCCTCAAATCGGCACTAGATGATTTTAATTTGTTTATTCTTTGAACTGTTATATCACTTCATCCTGAATTCAATAGGACACCAACATCAAAAAAATGTACAAGTTTAGTCCAAACAATTTAAATAAAATTGATAAATTTGATGATTTCTAATTAAAAATTCCTTCGAACGAAATAATTTTCAGTTACATACAAATACTCTATAGTATACAGATTTGTCTACACATGATATTTTTGCTTTTATGCACTTAAAAAAAACAGTATTATATATTACTATTTATTATATATTTTTTCGTTATATAAAAAATTATTATTAAATAATACATTTTATTAAATGTTTTTGCATAAGTAAAAATTTCGAAATTTTGTAGTTGTTTTAATTATAAAATGTTTTAATTATAGAAATTTTATTGTTAAACAATTTCTTATTTTTAACAACGATTATTGTTCTTACTAAAATTATATAATATTATAAGTTTTTGAAAGAGATGAAGGAAAGATGGAATGCAAGATCAGTGTAAATGGTAAGATATTAGAACTAGCGAATGAAGTGGTATACCTGGGAAGTATGTTCAATAGAGATGAAAGATACGAAATGGATATGGAAAGGCTTATTGCTGGCGTTAACAAGGTTAACGGAGCCTTAGCTGCATTGATGAGACGGAAAATCGTCAGCACAGATGCGCGTTTGGCCGTACACAATGCAGTTTTGGTACCGGCTCTGTTATAAGGCTATCAATTTTGTAAACTTGTATAGTAAAATTTATTCTAAAATATTAAAAAGACGAATAAAGGGGAGATTAAAAAAGCTGCTATGGGAGGCCCAGGCAAGGGACGCCCTTGCCGCCGATGACGTCCTATCACACGAGTACAGCCGCGTAGTATTCAATATTATTATAAGTGGTATGCGGGTAAAGCTGCGAGTGAGTTGCTGGTATCTATATAATTTATAAAGCATCTCATTTAGAGGCCAGTCGTGGCGCAGGGGCACAAAGTGTGACACTGTAAAACCGACTGGTTGTGATTTCGATCCCCACTCAAGGAAATGAGTCGAGGCAAAGCGCAGCTTTGAGTTCCGCCACTCAACTCGCAATGCCTCCAAAAATCGGCGGAAAATGTTGAACGGAGTGTTTTTAACACTAGGTTTCCTCTGCCTACCCTGCTGTGTATTTGATACAGCGTAAAGCTGATTTTTTCTCAATTCTATTAATAATAATATCCTGTACTGTATAATATAATAATACCAATAGATATTTCAGTAGTGAATCTCACCACCATGCTACCATTTATCTAGCATTGGCAAATCATATTACTTCAGAGCCATTCAACTTTGCGCCGCTGAACACCTAGAAGACGTGCTTCAATAGGTGAAGAATGTTCTTTATTAGAACAAGATGCCCGCTCTCCTCCAGCGTTGTGTTATTTCATAGAGCCATTCAAGTTTGCGCCGCTGAACACCTAGAAGACGTGCTTCGATAGGTGAAGAATGTTCTTCATCAGAACAAGATGCCCGCTCCCCTCCAGCGTTGTTAAAAGACAACCAGCACTTCTCCCTTAAGTGAATGGGTTAAAGACAGGATTGGCAACATCTTATGCAAAGCTTCCATTAAAACTATATTCAGATCTTACAAGAAAGTAAACCAATTCTTAAGACCAGTGAAAAGTAATTTTCGTTTACAATGTTTAGACCCATACAAACTAGACAGTTACTACTTAACATACAATGTTAAAAAAAGAGGAGCTTCGGTGTTGGGAGAACGAATACATCTTCGATGTCAAAAATGGATATGTAACGAGTCAGCGTATGGGTAAAGAACGGGTCAACCCAACCATTACATTAGGTTTTATAAATTCCAAACCCTCGCTAAGGAGAACAAATATATATAAATCTGCAAGGCTAACGAAATACAAAGACATCCTAAATAGAGAAGATGGTTGGGATTTTTTTACCATCAGCAAGGAGGAGGTTGCCCTTAAAAAATATAATATCGATGATACGGTAGGAAGGTCACGAAAAAATAGCATATGCAGAGCGTAAGCAATAACCTTGCGATCAATGATGAATTGATGTAAAACATGTTGGAACTTTATCAAAAACTTTCAAAGTACATAAATGAAATGTGCTGGATACAGATTTTGTTCATATTTCAATATAAGTATATATTAACGATCACTGTTTTTCGGTTTTACTGTAAAAATAGTAACTAAAAATAACCAATGACCATTGATTTGCTAAAATTAGGAGAACGCAATCTGAAACTCATCTATGCGTTGCTAAAGCATCCGTGGCGTCCTATGCACCAACGGAATATAAAATATATCTAACGTCGTTTCGATCGTCGTAATGATCGATGTTTGTGTAGCTACACCTAAATTATAAGCACATCTTATTATTAAAAACTTTATGTATAGACTTATTTTATTTAAAACACTAAAAAAAATAAACTTTAATTACGAAAATTTAAAATAAATTAGCTAGGAATACACGAAAAAGCACATAGAATAATACATTTTTTGAAGGTTTTTGTCTTATAATATATTTTTGTAATAAGCTAGCCACTTTTTTATTATTTAGTTAAGTACGTCTATATGATACACATCTTAAAATAATGTAGTACTATTAATGAGTTACATAAGGAACTCGAAATTTGTGTGTTTCGGAGAAAAATACCTTTTTTGTTATTTACCTTTTAGTTACCAAATGACATGGAGAATTATATGCAATATAAAATAATGGGCTCTGTTAAAAGGGTTAGAATGAAACCAGGGTGTATACCATCCAGGTTTGATGGTCAGAAGACTAAAAAACGCAAACCTAGCCCAGTTCTAGATATGCCAGAAGATGCTTATGACGAAGTGGAAGTAGAGCCAACAGTCTGCCCAATCGAATTATCATCATCATTGCAAAAAGGTAATATTTAAATATGTATGGCATAATTCAATTATTTTTATTAATTTATTGCTTGTGGATTTGAAACATCAGTATCTAGTATCTAGAAATATAAATAAATAAATACATAGCAGGCATTGTATGCCGGCAAAAATCTATTTATCATTGTGACATTTGTGGCGTCAAGTATTAGTTTTGACGTTTTGAAATTTGACGTTTTTCCATAAATGTGATTGTTGCTGTTATTAAGTATGAATTCAAAAGTGTATAAATGGTGCTCAGTCCCTCAGTGTACTAATACCTCGATAAAAACTCCCAATAAGTTATTTATTTTTGTCCCGCACAAAAAAACAACACGAGATAAGTGGCTTAAACTTGCAAGACGAGACTTAACGAGAATATTGCCTAATACTCTGCTTTATTTTTGTGAAGATCACTTTGATGTAAGTATACCTATACCTAAATTTGTAGAATCTATCAATACTAGTATACATGTCACCGTAACATAATATACTTCGGTAAATTATAATCTATAGAGTATAATGAACGTTCTTTGATAGAATCTATCCTGCGATATTGTAACCAATCAATACATTATGAATTTCTCAAACGCCGTCCCCGTTTGGATTTTAGTATTAAACCGACAAAAACCTGTTATAACCACAGAGCTAAGAATGAAAACAAGGTGTCATTAAAGTAAAACTTCATTTATTATGTTTCATAGAGTATATTATATTTATAGCATTGTTTATTTACTCACAAGTTATTATATTAAATCATTAACACAACAGAGTGTAATATAAACCATTATTTATATAATTAAATTGATAATTATAATTTTAAAGACAGTTTCTTACTTTAGTGTTTATGATTACATATAGTAAAAATATGTGCTGGTGCTATATACGCCGAGCTCTAAACTAAATAAAAATAAACTCTAAAGAAAAAAAACATTTAAATATTCAATTTTATATCTTTTACCTACTCAACCTTGTTTTGTATTGTATTTTGTATCGTTTTTAGTTGCCTAATGATATGGAAAATTACATGCAGTATCATTTGATGGGATCAGTCTCGCAAATCCGGATGAAACAGGGATGTGTCCCTACAAAATTTTATTGTCAACAGGATAAAAGGAAATATACATCTAATACAACAGACCAAAAATATATTCACAAAAAACAAAGAAAAATGTCAATTGAAGAGTGCAAGAAAGAAATAGAAGGAAAAACCATAATTGATACAAAACAGTTAGAGCTTGGAGAGACTTCATTTGGAAAGTCAGGTATTGGATTGTATTGTATTAAAAGTTATTTTGTATTTCAATCATCTCTATCATAGCTCAACTCAGTGTATTAATACCTAGTAATTAAAATACCAAATATAAGCAGTTTATGAGGCAGAGTACGGCATGAGTTTCAGAGAGAAGAATTTGGTGGAAAATTAAAGTGTCTTTACACTAGGTTTTTGAGTTCTCCCTGCATAGCCTGCTGTGTGTGGGATACAATATGAATCTAAAAAAAAATTATTTAAAGAGACTAACTTGTAAAATAGTCTTTAATAAGAAATTTTAAGAAAGCTAGTCAAATTACTTGATCATGTCATCACTATTGCCTGTGGTTGATTAGTTTACAGAAATTTTAATAAAATAAATCTATTTTTATACTCCATAATATTGTGTTTTATTTATGTACCCAAAAATTTGATAACACTAATACATTATAAGATATACAATATTTAGATGTTCATTACCCACTGTTCAATTTCTTTTTCTAGTATGGCACTTACAATTTTTCTTGCATCTTCCTCGATTAGTCTACCATGTTTTATGGCCCCTGATGTCTGGAGTAGTGCTTTCCATTATTAGCGCAATCATTGCGACATCACTGGTTTTGCAGCAACTGAATTAAAATCTTGATGCTGTTGCCCTGTCATATCATTCATGCCAAAGAATTTTCAAGTTGGTCCCCAGGCTAAAATTCAATTTAAAAAAATAAGCTTCATGCTGTATCTCGCACACAGCAGGATAGGCAGAGGGAACCTAGTGTTAAGACACTTCGTTCCACACTTTCTCACGAATTCAGGAGGCACTGTGTGTTGAGTGGCGGAACTCAACGCCGGGCTTTGCCTCGACACCAGAGCGAAGAAATGAAAATTTAAATTGCCTCTAGTGGGAATCAAGCAAACAACCAGTCGTGTTTACAGTTTACCCCTGCAAAACGACTGGCCTCAACCTGAACTTTTTCTAGATAATAAATTTCAGCATTTGTTAATGTATTTTGTCTTGTCACCAGAGCGAGGAATGAATATAATGAATTCCCCCAAAATAAGAATTGAATCTACAAACTATTGTACGACACCACGCCGGTCTTTCAATATAGCGTTTACTAACCATAGGTAATATTATGATTTACTAGAAATGTCTACCACAACTGCAATATCGACATTTATTTCGCCCAACCTTTGCCGATGTTGTCACTCCTTTGGTTTCTACACCGATATATCAGCAGACGACCCCGAAAGAAAAGAAACTTATGAAGATATTCTAAAGGAAACGTTTAATATTCAGGTGTGAAAAAAAGAGTTCTATAGTTCTATTCTTTTTTATTTATTTTAAATTACATTTACAAATATATTTCATTATATAACTCTTCTCAAAAGGTATCCTTATTTAATTGCTATGCACCTACTTGTACTTGTCTATTTAAAGACATTATATTATGTAGACATCAGCTGTCTACACTAACAACGTTCAGCTTCATCTTATATACAGCAGAGTAGGCAGGGGGAACCTGTGTTAAGGCAGTTCATTCCCATAACAAGTATGAGACATTGTGTTAATTGACAGACTTCGGAGTCAAACCAAAACTGTCGCATATACAGTCAGAAGCTGTAGCTGCGGCTGCGACACAATGGCTTCGTGAACACTTAATTTTTTTTGGGATAAATTAGACGCTAACCCCCTTTACATTTAAATATATTTTATTTTATTTTTTTTCAAGTGCTTAGAGATATCTTCTTATTCTCAGATTTCCTCAATCAACAAAGGTTCCGTACTATCGAGCAATCAAATTTGTGATGAATGTATAAATAAATTACAAGAGGCCTACGCCTTCAGAAATATGGTCATCGCAAATGAAAGTAAAATGCTGGAACATTTTGAAACTGATCAGAGTGGTGAGTTATTTTTATTTGCAATTGAACTATATATTTATAAAATAAATGAAGTAGCGTCATGCTGTATCCCGCATATAGCAGGGGAGGAATAGATACCCTAGTGTTATGTTACACTCTGTTCTACCCAGCTTAGAGAATTTACATGTTGAGCGCCCTAGTGGGACTTAACTCTGCGTTTAGTCTTACTACCAGAGTGGGGAAATGAAAATACATCTTTTGAGTGCAGTTTGCAGTTACATTCTGTACCATTGCGCTACAACGGTCTTTTTTATTTGTTTAATTTTTTTAATTATTATTTTTCAGATAATTTAAATACTATAAAAGAATTTGAATATACTATAATTAAATCCGAGATTGATGTTAAAGAAGAATGTGTAAATGAGGAATATATGGAAAATGAAACATTTGACTTTAATACTAATGAAGGTAATACTTCTAGTTTTAGACTGTATTCCGCATATCAGAATGGGCAAAGGGAATGTTAAGACATTCCGTAACATATGCAATGCCCAATTTTCGAGACATTGCCTGGTGGGTGGTGCAACTCAACGCCGCGCTTTATCCTGCTATTAGCTGTATTACGGAGCGAGGAAATAAAATAATAAAATTCCTGAATTTGAGCCGATAGGTTCGGAACCGTCGCGTTTACAACGAACCACTACGTCCCGAAGATCTTTGTGTTTATATTATTACTATTTGCATTTACAATAAGTTTTTAAAATATTAAATATTCACTGTAAAACTAAAGCTGTGGAGTGTTTAGAGTGATATAAGATTTTTTCCTCACTTTTAGGGTTCCGTATGTTTTAAGGAAAAAAGGAACCCTTATAAAGATAGCTTTGTTGTCCGTCCGTCTATCTGTCTGTCTGTCAACAGTCTTTATCTCGGGAACGGTTGGAGATATCGAGTTGATATTGAACTCACATACTCATTTCTACGTCCCCTGATTTCATTTCTTGAAAAAATTGTATTTCTACTTTGGCCGGTTATATCGCAAAAAAAAAACACGTATTATGACACTATCAAGGGAATCAAAATTCATAGGGTACTTATAGGTGACCTAGAATTATGAAATTTGGCAGCGAGCATTTACAGGTAACTAGTTTAGGTAAAAATTTGAAAACATGTATAATGTTTTCAAATTTTTTATAATTGTAAATTTTTTATTTGTAAAAGACTTAAAAGGAGGGCAAAATTTGGTATTAAAGTCAACTGAGGTGTCAGATGAAAGGATTCTGGCTAAGCTAAGTTGAATTTCAGAAAAAGCTTGAGACCTCCAATTTTTGAAAGGAAACCTCGGTGGGCGACCACGACTCGTGCTTGTCCGGTTTTTTTATAGCTTCACTTATATATAGCAAGGTACTTAAAGGAACCCTGGGGATCTGATGTTACGATACTCCATTCCTTTAAACACTGCCGTACCACATTTCCCGTAGAATTCTTGAGCACACCGTGCCGTGGCACACTACTGACGGATTGAATTATTATTTGTTAATATATTTTTTTTTTAGTACCAAGGCAAAAACTGCGGCGATGTGTTCCGCCACACAACACGCAATGCCTCGAAAATTCAGCAGAAAGTGACAATCGGAGTGTCTTAACACTAGGTTTCTGCGTACCTTACTATATGCGGGATACACTGTCAAGCTAAAAAAAAAAAATTTATGCAGTAATTTTTTTACTTTGCTTATAATTTGTTATTGATATTATTTCTATTTAAAAAATAAATATTGAAAAGCTAAAAAGTGAAATTTCTTTTTAAAGATATGAATATTAAAGAGGAGGCCGAACATGATATTGAAGGTGTTATAGAATCTCGAAGTAAGGAAATTGCTTCAAACAAATTACAAGGTAAATTTCATGTTTTAGTGTCACGCTGTATCCCGCACACAGCAGGGTGGACAGACGGAACTTAATGTTAAGACACTCCATTCTCCATTTTCAGCTGAATTCTGGAGGCATTGCAAGGTGACTCAATGCAACGCTTTGCCTCCACGCCAGAGCGATAAAAATGGAAATATTAAATATTTTATTTCCTCTGTGTGAGTGGGATCTGTCGTGTTTATAGTCTCACTTTATACCACTGCGCCACGTCTCCGACTGAATATAATATAATAAAAAAATATATACAGAGAGACTCGGAAAAAGTCTGGAATTTCCTTAAATCTCTTGGAGTGGGGAAGTCAAAACAAAACATTATTCCACATAATATAGATTTAAATCAGCTGAATAAGCACTTTTCCGTTTCGGCTCCTATAGATAGCACAAATAAAGCAAACACGCTAAGTCAACTTCTATCTTCTCCCACTCCTGATTTTCCCAGTTTTAAGTTTAGTCAATTTTCCATAAGTGACGTTAGGAGAAATATTATGGTCATAAAATCTAATTCTGTTGGATCCGACTGCATTTGTCGTAAAATGATTATTCCTATCATTGAGATTCTAGCTCCTATTGTAACGTCTATATTAAATTCATCTATAGCTGCTTTAATTTCCCTTCCTCCTGGAAAGATGGTCAGATAATTCCTATTCCTAAAAAACTGAATCCGTCTTCCTTCTCCGAATACCGCCCGATATCTATACTTCCTTTCCTATCCAAAGTACTAGAACGTCTTGTCCATCAGCAGTTCAGCAGGTTCCTATTAACCCATAACTTACTAAATAAATTCCAGTCCGGTTTCCGTGTTGGTCATAGTACGACAACTGCCCTGGTCAAAATAACAGATGACATTAGAAAAGGTATGGATGATCGGAAGGTCACTGTTATGGTACTGTTGGATTTCAGCAACGCCTTTAATACAGTGGACTACGATATCCTGCTAGCCATTCTTATTTCTCTTAATGTATCTCCTGAGGTGGTTGACTGGTTTCGTATTTACTTGTGTGACCGCCGGCAACGTATACGAACAGAAGACTCCTTTTCTGATTGGTCTACTATTACTGCTGGTGTTCCACAAGGTGGCGTGTTGTCTCCACTTCTGTTCTCAGTTTTCATCAATGCAATTTGCCCTCAAATATCTTCTCTCTACCACCTATATGCCGATGATTTACAGATTTATGCTACAACATCACTATCTAATTTGTCTCGTACAATCGACATTATAAATGAGGATCTCTCTCGTATCTTTACGTGGTGTAAATCTTACGGCTTGACAATTAACCCTGCTAAGAGCCAATCGATCATTGTAGGTAGCCACAGAATACTATCAAAATTAAACATGTGTGACTTACCACCTCTGACATTTGGCGGTACACCGATTTTTTATGCAAAAAAGGTAAAAAATTTGGGCATTATAATTGATCAATATTTGTCCTGGGAGCCGCAAATTAATGAACTCAGCCGGAAACTTTATGGAGCAGTTGCTTCTCTTCGTAGACTGCGCAATTTTCTACCTATACCAACTAAAATTGTACTGGCAAACACCTTATTACTACCAATTCTTGATTATGCTGATACTTGCTATCTCGATATTAGCGACGAGTATTTAAATAGGCTTGAGCGACTTCAAAATCTTTGTATACGGTTTATATTTGGACTTCGCAAATATGACCATATTTCTGACTTTCGTAAAAAGCTCAAGTGGCTTCCTATAAGACTTCGCAGGAATACTCATATATTACATCTTCTTTACTGTGTGCTGTTTAATCCCTCAACCCCTTTTTACCTGAAAGAATGATTTGAATTTTTAAGTAACTCGCATGATCGTTCTCTCCGATCCAATGAAAACCTTGTCCTCAAAATTCCCGCCCATTCCTCGTCCTTTTTTACTAACTCCTTCTCAGTCAAAGCTGCTCGGCTATGGAATTCTCTTCCCGTTAATATAAGACAGGCTCAGAGTCTTAATCGATTTAAATCCCTGCTAAAGGCACATTATTTATCTCTTTAAATTACTCTTTTACATTCCTTCTTATTTCTTTACGTTATGCTATTTATTTATCATCATCATTTGAATTTCTTTTTTTTTTATTTATGTATATACTATAATATATTATATGTATTAGTATGTATGTATGTATATGGGTACGTATGTATGTATATATGTATTTATGTATATATATTTTTTAAGTATGAGTTTATATATGTATATATTCGCCTAAATACTTATCTATGTACATATATTTTAATAACTCATGTACACCGCCTACCGTTCTAAGTACTCCTACACTTTAAGGTTGCCTGGAAGAGATCGCTTATAGCGATAAGGCCGCCTGCTGTACATCTTTGTTTCTTCTTTTTATTTATTTTGTATTTTTGTGGTGTACAATAAAGCATATTATTATTATTTATTATTCGGGTTGGATTTGTACCCGCTACTATTAGAATAATTTATATATTCCATCTAAATAAATATAAACATATATTTTATTTAAGTGTTATTTATATACTAAACAAAGGTAAATATTGAGAATCTTATAGATAATGTAACGTAGCGGGACTCGAACCCGCATTTGTTGTTTCGGCAATGCGCTGACCAATGTGTGTAGTTTGATTATTAATGTTTGGTTTATTTATTTCTCACACACTCCGTTCGACAAGCACCACACAATTCTCGGGACATTGCTTTTTGCGTTACGGAACCGAACGCCGCGCTTTGTATTGTTACCAGAGCGAAGAAATGAAAATAGCTTATTTCCCATAGTGGGAATCAACCCTACGACTGTCGTGTTTACAGTCAGGACCTGTACCGCCGCCACAAGACGGCCTCAGTAATAGATTTGTATTAAAGTTAAGGGTAATACGATATTTACATTTCTATTTGATTTGTAAAGTTTGTTGCAATTAATGTTTTAAGCCTTTGTGTCAGGGGTTATGCTGACGGATAAATATATGTATTATATAAAAATTATAACTGTCGCTTTCCGTACGAGGAAGACATGCAAGAAAATGTCTCGTTTGGGGCATGTATCAATGCAATAAAACCCCAATCAGTTGTTTTTCATTCTTTTGTCTGTGCGTTTGTGTAGGCTCAACGAGGAGTGCAGGAAAATGGCTTAATCGATTTAAATGCAATTTTCACTAATGAACTTAGTATAGTTCGACTAATGTAAGCGACTAGCATGTATTGTCGTCGACTTCGTAGTATTATTTTCTAGTAACAATTTGAAAGGTAAAATGAAATGTAAAGTGTGACTTTCTATAAAATACGGACAAATCTGAATCGGTCTCGCTTAGCGAGGATTTGTACCGATTTCTTGATTATAGGTCAACGGGAAGTAACATTTTAAAATGTGTACAAGCTACTATTTTCTGCGGTGTTCCACAAGGGGGGGGTTTTTGTCTCCACTTCTGTTCTCAGTTTTCACAATGCAATTTGCCCCCAAATATTTTCTCTACCCCCTAATGCCCATGATTTACAGATTTGCTCAACATCCACAATTTCCGTAAATCGACATTATAAATGAGGATCTTTCCCCGACTTTAGGGGGGTTTGTAAATCAGGCTTGAAAAACCCTGCTAAGAGCCCCTCATCATTGTAGGTAGCCCACAGAAAACTATCAAAATAAACATGGTGACTTACCACCCCCCTTTAACATTTGGCGGTACCCCGATTTTTATGCCAAAAAAGGTAAAAAAATTTTGGGGATTATAATTGACAATATTTTTTCCGGGAGCCGCAAATTAATGAACTCAGCCGGGAAAATTTATGGAGCAGTTTTTTTTTTCTCGTAGACCCCCGGAATTTTTTACCCTATTTCCAACAAAATTTTGGAAAAAACCCCTTTTTACTACCAATTCTTTTATTTTGCTGATTTCTATCTCGATAAGCCACGGTATTTTAAAGGGTTGAAGCGACTTCAAAATTGTATGGTTTTTTATTTGGATTCCCCAAATAGACCATATTTCTGACTTCGTAAAAAGCTCAAGTGGCTTCCATAAGACTCCCAAGGGAATACTCCCTATATTACATCTTCTTTACTGTGTGCTGTTAATCCCTCAACCCCTTTTTACTCTAAGAAGATTTAATTTTTAAGTAACTCGCATGATCGTTTGCCTAGATCCAATGAAAACCTGTCCTCAAAATTCCCGCCCTTCCTCGTCCTTTTTTTACTAACTCCTTCTCAGTCAAAAGCTGCTCGGCTATGGAATTCCTTCCCGTTATATAGACAGGCTCAGAGTCTTAATCGATTTAAATCCCTGCTAAAGGCCTTTTTTATCTTTTAAATTTTTTTACATTCCCTTTTATTTCTTTTCGTTTTGATTATTTATACATATTTGAATTTTCCCTTTTTTTTTTTTTTTTGTATTACTTAAATATTATATGATTAGTTTTTTGAGTTGATATGGGTACGTATGTATGTATATATTTTATTTAGTATAAATTTTTTAAGTAAGAGTTTTTTTATGTTAAAAATTTTGCCCCCAAAATACTTCTATTTAAACCCAATATTTTTAATAACTCTGTAAAACCCCTCCCCTTTTAAATACCCTACCTTAAGGTTTTCCCGGAAAAAGATCGTTTAGGATAAGGCCCCTTTATTATTCGGGTTGGATTTGTACCCGCTACTATTAGAATAATTTATATATTCCATCTAAATAAATATAAACATATATTTTATTTAAGTGTTATTTATATACTAAACAAAGGAAAATATTGAGAATCTTATAGATAATGTAACGTAGCGGGACTCGAACCCGCGTTTGTTGTTTCGGCAATGCGCTGACCAATGTGTGTAGTTTGATTATTAATGTTTGGTCTATTTATTTCTCGCACACTCCGTTCGACAAGCACCACACAATTCTCGGGACATTGCTTTTTGCGTTACGGAACCGAACGCCGCGCTTTGTATTGTTACCAGAGCGAAGAAATGAAAATAGCTTATTTCCCAGAGTGGGAATCAACCCTGCGACTGTCGTGTTTACAGTCAGGAGCTGTACCGCCGCCACAAGACGGCCTCAGTAATAGATTTGTATTAAAGTTAAGGGTAATGCGATATTTATGTCAGGGGTTATGCTGACGGATAAATATATGTATTATATAAAAATTATAACTGTCGCTTTCCGTACATGGAAGACATGCAAGAAAATGTCCTCTTGTTTGGGGCATGTATCATTGCAATAAAACCCCAATCAGTTGTTTTTCATTCTTTTGTCTGTCGGTTGTGTAGGCTCAACGAGGGAGTGCAGGAAAAGTGGCTTAATCGATTTAAATGCAATTTTCACTAATGAACTCATAGTTATAGTTCCGACTAATGTCAGCGACTAGCATGTATCGTCGTCGACTTCGTAGTATTATTTTCTAGTAACAATTTGAAAGGTAAAATGAAATGTAAAGTGTGACTTTCTATAAAATACGGACAAATCTGAATCGGTCTCGCTTAGCGAGGATTTGTACCGATTTCTTGATTATAGGTCAACGGGAAGTAACATTTTAAAATGTGTACAAGCTTTAACTTGCGTGCGTATAGTGCATATAACGTATAGTGTACATATGTGTGTATCACTACAAATGTAAGTTTATAAAAATGTTATTTTTTTTGTGACAAACCTATCAATTATCATTATTCGAAATTTTCTTCCTTTTGTACTGTAGGTTTTCACTTCTTGCCAAATTTTATAATTGAAAGTTAATGGTGAAGTAAGTCATGACCTTTTATTTTATTTTTTAAGTGATCTGAGAGTTTCAGCTCAATATCGCCATAAGTTCTTGAGAAAAATGGTTTGAACAGACAGACATACGGACATCCTATAAGGATTCTGTTTTTTCCTTTTACTTTATCAGCAAAAACTTATTTTATAAAGAGATTTTATAAAGATGACAAATATGTTTGTTTAAACGCGCTAATTTCAGGAACTGCTGATTCGAATTGAAATATATCCATAGTCCCATATATCGAGAAAGGCTATATAACATCATATTAATTGTTTCGATAACCCACGGTACAATTTGACTGCAACTTAAATTACCCTCTGCATTTAGAATTTTTCCATTTGACGACGGGAACAAAAAATTATCAAATCTAGCTTCACACTGTATCCCTAGCGGGGTGGTCAAGGAGA